>KZ826356.1:3361-46624 GCA_003184635.1 Aspergillus sclerotiicarbonarius CBS 121057 | reverse complement strand
TAGAGTGAAGACTGGAGCAGAGGGTTATATAGTAATCGAGGCATTGTAGGATGACAAATGGAATGAAGCTGCTGACATGAGAAGTGGGTGGTGCGAGATCACGACATCGGTAGGCGGGGTTGTGCCATTCGGGAGCGATGTCGTTGTTAGCTTGGAGGGGTGAGGGTGGGATGGAGTGGGTAGATGTCAGAACACAGGCAGAGCGTGAGAACCAAGAGATACGGTTAGTTGGTTGCCAGTAGGTAGATGAAGATGAAGAAAGTATGTAGAAGACGAAGTATATCGGACCGGAAAAGGCAGCCGAATCCAAGGGGTCAGGTGACCCTGTCTGCCCAGAGTGAAGCACCAAACTGAGAAGTTTGGACAGTAGACCAACCAGGGTTGTCACAGTCATGATAGATGCTAAGGTTGGGAGAAAGCAAAAGGCGACTAACTTGATCTGTCTCTTAGCCAATTGGATTGCAACAATATAGATCGATGGCCAACATCTGGTTGGCCATCGACACCTCAATGCATTATGTTGGAACATGTGGTTGGTCAGTAGGCGAGCATCACATGACCTACAGTCACATTAGCCACAGAATTATTATTTTTATCTAATTATATAGATAGAACTATTCTAGCTATAAATTATAAATAACATGTTATTTCTTCTGCCTAGTATTCTTAACAAGTTATAAATCTAGTAACTTACTATAAAACACTATTATCTTTATTATTCTAATATTTTTTAAGTATTTAATTAAATACTTTTATTTTTATAAACTATAAATAGAGCTTTTTTAATGTAATAATTTTTAAATATTAAAAATATATATTATATATATTTATCTCCACGGATCATCTCCAAAGATCTTTTTTATTTTATTAATTATATTCAATTCTTATTTCTGCTAAATTAATATATAATTCTATAATAATATTTTACTAGTTAGAATCATGATTAGACTTATATTAAAATTATAAAAATAATTATAAAAGATAAATCTATTTCCTTCTTGAGATAGCTGTTTAATATAATAAAATAAGGTTGTATTGGTGCTAACTACTCAAGAACTTTAAGTATAAAAAAAATAAAAAGTATTGTAGGCGCTCGCTTAAAAAAAATAATAATAAAATAAATAAAACAAATATAGTCATGTAATCTTAAATAAAATTATTATCATTATTATATTATTTTTTTATTTAAATCTAACTATCCCTAGTCAGGGAAATATTATTATTTTTATAATTTATAATAAATTTATTATTCTCTGCTGTGATAATTTATATAAAAAATTATTTAAATAATCTAGAGCAGCTCGGGTAGTAGATATAAAAATTATATAAATAAAAAAAATATTTTTAAAATTATTAGTAGAGTACTATGTATAATTATTTTTATTAAAATTAATTTATTTAATATAATATTATAAAATTTTTATTTATAAATAATTTTTTAAGATCTATTCTATCTTTTATTTAATATAATTATTAATCTTAATCAAGAAAATCTAATCTAAGATTTATTTAAATAATAACTTTAAAGTACTACATAGACAGAGTTTATTAAAATAAAAAATAGAATAAATTTTTATATTATTAAATAATTAAATTTAAAATATATAATTAATTTTTTTAATAATAATCACTGGATTATACTAGTCTTTTAATAATTTTTAAAATAGTTAATTCTAGTACTAGTTTTTAATATTTATATAAATCTTATTTTTAATATTAAAATTTACAGGTTGATGCTATTAATTAATTATATAAATCTAAATTTATTAAATAATTTATATATTTTTTTTATTAATTTTTATATTTATTTTATATAGCAGGCCAGAGCTCGGGCTTATTATTAATTAATAATATTTATAATAAAAATCTAAAAAAATATTTAATTAAAAAAATATAAAACTTATATTCGTATTTAATTATAAAAAATAATAATTTTATAGATTTTTAGAGAAGAGCTGTAAAAATAAAATTAATTAATAATAAAAATTTTAACTAGATTTAAAGAATAATATCTGTAAATTAAAATAAGTAGTATATAATTTTTAATAATTTATATTTTTATAATATTATATTTTTATAATATTATATTTTTAATAATAAACTATAAAAAATTAATTTTATTACTTTATCTAAAAATCCTTGTATTTACTATAAATCTGATATTTATTTTATAATTTATATAGATGATTCAATTATCACAGGTCTGTATTAGAATAATCTTAATAAAATTAAATAATATCTTAATTAAGTATTCAGTTTAAAAAAATTTAGTAAACTAAAAGTTTTTCTTAGTTATAATATACAATATAATTATAATAAAAAATTAATTTTTTTATTTTAATAAATATATATAGAAGAATCTCTGATTATTATAAATATATAGAATTATATAAGAATTATTTTTTAATAATATTATTATACTATAAGATAGATTACTCGAAGATGATATCTAAGAAAATTAATATTTATAAATATTAAAATCTTACAGGCCATCTAAATTAGCTGATAATTAAAATAAAACTTAATTTATAATAATTTATTTTCTAATTATAAAAATATATAAATTTATTTATAACTACTAATTTTAAAATATTAAAATTAGTATACTAATACATGTAAAATATAAAGAATTTTAATATTATATTTATTTTTAATTATATTAAAATTATTAAAATATATATAAATACTACTCACGCAGACCACGAATATAGTAAATTAATTAAAAAATATATTATTTTTTTATTAAAGATCTTATTGAGATGGCCATTCAATACAGTAAAATGAGGTTGTATTAGTGCTAACTACTCGAGAACTTTAAGCATAAGAAAAAAAAAGAAAAAATAAGAAATATTATAAATACTCATTTAAAAAAAATAATAATAAAATAAATAAAATAAACATGGTCACGTGAAGAAAATAATAATAAAATAAATAAAATAAATATAATCATGTGATTCTAGATAAAGTTATTATAATATTATTTCTTTATTTAAGTCTGACTGCCCCCAGTCAGGAGAATATTATTATTTTTATAATTTATAATAAATTTATTATTCTCTACTATAGTAATCTATATAAAAAATTATTTAAGTAGTCTAGAGTAGCTCAAATAATAAATATAAAAATTATATAAATAAAAAATATATTTTTAAAATTACTAGCAGGGTATTATATATAATTATTTTTATTAAAATTAATTTATTTAATATAATATTATAAAATTTTTATTTATAAATATTTTTTAAGATTTATTTCATTTTTTATTTAGTATGGTTATTAATCTTAATTAAAAAAATTTAATCTAAGATCTACCCAGGCAATAGCTCTAAAATATTATAAAAATAAAATTTATTAGAATAGAAGATAAAATAAACTTTTATATTATTAAATAATTAAATTTAAAATATATAATTAATTTTTTTAATAATAGTTATTAAATTATATTAATTTTTTAATAATTTTTAAAATAGTTAGTCCTAGTACTAGTTTTTTATATTTATATAAATCTTATTTTTAATATTAAAATTTATAAATTAATATTATTAGTTAGTTATATAAATTTAAATTTATTAAATAATTTAAATAGTTTTCTTTATTAATTTTTATATTTATTTTATATAATAAACCAGGGCTCAGGCTTGTTATTAATTAATAATATTTATAATAAAAATTTAAAAAGATATCTAATTAAAAAAAATATAAAACTTATATTTTTATTTAATTATAAAAAATAATAGTCTTGTAGATTCCTGAGATAAGATTATAAAAATAAAATTAATTAATAATAAAAATTTTAATTAATTATTTTAATAATAATTTATAAAAAAAATAAGTTTTTACATTATATACTGGTTCATGATTTTAATTTATTTATTAATTTAAAAATAATATACTATTAAAAACTTGAGTTTTATTTATAATATATAATATAACTTATTTTAAAATTTTAATATAAATTATTCTTCTTAATCTAATATGATTATGTGACGGCGGCTCTGTGTAGGATCACGTGACCATGTTTGTTTTATTTGCTTTGCTATCATTTTCTTCAAGCGAGCGCCTACAACACTTCTTGTTTTTCTTTTTTCCTCTTTATGCTTAAAGTTCTCGAATAAGTTAGTACCAATACAATCTTATTTTATTATATTAAATAGCTATCTTATAACTTTAAATATTATTCTTCTTTCTTTTCTTACTATTATACATAATTAATTCTTATTAAATTATTAATAATCTCTACCCCGTGTTCTTGGCGATACTTAACAGCTAAAAAACTTATTCAATCAACTAAACAAAGTGAATAAAATGATTAAAGAAAACTATCTAAATCTAGATTCTAAAAATAATTAATAACTTTCTATGATATTATCTAATAAACTAGATTAGAAAAACGGGTTTAATCAGATTAAATTTAATAACTAATATAAAAAAAATTTAAAATAAATTTTTAAAGTCCTTCTGAAGATTTTTAACAATCTAGAGACTGAAAAAAATAACTTTCTTAATAAATAAGATTAATAAAGTTAAAAAATAACTACCTTTACTTAAAAATAAGATAATATTATTAAAAAAAAAGATATCTTCATGGTACAAGCTATCTATTAAATTTTAATTACTTTTTAAAATATTATTACTTTTAAGTTTAAAAAAATGATAAAGATCCTTGACCTATTTTTATTTAATAATAGAAAGAATATTTTCTTTAAAAACTAAATACTAGTTATATATTAAAAGCTAAAAACTAATATAAATTAACTTATTATTTTAATAATATATAAAGCTTATATTATTAATTATTATAAAGATAATATAAGAAGGCACTTGATACCTAGACTCTATTTAAATATAATTAATTTTTATAATAATATTAATAATATACTAGAATACTTGGAAATTATTTTTATTAATTCTTATAAAATCTATAATACCCGTCGCTAGTATTAGGACTTGTAGATAAAGATTAAAAATAAATTTTATATTTTTATTTTTATTTTTTATTATTTCGTAGTGGAAGCTGGAATCAGTAAGAACTTTTAAAAAAAAAATTTATATAATAAATTACTTTTTAAACTCAAGAAATCTATTATATATAATTTTAATAATAAGTATTACTCCTTTGATAATTATATAAAAAAATATATAAATTTTATAAATTTAATTAATAATTTAATAAAGAGTTGTACTAGAAGCTATATTATTATTATTAATAATTATAATAAATCTTATAATCCTTACATCTCCTCTAATACTTTAAATTTTAAAAATACTGTTTTCAGGACTTTAACTCATGCTTTAAATATGAAACTAGAGACTAAGAATATCTTAATAAAAAAAAATATTTTTATTATAAAAAATCTAATTATTAAAATAAAGAATATTCTAAGAAAAAGATTATATAAATAAAGATTCTAGAAACTCCTATAGAGGAATTTAAATTAATAAAAAATAATATTTAAAAAAAGTCTCTATCCTGGGCGAGCTGAAAGTTTAAATAAGTATAATAAATTTATAAGATTTATTAAAGAATGATAGTAATAGTTTTATAATTATTATTTTATTTTTTAAAAATAATATTATTATTTCTGCTTGTATACTTACTAATTCTAAAGTTAATATTTACTTAGTAATAAATATCTAATTTACTATTAAAATAATCTAATATTTTAAAATTCTAATATTACTTTTAAAAAAAGTAATTCTAGTTATAAACTTTAATAAAAAATAAATTACTAATTTAACGCATGTAATCTAATTAAATCTTATAATTAATAATTATTAATTTTTAAATATCTTCTTTCTTATACTAGACCTAGGAAAACATGATATTATTTTTAAAAAAATATAATTTAATAAATATAATATCTTACTAAATTATTAAAATCATTAATTAATCTAGCCAAGCCAGTTGACATTAGAAAATAAGATAAAAACTAGATTTTTTATAAATATTTCTTAAACTATCCTAGAATAGTCTCTAGTAGATTATAAATATTAATAAAATATAATTTAAAAAGATTATAAGATATAATTAAAAAATTAATAATTAAAATTATTATAATTATTATTAATTTTTTTTTATACTAACTAAAGCAGCCTACATGAGATCTTAATTAAAGTAAAATATAATTTAAATAAAGAAATTTACTAGTATTATTTTTTTTTTAAAATTTTAAAATCTAAACTAAAGCCTACTCTAATTAAATTTTTTTATAAAAAAATAATTTTTATTAGAGTAGCTAGTTTTTAATAATATCTAAAAAATTTAAAAATAAAGATTTTTATCACCTCACTTAATACTATTAAAAAAACTTTTATAGAAAAATCAGAGATTCTATCTATAAATAAAAAAAATAAAATCAAGAAGATTCTTTTTAAATAATATTATAATTTAATAAATATTTTTTTTAAAAAAAAATTTAATATACTATCTCTATCCTGGTATTATAATTATAAAATTTAATTAAAAAATAAAAATCTTCTGGGCACTGTTTCTTTCTATAAAATAATAATAAAAAAATTATAAGTCTTTTATAATTATATTATAAAAAACTTAGCTAAGGAATTTATTATATTAAATTTTATATTCTTTATATTTTCTATTTTAATAGCTTGAAAGTCTGGAGAAAATCTCTATTTTTATATAAATTATTAAAAATTAAATATTTTAATTAAGAAAAACCCGTATCTCTTATTTTTTATTAATAAAATAATAGACCGCCTGTGTAATGCTAGAGTTTTTATTAAATTTAATATATAATAAAACTTTTACTAGATTTAAATGGATCTTATTTCAAAGAATCTTATTATTTTTAAAATGTGATATAGCTTATTTAAATATTAAATTTTTTTATTTAAATTTACTAATAGATTTACTATTTTTTAATAATTTATTAATAAAATCTTGATAGAGTACTTAGACAAGTTTATTATAATTTATATTAATAATATATTAATTTATAATGATAATATAACAGAGCATGAATTATATATATAATTAATATTTAAGAAATTACAAGTCACGGACTTGTAAATTATAATTTATAAATATAAGTTTTATATTATAAAAATTAAGTTTTTTAGATTTATTATTATTATTAATAATATTTATGTAGACCTGATGAAGATTATAATTATTATTAAATAAGAAATCTTGATAACTATATAAAAAATTTAATTATTTTTAGACTTTTATAACTTTTATTAAAGATTTATTAGAGCTTATAGTAGAATAGTATAATTTTTAATATAATTAATTTAAAAAGATGTTACTTTTAACTAGGATTATATCTATACTAAAATCTTTAAAATATTTAAAAAAGTATTAATTTTAATTCTTATTTTTATTTATTATAATCCTATATTTTTTATTCGTGTTGAGATGGATATTACTAATAAAATTATTATAAAAATATTTTTATAGCTAGTAGACAGGGCTTGGTATTTAATAAATTATTATTTTAAAATTATATTTCCTGCAGAATATAATTATAATATTTATAATAAAAAATTACTAGTGATTATTCATGCCTTGAAAAAATAATAATTAAAATTAAAAAAACTTTAATATATAGATTATTTTAATATTTTAATTAATCATTAAGTCTTAGAATATTTTATAACTATTAAAAAACTAAATACTTATTAAATATAATAGACTAAGTTTTTTTTTTAATATTATTTTTTAATCTGATTTTACTCTAGAAAATATAATACTTTAATAAATATATTAACTTGTAAAAATAATAATAAGTAAATCTTAATATAATATTATAAATAAATCTTATTATCTTTAAAATATTTAAAAAATAGAGTATATTTTTTTTTAATAATTTTTAAATCACTAGTAGTCTTTGTTTTTTTAAAAAAATATTTATAGATTATAAATTATTTTTTAATAATTAATTAAAATAATTTCTCCCTGGAGTTTTATAAAAAATAAACTTATTATAATAAAAATAAATATATTCTAGAAAATAAACTCCTATTTTTTAATAATTAGTTAATAATTTTAGATAATAAAAATTTATATATTTAATTATTAGATAAAATCTATTATTAATTATTATTCACTTATCCAGGCTGAATAAAGATGTTAAGTCTTATAAAATATTAATATTATTAAAATATCTAGAATCAAGATATATACTATTATTTAGATAATTATTTAATCTATAAATAAAAGAATATAAGACAGGACTTGTTTCTAGAATTTTTATAATTTTTATCTATTCCAAACTATCCAGGCTAGTATTTATTAATAGACTTTTAAATATTTTTAAAGAACTATTATAGTTTTAATACTATGTTTATTATAATAAACTAACTAAGTAAATAAGTTATTTTAATTTTATATATAAAGTTTATATCTATATAAGACATAGTCTGGTTATTTTTAAAATAAATATATTTATAATCAGAATCTCTAAATATAATTATATTAAATTAAAAAAAATAATTTATATCAGAATTCTAGAATGAACTATATTATATACTATAAATAAAATTTAAATTTTTAACAGTATATTATCTTTAAATTAATAAATAAACTAAAATTGTGAACTAGTATATAGTATAAAAATTTATTTCTTTTATAAATTATTATTAAAATAATTAGTTAGAACTCTTATTATTAATTAATTTTATTTTTATAATCTTATTTTAGAAATCCACAGAACTGTTATTTTTTATAATTAAATAAGAATATAAGTTTTATATTTTTTTTAATTAGATATCCCCCTAGATCTTTATTATAAATATTATTAATTAATAGCAAGCCCGAGCCCTGGCCTATTATATAAAATAAATATAAAAACTAATAAAAAGAGATATATAAACTATTTAATAAATTTAAATTTATATAACTAATTAATAATATTAATCCGTGAATTTTAATATTAGAAATAAGATTTATATAAATACTAGAAACTAGCACTAGGATTAACTATTCTAAAAATTATTAAAAAACTAGTATAGCTTAGTAATTATTATTAAAAAAATTAATTATATATTTTAAATTTAATTATTTAATAATATTAAAATTTATTCTATTTTTTATTCTAATAAATTCTACTTTTATAATACTTTGGAGCTGTTACCTGGATAAATCTTAGATTAGATTCTTTTAATTAAAATTAATAACCATGCTAAATAAGAGGTGGAATAGATCTTAAAAAATTATTTATAAATAAAAATTCTACAATACCATATTAAATAAGTTGATTTTAATGAGAATAACCATGCATAGTATTTTATTAATAATTTTAAAAATATATTTTTTTATTTATATAATTTTTATATTTATTATCTGAGCTACCCTGGACCATTTAAATAATTTTTTATATAAATTACTACAGTAGAGAATGACAAATTTACTATAAATTATAAAAATAATAATATTCTCCTGATTAGGGGCAGTTAGGCCTAAATAAGAGAGTAATATAATAGTAGCTTTATATAGGATCACATGATTATATTTATTTTATTTATTTTATTATTGTTTTCTTCAAATGAGTGTTTATAATATTTCTTGTTTTTCTTTTTTCCTCCTTACGCTTAAAGTTCTCGAATAAGTTAGCACCAATACAACCTCATTTTGCTGTGTTGAACGGCCATCTCAGATTATATTTAAAAATCTTAATTAAAAATATACTTATTTTAAAAATAGCTAGATTATATTTTATATAAATATAAATTTTATACATGGAATCAAAGTGATCTAATTATTTAATTAATTTATTATAATAAATATAATATTAAAATTATAACAATTTTTTAAGAATATTTAAAAGTTTATTAATAAATACTATTCTAGATAATCTAGAATTAGTAAAGATTATAAAAATTTTAAAAAAAAATTTTATTTTATATTTTTTTATTTATAAATTAGATAGTTATCTAGATAATAATATATATCTTAATTTTAAATATTTTAATAATATTAATATTTTATAAGATTTAATATCTTTATTCAGCCTGGATAAGCGAATAATAATTAATAATAAATTTTATTTAATAATTAAATATATAAATTTTTATTATTTAAAATTATTAATTAATTATTAAAAAATAATAATTTATTTTTTAAAATATATTTTTTTTATTATAATAAGCTTGTTTCTGGTAAGACTCTAAAAAAATAATTTTAATTAATTATTAAAAAATAATTTATAATTTATAAATATTTTTTCACGGAGATAAGGACTACTTATAATTTAAAAATTATTTAAAAAAATATATTTTATTTTTTAAATATTTTAAAAATAATAAAATTTATTTATAATATTATATTAAAATTTACTCATTATTATTTTTATAAATTAATATATTTATTAAGGTATTATACTTTCTAGAATAGAATTAAATTAAAAAATAATATTTAAAAAAAGTTTAATCTATTATATTTAATAAATATTTAATTTTTTAATAATTATAAAATACTCCAAGGCTTAGTGGTTAATTAAAATATTAAAATAATTTATATATTAAAATTTTTTTAACTTTAATTATTATTTTTTTAATATGTAAATAATCACTAGTAGTTTTTTATTATAAATATTATAATTATATTCTATAAAAGATATAGTCTTAGAGTAATAATTTTTTAAATATTAAATTTTATTTATTAATTATAAAAGTATTCTTATAATAATTTTATTAGTAATATCTATTTTAATATAAATAAAAAATATAGGATTATAATAAACAAAAATAAAAACTAACATTAATATTTTTTTAAATATTTTAAAGATTTTAATATAAATATAATCCTAGTTAAAAATAATATTTTTTTAAATTAATTATATTAAAAATTATATTATTTTATTATAAGTTCTAATAAATTTTTAATAAAAGTTATAAAAACTTGAAAATAATTAAATTTTTTATATAATTATTAGGATTTCTTATTTAATAATAATTATAATTTTTATTAAATTTATACAGATACTATTAATAGTAATAATAAATTTTAAAAACTTAGTTTTTATAATATAAAATTTATATTTATAAATAATAATTTATAAGTCTATAGTTTATAACTTTTTAAATATTAAATATATATGTAATTTATATTTTACTATATTATTATTATAAATTAATATATTATTAATATAAATTATAATAAACTTGTCTAAATACTATATCAAGATTTTATTAATAAATTATTAAAAGATAGTAAATCTATTAATAAATTTAAATAAAAAAATTTAATATTTGAATAAATTATATTATATTTTAAAAATTATAAAATCTTCTAAAACAGGATTTATTTAAATCTAGTAAAAATCTTGTTATATATTAAATTTAATAAAGATTCTAGTATTATATAGATAATTTATTATTTTATTAATAAGAAATAGAAAATATAGATTTTTTTAATTAAAATATTTAATTTTTAATAATTTATATAAAAATAAAGATCTTCTCTAGGCTTTTAAACTATTAGAATAAAGAATATAAAAAATATAAAATTTAATATAATAAATTTTTTAATTAAATCTTATAGTTGCAGTGCTGGAATAGTAGTAATATATTAAATTTCTTTTTAAAAAAAATATTTATTAAATTATAAAATTATTTAAAAAAAATCTTTTTAATCTCATTCTTTTTATTTATATATAAAATCTTTAATTTTTTTATAAGAATCTTTTTAATAATATTAAATAAAAGAACAAAAATCTTTATCTTTAAATTCTTTAAATATTATTAAAAGCTGGTTATTTTAATAAAAATTCTTTTTTTATAAAAAAATTTAATTAGAACAGACTTTAATTTAAATTTTAAAATTTTAAAAAAAATAATATTAATAAGTTTTTTTATTTAAATTATATTTTATTTTTATTAAAGTCTCGCACGGGCTGCTTTAGTTAATATAAAAAAAATTAATAATAATTATAATAATTTTAGTTATTTATTTTTTAATTATATTTTATAATTTTTTTAGATTATATTTTATTAATACTTATAATCCACCAGAAACTATAAAAAATATTTATAAAAAATCTAGTTTTTATTTTATTTTTTAATATTAATTAACTTAGCTAGATTAGTCGGTGATTTTAATAATTTAATAAAATATTATATTTAATAAATTATATTTTTTTAAAAATAATATTATATCTTTCCAGGTCTAGTATAAGGAAGAAAATATTTAAAAATTAATAATTATTAATTATAAAACTTAATTAAATTATATATATTAAATTAATAATTTATTTTTTATTAAAATCTGTGACTAGAGTTGCTTTTTTTAAAAATAATATTAAAATTTTAAAATATTAGATTATTTTAATAATAAATTAAATATTTATTATTGAGTAGATATTGAGATGGCCGTTCAATACAGCAAAATAAGGTCGTATTGGTGCTAACTACTCGAGAACTTTAAGCGTAAGAAGAAAAAAAGAAAAACAAGAAATATTATAGATACTTACTTAAAGAAAATAATAATAAAATAAATAAAACAAATATTATCACGTGATCTTAGATAGAGCTATTATTATATTATCTTTTTATTTAGATCTAACTGCTCTTAGTTAGAAGAATATTATTATTATTATAATTTATAATAAATTTATTATTTTTTATGGCTATGATCCATACAGGAAATTATCTAAATAATCTAGAATAATCTAGATAACAGGTATAAAAATTATATAAATAAAAAAATATATTCTTAAGATTACTAGTAGAATATTACTTATAGTTATTTTTATTAGAGTCTACCTATTTAACGTAATATTATAAAGTTTCTATTTATAAATAATTTTTTAAGATCTGTTCTACTTCCTATTTAGTATAATTATTAATCTTAATTAAGAAAGTTTAGTCTAAGATTTATCTAGATAATAGTTTTAATATATTATAAAGATAGAGTTTATTAAAATAGAAGATAAAGTAGATCTTTATATTATTAAATAATTAAATTTAAAATATATAATTAATTTTTTTAATAATAATTATTAATTTATATTAATTTTTTAATAATTTCTAGAATAATTATCTCTAGTACTAATTTTTAGTATTTATATAAATCTTATTTCTAATATTAAAATTCACAGATTAATACTGTTGGTTAGCTATATAAATTTAAATTTATTAAATAATTTATATATTTTTCTTTACTAGTTTTTATATTTATTTTATACAGCGGACTAGGATTCGGGCCTGTTATTAATTCATAATATTTATAATAAAGATTTAGAGAAATATTTAATTAAAAAAAATATAAGACTTATATTTTTATTTAATTATAAAAAATAATAGTTCTATAGATTCCTGGAGCAAGACTATAAAAATAAAATTAATTAATAATAAAAATTCTAATTAATTATTCTAATAATAGTTTATAAAAAGAATAAGTCTTTGTGTTGTATACTAGTTTATAATTTTAATTTATTTATTAATTTAAAGATAATATATTATTAAAAGCTTGAACTTTACTTGTAGTATATAATATAATTTATTTTAAAATTCTGATATAAATTATTCTTTTTAATCTGATATAATTATATCTAGAAATCTTAATTAAGAATATATTTATTTTAAAAATAACCAGGCTATATCTTATATAAATATAAATTTTATATATAAAATTAAAATAATCTACTTATTTAGTTAGTTTATTATAATAAATATAATATTAAAACCATGGCGGTTTTTTAGAAATATTTTAAATTTTATTAACAGATATTATTCTAGACAGTCTAGAATTAGTAAAGATTATAAAAATCTTAAAAAAAGATTTTATTTTATATTTTTTTATTTATAGATTAAATAATTATTTAAATAATAATATATATTCTAATTCCAGATATTCTAGTAATATTAATATTTTATAAAATCTAGTATCTTTATTCAGTCTAGATAAATAAATGATAGTTAATAATAGATTTTATCTAGTAATGAAATATGTAAGTCTCTATTATTTAAAATTATTAATTAATTATTAAAAAGTAAGAATTTATTTTTTAAAATATATTTTTTTTTATTATAATAAATTTATTTCTAATAAGACTCCAGGGAGAGATAATCTTAATTAATTATTAAAAAATAATTTATAATTTATAAATATTCTTCCACAGAAGTAAGAACTATCTATAATTTAAAAATTATTAAAAAAAATATATTCTATTTTTTAAATATTTTAAAAGTAATAAGATTTATTTATAATATTATATCAAGACTTGTTTATTATTATTCTTATAAATTAATATATTTATTAAGATATTATACTTTCCAGGATAGAATTAAATCAGAAAATAATATTAAAAAAAATTTAATTTATTATATTTAATAAATATTTAATTTTTTAATAATTATAAAGTACTCCAAGACTTAATAATTAATTAGAATATTAAAATAATTTATATATTAGAGTTCTTCTAGCTCTAGTTATTATTTTTTTAAAGTATAAATAATTACTAGTAGTTTTTTATTATAAATATTATAATTATATTCTGCAGGGAATATAATCTTAAAATAATAATTTATTAAATATTAAATCTTATTTACTAGTTATAAGAATATTCTTGTAATAATTTTATTAGTAATATTTATTTCAATATAAGTAAAAAATATAGAATTATAATAAATAAAAATAAAAACTAAGACTAATACTTCTTTGAGTATTTTAAAGACTTTAATATAAGTATAATTCCAGTTAAAGATAATATTCTTTTAGATTAGTTGTATTAGAAATTATATTATTTTATTATAAATTTTAATAAATTTTTAATAAAAGTTACAAAAGTTCAAGAATGATTAAATTCTTTATATAATTATTAGAATTTTTTATTTAATAATAATTATAATCTTTATCGGGTCCATATAGATATTATTAATAATAATAATAAATCTAAGAAACTTAGTTTTTATGATATAAAACTTATACTTATAAATAATAATTTATAAATTTATAATTTATAATTTTTTAAATATTAAATATACATGTAGTTTATACTTCGCTATATTATTATTATAAATTAATATATTATTAATATAAATTATAATAAACTTATCTAGATACTCTATCAAGACTTTATTAATAAATCATTAGAAAGCAATAAATCTATTAATAAGTTTGAATAAAAAAACTTAATATTTAAACAGCCTGTATCATATCCTAAAGGTTATAAGATTCTTTAAAACAGGATTTATTTAGATCTAGTAAAAACTTTATTATATATTAAATTTAATAAAGATTCTAACATTATATAAGTAGTCTATTATTTTATTAATAAAAAGTAGAGAATATAGATTTTTTTTAATTAAAATATTTAATTTTTAATAATTTATATAAAAATAAAAGCTCTCTCCGGGCTTTCAGGCTATTAAAATAAAGAATATAAAAAATATAAAATTTAATATAATAAATTTTTTAACTAGATTTTTCATGATATAATTATAAAAAACTTATAATTCTTTTATTATTATCTTATAAAAAAATAGTGTCTAGAGAGTTTTTACTCTTTAATTAAATCTTATAATTACAGTGTTAGAATGGAGGTAGTATATTAAATTTTTTTTTTAAAAAAATATTCATTAAATCATGATATTACTTAGAAAAAATCTTTTTAATATTATTTTTTTTATTTATATATAAAACCTCTAGTTTCTCTGTAAAGGTTTTTTTAATAATATTGAATAAAATAATAAAAATTTTTATTTTTAAATTTATTAAATATTATTAGAAGCTGGCTACTCTAATAAAAATTATTTTTTTATAAAAAAATTTAATTAAAATAAATTTTAATTCAGATTTTGAAATTTTAAAAAGAAAGTAATATTAGTGAATTTTATTATTTAAATTATATTTTATTTTTACTAGAATCTCGCACGGGTTATTTTAATTAATATAAAAAAAATTAATAATAGTTATAAAGATTTTAATTATTTATTTTTTAATTATATTTTATAATTTTTTTAAATTATATTTTATTAATATTTATAATCCACTAGGGACTATTTTAAAATAATTTAAAAAATATTTATAAAAACTCTAGTTTTTATTTTATTTTTTAATATTAATTAATTTAATTAGATTAATTAATAATTCTAATAATCCAATAAAATATTATATTTAATAAATTATATTTTTTTAAAAATAATATCATGCCTTTCCAGGTCTAGTATAAAAAAAATATTTAAAAATTAATAATTATTAATTATAAGATTTGATTTGATTATATATATTAAATTAATAGTTTATTTTTTATTAAAATTTATAATTAAAATTATTTTTCTTAGGGGTAATATTAAGATTTTAAAATATTAAATTATTTTAATAATAAATTAAATATTTATTATTAAATAAGTATTAGTTCTAGAATTAATAAATATATAAATAAAAATAATAATATTATTTTTAAAAAATAAAATAATAATTATAAAACTATTATTATTATTTTCTAATAAATCTTATAAATTTATTATATTTATTTAAATTTTTAGTTTATTTAAGATAGAGATTTTTTTTAAATATTATTTTTTATTAATTTAAATTTTTTTATAAAAGTTTTTAAAATTTTTACTTGTATAATTTTTTTTTTAAAATATTTTTTATTTTAATAGTTAAACTTCTTATAATAAAAATATTTTTTTTATTAAAATATTTCTAGTTTTTAGCTTCATGCTTGAAGCATGAGTTAAAATTCTAAAAATAATATTTTTAAAATTTAGAATATTAAAGAAGATATAAAAATTATAAGATTTATTATAATTATTAATAATAATATTATTATTTCTAGTATAATTTTTTATTAAATTATTAATTAAATTTATAAAATTTATATATTTTTTTATATAATCATTAAAGAAGTAACACTTATTATTAAAACTATATATAATAGATTTTTTTATTTTAAGAAGTAATTTATTATATAAATCTTTTTTTTAAAAGTTTTTATTGATTCTAGCTTCCATTGTGAGGTAATAAAAAATAAAAATAAAAATATAAAATTTATTTTTAATTTTTATTTATAAATTCTAGTACTAGCAACTGAAAAGGACTAAGCCTAGTCAGCCATTCGGAACTGGAACATTATATATTCTAGTCTATCTAGTTCTGAGACTACATTAGAAGAAATTAATGGAACAGAGACTTTTTAAAAAAAAATTTTATAAAAAATATAAAAAAGTAATAATAAAATAATTAAAGAGAAAAAATAAATAATTAAATCTTATTTATATTAGATAATCTTTTTTTTAGTAAATTAATTTTTTTTAAATTAGATTTTATATCTAATTTATTACAGTTTCTTAGCTTTTTATAATTTTAATTTATTTTTTTTTCACTGTAATATTAGAATAGAGATAATAACTAAAAATAATAAAAAATTAATAATTAATATATTAAATAATTATAAGAATTTATTTTAAAATAAATTTATTAACTAACTAATAAAATAAGTCCAGGAGTTATTAATATAAAATATAAAAATATAATATATTATTATATAGCAAGATAGTATAATTAATAATAAGATTAAAATTAGCTTTAAATATATTAAAAAATTTATTAATAATTAGATTTTATTTTTTTAAATATTTTTATTAATATTTTATATACTCTATCTGGCCCTTTCTAAAGAATTTAAAAATATAAAAAAATTTAAACTTTTTATTTCTATATTCTTTAATAAAAAGAATAAAAATAAATTTTTAAAATAGTTTAATAGCGTCCGAGTAAAGATTAAGATTAATTAAAAATTTATTAATAATTTAAATAATTAAATTTAATATATCTTTCTATTTTTTAATAAAAAAATTAAAATAAAGATTAATTTATAGATTAATATTATATATAAAACTATGAAGTTTATAACTAATATTATTATTAATTATTTTAAATTTATCTATGAGGACCCTACCTAAAAAAAATAATTAATAAATTATTTATTTTTAAATAAAAAATTTATATAATTAATAATTTTATTATAAAAATTAATAGTTTATTAATTGAGACTGGAAACTATAATTAAAATAATTTTAATAAAAAAAATTTATTATATTAAATTTTTAATAATGATATCTACTAGCAAATAGTGGATATAAAATAAAAATTAAATTTTAAAAATTTTTACTACCAGGTAAAACTAGTAATAAATAAATTAATAAAAATAAATAAACTTTCAGGAAATTAATCAGGATATATTAATATTTAAATTAAAAATATAATTAGAAAATAAATCTTTAATAATAATATTATAAATTAGAAATTTTTAATAGTAAATACTAGATCTATCTACTAGATTAAATAAATATTGAAAAAAAATAATAAAGTATTAAAAACTTAAATTTTATTTATATTATAAATTTTTTAAATATTATATTATTAATTATTTTAATTTATTTATATAATATTTTTAAGTATCCTGAAAGATTACTAGAAAAAAAATATTTTAAATTATATTAAAAAATAATTTTATAAAAAATATTATTTAGATTTAAGAAATCTAATAATTCTAGATAATTTTAATTATTTAAATTTTAAAAAATATTTAATTTTTTTATACTAAAATTAATTAATAAAATTTATTATATAAAAATTTTTATAAACACTAGTTGTTCTCCGTATAGAATAGTTAATAAAAATTTTATAATTAAATATAAATTAAAATATGTATTAATTAAGTCCTAAAAGATTAAAAAATTTAAAAAAAAATTATTTTATATAATTAAATTAACCATGATATCCCTAGATATTAGTAAAAATTTATAAAAAAATATATATTTTTATATTTTATTATAGATCTACAAGTATGATATCATGTTAGAATTATTATAAATAAAATATTAAAATATAATAATCTAGATTAAAAACTTTATATTAAATATCTAAAATATAAAAATAAAAGTATATTATAAATAAGAATAAAATTATAATTTTTTTTTAATATATTTTAACCAACATGTGGTATACCTGGAAGAATTAAAAAAAAAAAATTAATAAAAATTTTTTTACTAGTTTTACTAATATTAATAAAATATTTTATAAACTTAACTAATTAAAGAATTTTATAAATATAAAAAAAAATTATCTAAATATTATTAAAACTATTTAGATATTTTTAGTAAAATAATAATAAATATTTTATTTTTATATTATCTAGAAGTAGACCACGCTATTAATCTTATAAAAAATATAAAAAATAAAGAATAAAAAATATTCTAAGAACTCTTATACTAAATAAATTATTTAAAATTTTTAATATTATAAAAGACTCTAATTAACCTGCTAGAAAAAGACTTTATTTAAATAAATAATTTTTTAATAGTTATCTTTATCTTATTTATTTTAAAATCTAATAAAAATTTATAGTTTTATATAAATTACTAGACTTTTAATTAAATAATAATAAAAGATTATTATTTTTTATTATTAATTTAAAAAGTTTTTTATTATATCTTCCAGGCTTATTTTTTTATTAAATTTAATATAATTTAAATCTTTTATTATATTCAGATCAAGGAAAAAAATAAATAAAAAATAATATTTTAAATTTATTTTAAATTTTTTAAATAATTAATTATTTTTTTTTAGATTTATTAATTATCCTAGTATCTTTTAATAATATATTAATTAAATATTATAAAAGTTTTTAGATAAATTCTGCTCTGCTTATATTAATAATATTTTTATTTTTATAGATAAAAGTCTATTGTAATATTATTTCTAAATCTAGAAAATTCTAGAATAATTATATAAAATAAGATTATAAATAAATATTAAAAAATATAAATTTAAGGTAACTTCTACTAAGTATTTTAAATTTATTATTAAAATAAAAAAAAATTAAAATAAATCTTATTAAAATCTAGATTTTATAGAATTAAGAAGTCCTGAAGAATATTTAAAAAATTAAGATTTTTTTAAAATTTATTAATTTTTATTAATAATTTTTTAAAGACTGGGAAATTTATTTAAAATCCTTAATTAAATTTATATAAAAAAATATAAGATTTAAATAGATTTTAAAAATCTAAAAAATTTTTAAAATTTTTAAAAAAATTTTTATTACTACTCTAGTTTTAATACACTGGAATCTTGAATAAAAAATATTAATTAAAATTAATTTCTCTAGTTAATATACTAAGAAAGTACTATTTTAATAAAATAATTAAAATATCTTATATTTTATAATTTATTTCTTTAAAAAAAATCTTTTTATTAAATATAATTACTAAATCTATAATAAAAAGCTGTTTATTATTATCTAAATATTATAAAAATAAAAGTTTAAATTAATTATTTTTTCTTATTTTAAAATTCTCAGTGATTATTAGAATCTTAAATATTTTATAATTTAATTTTAATTTATTAAATAATAAATATACTAAGTATTATTTTTAAATTATTTTAATTTTTTTATTAATTATTACCCGGGAAGGATAAATGCTAAATTAAATATTTTATTAAAAAAATTTTAAAATATATTAAATAAAAAAAATAAATATATTATTAATTAAAAGATTTAATTATTTAATTTTATCTAAGAAGACTTATTTAAGAGATATATCTATTTAATATTTATAAAAAAAATATCTAAGAAACTGATTTTAAATAAATTCTAGATTTAGATAAAAGATACTAATAAAAATCTTAAAAAATACTAGAAAATTATAATAAAAAATAAATCTAAATTTTTAAAAAAATTAAAATTTAAGATCTTTATTACTAAATATTAACTAGATCTAAACAAGTATTTATTATTTTAAAAATAAATCTAAATTTTTAATTCTAAACTTTTATAAATCTAGATTATTTAAAAAATTTATAATAGTGTGATCATTAAACATCTAAAAAAAGATTAAATATATAAAATTATTATTTATTATTATTATTAATTTAATATAAGTAATAATATTTATTAATTTTATTATAATTATAATAGTTACTAGGTTAACTAGATTTAATAAAATTATAAATAAAATCTTTTAAAACTATTACTAATTTTTAATTATTTATAATAAAATATTATTATTAACTTTCTAGTGGATTTCCTGGAGTTTAAAAATTATAAAAATATTATAATTATTATTAATTAATTAATAAAAAAAATTATTATTGAAATAATACCAAGCATGGAGATAAAAGATTTTATAATAATATTTATTTAAATATTTTATAATTATTATAAAATATTATAATCTGTGGTCTCTAACCGAGGATTATAATTTATAAATAAATTATAAAAAATTTTATATAATATTCTAGATATTAAAAAATATTTTTTTATTATTTATTATTTTAAAACAGACAGTACTACTAAATAAAAAATTATAATAATTAAGATTTTCTTAAGATAATTTATTAATTAATAATAAAATAATTAGAAGAAACTATTATTACTAATATAATTAATTTTAAATAACTAAGATTTAATATTAACTAGAGTAAATCTTTTTTTTTAATATAAATTTTATATAAAATTTTTTAATCTAGATATTAAGATTAATTTTCTAGAAAACTACTAAGTAAGAAATTTATAAAAATAAATTAAAATAATTCTTAAAAAATTTTAAAAAATCTAAGATATTACTAGTTTAATAATAATTTTAATTTAAAAATTTTAAGAAAAATATATTAATTATTATTAAAATTTTATTTTCTATTACTAATTATAAAATAAAATCTAACTTAATTTAAAAAATATATCTACTAATTAACTAAATAAGAAACTAGATTAATAAAATATAAAATTCATTATATTTAAAATTATAAATATTTATATTTATCAATTAAATACACTTGGAGGGATCTATCTAATCTTTTATATAAATTTATTTCATTTAACTACTATTAATTTTTTATTATTCTAAAAATTAATAAATTAACAGCTAGACGTGGTTATTATAGATAATAATATTAAAAAATACACTATTAAAAAAATTATTAATAAGAAAAATATTTTTAATTAAATAAATAAAATTTAATATTTTAATATAATAATTTACACAACATTTCTATAATACAAAGATTTATGAAGAGTGGAGAATATTTTATTCTTATAATTTTTTTTATTTTTTTTAAAATTTTATTATATAATTCCACCCACGATCACACTGTTTAAAGAAGAAGGATAATTAAAAAAAACTAAATTTAATTAATTATTTAAAACTAGAATATTATATATTTTAGTTTATTTAGTTTTAAAACTATACTAGAAGAAGTTAATAAAATAAAGACTTCCTGAAAAAACTCTCTATGAGAAATATAAAAAAATAATAATAAAATAATTAAAGAGAAAAAATAAATAGCTAGATCTTATTTATACTAGATAGTCTTTCTTCTTCAATAAATTGATTTTTTTTGAACCAGGCTCTATGTCTGACTCATTACGGCTTCTTAGCCCTTCACAGCAACAGGCGTTATAAATTTTATAAAAATTAATAAAAATAATTTTTAAATATTTTAATATATTATTAATATTATTATAAGGATTAATTATACTTAAATAAAATTTAAATATTAAATATTTTTTTATATTACTCTTATAGTGGCTAGTAATATAAGTTTTATATATTATTAAAATAATAAATTAATTTATATTAGTTTCTAGTTTTTAATATATAACTAATATCTAATTTTTAAAGAAGATATTCTTTCTATTATTAAATAAAAGTAGGTTAGAAATCTTTATTATTTTTTAGATTTAGAAATAGTAATATTTTAAAAAATAATTAAAATTTAATAAATAATTTATACTATAAAGACATCTTACTTTTTAATAATATTATTTTATTTCTAAATAAAAATAATTATCTTTTAATTTTATTAGTTTTATTTATTAAAGAGATTATCTCTTTTAGTCTTTAAATTATTAAAAATCTTTAGAAAATTTTTAAAAATTTATTTCAAATTTTTCTTATATTAGTTATTAAATTTAATTTAATTAAATCCATCTTTCTAATCTAGTTTATTAGATAATATTATAAAAAATTATTAATTATTTTTAAGATTTAAGTTCAGGTAGCTTTCTCTAGCTATTTCATTTATTTTATTTAATTAGTTAAGTGGATCTTTTGACTATTAAATATTATTAAAAATATAAAATAGAAATTACTAGTAGCTTGGCATGAGCTAGTTATATATAATAATAAAAAAAATAATATTTAAAGTTATGAGATGGTTATTTAATATAATAAAATAAGATTATATTAGTATTAATTACTCGAGAACTTTAAATATAAAAATAAAAAAAAAATAAAAAGTATTATAAACACTCACTTAAAGAAAATGATAGTAAAATAAATAAAACAAACATGGTTACGTGATCCTAGATAAAGCCACCATCACAATTATTATTTTTTAATAAATTTTATAAATTTATTAAATTTATTTAGACTTCCAGCTTACCTAGGATAAAGACTTTTTTTAAATATTATTTTTTATTAATTTAAATTTTTTTATAAAAACTTTTAAATTTTTATTTATATAATTTTTTTTAAAACATTCTTTATTTTTATAATTAAATTTTTTATAATAAAAATATTTTTTCCTTTTATTAAAATATTTTTAATTTTTAATTTTATACTAGAAGTATAAGTTAAAATTTTAAAAATAATTTTTTTAAAATTTAAAATACTAAAAAAATATGATAATTATAAGATTTATTATAATTATTAATAATATTATTATTATTTCTATATTAGAAGCCAGTGTTCTGGATATTTAAAAATTTATTAAATATAAAAATATATCTAGTAATTATAAAATTAAAAATATCACTAGATAATATTATTAAAAAAATATTATAAAATATATAATATAACATCTTATTACCCGATTAAAAAAGTTATTTAATTTTAATTTTATTTATTTTTAAACTTTTACTTGCCTAGGGGGCTGTGTTGGAACATATAATTAATTAATAAATAAGTATTATATAACTTGCAGTTACATTGACTATAGAGTTGTTGTTTTTATCTAGTCACGTAGACAGAACCGTTCTAGCTACGAATTACAAATAACACGTTGTTTCTTCTGCCTAGCGTTCCCAACATATTATGATGGATGAGCTATCTATGACAAGTACAAGTACATGTGTCTGGTCGACTAAAACATTCATCTCCATCCGCAGTCGCATCAGTCCGAGTACATGTTGGCTTCAATCGGGATAGCACAGCCAGCCGGGGAACGATTGTTGACATAATCCGCGTTCCAGGGACCTGCATCTTTCCCATTCCAATAATCCGGGCCTCCGGCAGGTCCACAGTAGTAGTTGACCCGACGGTCAGCATCGCCGCTACACTGCACAACACCATGTTGGGCCACATTGATGCCTCTTCCTGCTACACTGCCCATCTGATTCGCGTTTGGTGCGTAGACAACAGCAGTGCCCCGATTAATGACAGCTGTACCACCGCAGGCACACGAGTTAACCTCCGTGACATCCACGGTAAAGGCCGTGACAGCCTGGTAGAAGAGGACACAGATGTCTCCGCCCTCTGCTGCCACGCCGTTGCAAGTGAACGTGTTGGATACCGAGTAGGTCTCGGACTCGGAGATACTGAACCCGGCCGAGGAGAATGCAGAGTTGACTCCAAGGGTCAAGCTCCATCCCAGAGTGGTCGAATATCCTGTCCCCGTGGACGTAGTAGAGGTGGCGCAGTCTACCAGAGTTCCGCCCTTCTGGGTGATGACAAAGTTCTGGTGGGGGTCGCCGTCACCCACTTTGGTATAGTGATAGCTTTGGGTACAGCCGCCGCAGACGATATCCGAAGCACCAGTCTCATTCAGGGGGATGCCATCACGTTTCACAGTGACGGAATTCATCTTCATGAAATCCTCCGCAGTGAGATCGATAGCGGTAGGATAGGAGAATCCCACTTGGGCGAGTGCCAACAGCGTGGCAAGCACGGGAGTAGGGTTGCCAAAGAACTTCATGGTGTTCAAGATGGCAGACAATATGGATTGATCGAAGAAATGTGAACAACGAATGTGGAGGGCAACAGCAGCTGACTGTGTTAGTATTCTGGATGAGAGATCAAGTGAAGGTAAACCAACCGTTACTCGAGATTTTCCTGCAGAGAATGGTGGTAAAGACCGTGTTGAAAGTGTTGAAAGGAGCGAAAGACAAGAAAGAAATCCCTAAGGAATGTAGGTGAGAAAGATGGTTGCACCTGTGAAGATGATGAGAAGAAGCAAAAGAAGGGGGAAAGCAGGGCTTTATATAGCGTGGTGAGCGATGAAGAGATTTTTCATGCCCTGATACCTCACCTTTTTTTTTGGTAATACATAGAATATAATCAGAGACATTGATAATTAAACCCACCTATACTAAGAGATGTAGTGTTTTCTTCATAGGTTGCTAGTCAAAGTATACGAAGCGACTAGGTGATAAGCTTATGAAATTACCTCTAGTTTTGATAATACCATCTTGATATGGAGTACGGGGAAAACAGGGCCCCTGACAATTTTTGGACACGAGTATTTATTGCAGAGAGTCAAGTTCGGCAGTTCTACCAGCTAACTGGGAATGTACAGCTGTTGGTATAGCCCAATCGATATAGATGCCTTGCCATTTGACTATATTGACCAAGTGATAGAGTATAAGGAGATCCGAGGTTCATGGAAACTAAGATAAGGTAGTTACCATTGGGCTTATGATGATTTCAGATTCAAACCTCCCAGTTTTCCTTTCCTGTTTATGGCGGTATCCAGGCATTAATATCAAGCTAGATCAATGTGATTTTGGACCTCCTTTTTTCAGTGTTTTGCTAAAACTAGGTAAACATCAGCACTCCCAAAACTGCATATTGCAATATCTTCAGATGGATTGGCCCAGTTGCCGATGCCGGGGTCTGGTTTCCACAGCCTGAGCAATATAGATCAGATCCGTCCAAGCTGATAGTAACCCCTTAGATGCGTATTGTTACATTCACTGACCGTCTGAGACTGACTGGAAGCCTCGGCTCAGTCATGGATATCAACCAAGTAATCAGTTACGCGTAGCTAGTCACCCAGTTGCATTCTTCCTACATGCGACTCTGGTGCTAGTAGTCATCCAAGGCACCACCCGAAGGCACGCTATGGTCGCACTATGGTATACTCTGAGCCCAATGGGCAAGAAAAGAAATTCCCGCAGGGTCTGTACTATATATTGGCCCCCAAAGTGGGGTCTGCTGAAGTTGCGCTAGGGTCCCAGCCGCACCTTCAACCGGCTTGGCTATCTCTTATCTTCGGCGGAATGTGAAGGATGATTGGTTTTAATAATGGAATTAATCTGAATCATCACCACACATCGAAAACTTTAGCTCGATATTAGCCATGTGAGAAGCCACTTGCATCATTTGCAAGGAACCACTACTAGCACCTAATTACTCGGATGTCGTCTTTTTGGCCGACACCTAGCTTAAGTGATCCTTTCCTCAACCAGCGCGCTGTACCCGTGCACTTCCACCTGTTTGGTTCGTAGAGCATCTAGTATGAAGAATTACATATATAACTACCCCAAGGTCTCTATACATTTAATTAGCATGGAATACGGAGTAGATATTGGGGTGATTAAAAACCTTTTAGAATAATTGGGCGGTTGGGATGGTTAGGATTCGTGGTTTATATTTAAGAAGGCTGGTCAGATAGTAGAGTCATCGAAGCGGCCATCCTAGCGAGCTGAAAGCAGTATTTTTCTCCCACATAAATTAGATAGCCATTGCAGATCATTACTAAAACAGAGAGGGGTCTTTGGGGGGGGAGATATTGACCAAGGTAACGTAGGGGTACTACCTGACTCGTACTATGTAGGAGGTTAGGTCCTTCCAGGGAAGGAACCAGCATATGAGGAACTTGATAGGGCACTTTGCAGCATCTTGGGCTGTGGGCGACCTAATATGTACTAGTAGACTTAGCGTATTGAGATGTCTCGGAACCCCCAAGCGGGATGGCAACCCTTTTTGGCCAAACTCTTTTAGTGACTTCAGCTAATATCTTAGGTTACTACGGAGGGGTCACTGTAAAGATATTGTTTCCTTGTCAATTAAAAGTCTCTACCCAACATCGCTGATACAAAGAGGAGCAATCGATGTGAGCTTTCCCAAACGGTCGAAATCTGCCTTGCCGTGCGCACGAACCGACACCTTGCCTAAAGGAGCCAATCAGGAGCCCTGGAATCATCAGAACCAATCTAGAGAAGCAGCTAATAGATGCTCGGGAAAATGCTAACTATACTTTAGGCAATGCAGGCGATGTGGCATGTGCTTCCCTGGTTTAATATCGGGGGATATATTGGCTTAGATCCATAGTTCATCCTGTGTGGGTCCATCCTTTCGGGCGGTTGGTCCAACAAGGCAGGTGGGACGGTTAAGGGTCCAAGCCGTTCGCACCCTAAAGAAGTAGGTGAGACATCCAAGCAAATATTCTGGCTGTATTTCACTTTCAAGGGCGACCGGCCGTCACTCTCTGTGTTGAGAGATTCTCAATCCGCGTGCGAGATGTCTGCTTAAGAGACCTGAAATACACGTATTAGAAATGAACTTCAAAATTCTATCTCCTACTATTCTTTTCCATGCCATAGCAAACTAGCACTGCTGGACAGTGGATACCTGACAGGTGGCGGTGTATGAGGTATTAAAAGATGCTAAGCTTCGGAAACAGGGAGATTGGCATCATAATATTGATCCACTCCCTAGCGGAAGTCGGTCCTACTTGCCGGATCAGGATAGATACTATATCATCAAATTCTAATTGGTTTGTGGGATGGCTTCTCATCGAGAGATTAGTCCTCTCTTGTGTGGTCTCTTGTGTGGTTGCCTTGACTAACTGTCTAATGTCCCTTCTTTTTTTTTCTGTTTTCTTTCTTTTTTTTGTTCTTCTCTCTCTCTCTTTCTCTTGAACCGTATCTGCCAGTACTTGAACATAAATCAGGGGCTTCCGTGCCACGAGAAGTTCAGAATTTTCACCGAGACTTAGGAAGCCTCCTAAGTTCCAGCATTATTTGATCACACACCCCATCTGTGTCTGTGAGTACTGCATATCTCTAATTATGATTAAATAGAACTCGACTAATACAGCACAACCTGATATTTCCAGGTCAAGCCCACAAAATAACACCATGGCTGAGCCCCTCTCTATCGAGGAGCCCCCGGCCTACCCCAAAGTAGGCCCTTCGAGAACTCGCGGACTTTTGTTCGGAGCCTACCATACTCTCCTATCACTCTGTGCTGTGGCTGCACTTATTCTCTCCGCCATCTCCATGCACAAAATCAATTCCTTCAAATCCTCACCTTTCGTCACCGATCTGGAGCGTATTTTCAATAGCACAGCGTACGCCATTCCAAGTAACTCTGTCAATTCCTTCTCATGCGACGAGTATCCTAAAGGAGAATTGTTCACTGGCCAAACAACCCTCCCGGGCCAGTGCGTCACAGCCACCAACGCTATTACCTTGTGGGTGACCAGACTTGCAGAAAACTGCACGCCCTATATCTATGCACAAGAAAACTGTACTGGTGTTTCAAGTGCACTCAGTGGCCTTAGCATCCCCGCGTGTATAATTGATGCCGGTGAAGAGCACTTGGGTGGTTCAGATGGTGATCAGTTCAAGAGCTTTCAGATATTGTGCAATTAGAAAGACAGTTGGATCGAGCGGTGAAGGGTAAGGGATTGGCATTAGGCTCTTTGGATCAATAACAATGATTATTTCATATACTGGCAGAGTAGAAATGAGGCACGTACTACTTCTATATACTTACCGTACGTATCTACTATCCTGGATCAAATAATTCAATATCACTATAAAAATAATAATTAAATAGTCGTCAACAACATCTACTGATGTCTTTCGGGAAGACAATTTTGATCAACTATGGATCTGCCAAGCAAGGCTTGTTTCTACTCTCCACTGCAGGTAAGCTTCACTGTGGGGACTGTATTTTGAAGCATCTTGGAGGCCTCAGGCATAAATACAGTACCTCAGGCGTCAACAGTCCCAAAACGGTAAGGATTCCGCTTAGAGTCATGCCTTTCCTAAAGCGGTAGGTGAAGTGGGAATCCATGCTGTGGCTGAACTGGCTGTAGCACCTTCCATGGAATATCTCACCGATACTAGATCACTACAAGTGACAGATCTTGTTGAGATGAAACATGGCGAGCTGATCTGATGCCCAGCCTTTCATCTGCAGGTGATTGGGAGTCCCGCTTACTCTACCATTGCCCCGCATTGTCTAGCCGCGGGAGCAGCTCACGACAAGATACCAAAACCACGTTGACAAAGGCCATATAATCGAACTGGTTACTCTCCAAGGCATATTGCAACTGACCACTCTCCAAATATTCTGATCGTATCGATAATAGAGATCTATTCTTCATCTTCACAACATGCGCCTCATCAACACGTCCACGTACGAGATGAGAGAGTTTGAGGGTCAAGAAGTCCCAGAATATGCTATTCTGTCCCATACATGGGGAGAAGGAGAAATCACCTTCACAGACTACGAAAACATCGAATATGCACGAACCCGCCCTGCATTCCATAAGATAGAGCATTCTTGCAGGCTAGCAAATGAGCACCGCTTGGGATGGGTCTGGATTGATACCTGCTGCATCGATAAGCGCTCAAGCGCAGAGCTCAGTGAAGCGATCAACTCCATGTTCGCGTGGTATCGGAAATCCTCGGTGTGCTTTGCGTATCTCTCTGATGTGCCTGCACATGTCACCGCGGAAAATGACAGCGATAAGACATTCGAGAAAAGTCGATGGTTTACACGGGGCTGGACGTTGCAAGAGTTGCTTGCTCCTGAGAGTGTCATCTTCTATGGCAACGAATGGAGCGAGTATGGTACAAGGCAGCAACTTAAGGAAAGGATATCAGCCATTACAAACATTGAAGAAGGCGCCCTCGAAAACCGGCCGTATTTCAAGATCTACAGCGTTGCACATAGAATGTCTTGGGCTGCCCACCGACAGACAAAGCGAGTGGAAGATATGGCGTATTGCCTCCTGGGAATATTTGAGGTATGCATGCCTTTGTTATATGGGGAAGGAGAGAGGGCTTTCATCAGACTGCAAGAGGAAATCTTGCGGGAGACCGATGACCAGTCAATCTTCGCGTGGGAAAGTGGAAGGCTTGGGGCGAGATCCTTCTTAAGCGGGATGTTCGCTACCTCTCCGCTCTGCTTTGCGGGCTCAAGGCACTTTATACGAGGGTGGCGCGTAAGAAACGATGTCCCTCCCACTGTGACCAGTCGAGGAGTTCGCATCCAATGCCCTTTAGTGCTCCGCGGGAAGGCCGTCACCGGGTTTTCCTACCTCGTTCTCGACTGCCAAGACGTTATGTGTGATCAATTTAATGAAGAGTATATGGCTATTGAGTTATACAACGTTCGACCAGCCCCGTTTTACTGCCGATCACAGCCCTGGGAACTGGTCCGAATCAAGTTGACAGATGCAGAGCGAATTGGCGCGAAAGAGGTTTATGTTCAGAAGACAGTTGACCCTGACATGGATCCGTTCACATTGTTGTTTCCCGCGTTTCCTTGAAAGACTAAATCATTCCAGTGTGCTCCTTTGAATCCTGCATAGTCATCTTCCTATATATACAGGAAGATATCGAGTGTCTAACTATTGGACGATACGATTAAGTCTCTGCAAAGACTTTTGCATTCTTTCCAAGTTGCCTATCGGCATCTTCATAGGCTCCTCCCTTCCAATAATACACCGACCCCACGGAAGGCTCCCTTCACCATCACGAAGCCCCTTGGATGCACTCCGAGCAGTGAATCACCCCCCATCAACAGCCAAAGCCACCAACTCGATTATTCGGCAAAAGACTCAAGTCGTACACCACAAGGTTTAAACACGTCACTCATAGAGTCACCCCGCCAGTTCGTTCCCCCCATCTACCCGGAATATGCCTGCACACAGAACAATGTAGGAAAACTCCCAACAAATCTGTTTATCTTCAAGGGGTTTGCCTATACCAACAAAGAAGTTACGATAATATAAAAAAAAGGTCATGCTGAAGTCTTTCTCTGATAGATAAGACACGTCGAACATTCGGTATCCACCAAAACCTATAAGTACGCGTAAAACTCCCCCCAATCTGGAGTATCTTACCAGCAAGACCTGCTCACATTTCATTTCTCTAGCTCCCACAGATTCAAAAGCTCTCGACCGGACTACACTTCAACTTGACACCAACAGACCCTGCGTGACCTCTTTTTTTTGACTATTGTCATCATGTCTCACACGGAAGAAAACGCCCACACAGCCCGCGAGATAGTTGCTCTACTTGAGTCAAGAGTACAAGCACGAGGACTAAATGTGATGGTGAAAAAGCATTACGTCCAATGGTATTTTATTGCGCCCAGACATTCAATCACCAAAGTGGAATGGATTTTCCCCGCTCCCGCCACGGAGGAGGAAGAGAAGAAGAAGCGCAGTATCCTGTCTGAGTGGCTTGAAAATCGATTTGAGGATGAGCCTGACAGACAATGCTTTCAGGGATTTCTTCAAGACGCGCATCTTGTGAAATTCTTTGTCAAACGGCGGCGTGCGGAGGGTACTGCAGCCGACGAGGACAGTCTCGAGATTCTCCCCCTTGACCCCGAAGATCCAGGCAAGGTTGAGTACAATACCAAGGACGAGAATGATAGGAAGATCATTGAGGCTTGGCTCGTGCAGCAAGCTGACGGCAAATTGCCGGATGATATCGACTTGGCTGCATGGAAAAAGGCGAACTACGAAGCTATGTTCAAGGTTAACGCCTTCCGGCAGCCCGGACTGGAGGATTGAACTGGCTTGGTGTGAGATGCGATTGATCACTGCTTCTCGGGAGAAGAGCGGCTAGCTGGTAGAAAGGGAAGAAAGTAACCTTTTCAACAAGGATTTCCAAAGGTGGAGGATAACGATTTACGAAAGATCTCGGGTTGACACTTTTTTTTCTTTTGTTTTCGTTCGAAAAGAAAGAGAAAAGAAAGCCTTTCCATCTTCACCGGTGTCTCTTTTGATACATACCTCAGAACAAAGATATGAATAATGAATAAATAAGTTTTACTACTGGCACAATCCGGCTACATCAACCCATTCGCATTAACCACTGCTTAACAAATAATCGTAAAGCACAATGATAATAATCTCTGATCTTGACTCCAAAGCATGTAGAGCAGCAATCCGCAAGAAACTGTCATAATAATTAGTTTTATTATCAGAAACGCATCATCGAGATTCAAAAACCAAAGTCGTAGACAAAGGAAGCACCAGTACGGAGTATATCATCAGTATTTCGTTGATGTCGCCCTGTTAAACAAGGATTATATCCTGTTTGGGTAAGGTCTCCTGAGCGGTTAATTCCGACAGACCCACTGCTGACTCAGCCCCCGAAATCCCCAAACCGGACGGGTCACGTTTCCTCGCCTACGTTTGGGTAGCTTCATCTACCCCCAGACACTAGCTCGTCCACGACCATGGAAATATAGATGGAGTGATTGGCAGCCTGATACATATATACTCACCCAGCCCAATCATCCAGAGCCGGCATATAACGCACTCTATCCGGCTGACGCCTTCACCACGAGGCCTTCAGGAGAGAGCATTACAGATGAAGTAACCACATACACCAACACCCCAATTCCACCATGTCATCCAAAATGGCATTGTTTTTCCAGACTCCAGCCCTGGTCTACGGCTCCGCCATAGCCCTTCGCGTCATCCTCCTCTTCTACGGTGCCTGGCAAGATGCCCACTCCGCCGTCAAATACACCGACATCGACTACCTCGTCTTCACCGACGCAGCGCGCTATGTCTCGCAGGGTGCCTCACCCTACGCACGAGACACCTACCGCTATACGCCCCTGCTGGCCTGGATGCTCCTCCCAACCACCTGGTCCGGGCCATCCTTCCTGTTCTCCTTTGGAAAGGCGCTCTTCGCGCTCTCGGACGTCCTAGCCGGATGGCTCATCGCCAGATCACTCGTCTCCGCCTACGGAATGGACGCTCCTCGCGCACTCAAGTACGCCAGTGTCTGGCTTCTCAACCCGATGGTCGCGAATATCAGCACCCGAGGATCCTCCGAAGGTCTTCTTGGCGTGCTGGTGATTGCGCTGTTGTGGGCTGTTCTGCGCCGAAGAGTCATCCTCGCGGGTGTCCTCCTCGGGTTAAGCGTCCATTTCAAGATCTACCCCTTCATCTATGGAGTTTCGATCATCTGGTGGCTGGATCGCGAACACGATGGCTCTTCCTCCACCAAGACCCCCTCCAAACCAACAACAACCAACACCAGCACCACCCTCTCCCAAATCCTCAACTTCATCACTCCCTCCCGCATCATCCTAACCCTCACCTCCCTCACCACCTTCCTGCTCCTCAACATCCTCATGTATACTCTCTACGACACCCCCTTCCTCCAACACACCTACCTCCACCACGTCACTCGCATCGACCACCGCCACAACTTCTCCCCCTACAGCACTCTCCTCTATCTCTCCGCCGCCGGCGAAGTACAAGGGAACTTTGAATCCCTGGCCTTCATCCCGCAACTCCTTCTCTCTGTGGTTGTGATACCGCTAGTCCTAGCGAAGAAAAGTCTTCCTGGTACGATGCTCGCACAGACATTCGCTTTCGTGACATTTAATAAAGTTTGTACGAGTCAGGTTTGTTTCCCTTCCCCTTTCCCTGCCCCTAACTCAACCCAAACGATATACTAATATAAGACATGGTAGTACTTCCTCTGGTATCTTATCTTTCTGTCCTTTTATCTTCCGACTTCGTCGATGCTCCGGAACCCGAAGTTCGGGGGATTGGTGGCTGCGCTGTGGGTTGTTGGTCAGGTATGTATCCATCTTCCCCCCCCCCCCCCCCCCCACCATATAACTCTCTTCATCCACCCATGCATTTCTCATTACACAAGCCCCCGTTAAACGAACGAACAAACTAACACCGATAAACAGGCTCTCTGGCTCCAACAAGGCTACAACCTCGAGTTCCTAGGCCTGAGCAGTTTCGTCCCGGGGTTGTTCCTCGCCTCGATGGGGTTCTTTGCGGTGAATGTGTGGATTTTGGGGGTTATTGTTGATGATGTTGGTTCTTCTTCTTAAATTTGTGTGTGTATTGGGTAGATGGAATAGATGATGCAGTTGGTTGTATTTATATCAACAATGATTTGTGTTGGGCGGGAGGGATGTGTATATTACTCTATTGTTCAGGGTTGTTCATCTGGAAATCTGTGAAAATGAATAGATGGTTCTGATTGATATGAAGATCCACTACGCAGTTCAATAACACATGCTGGTTCATCACGGAGCTGGAAACATCAATGATGGTACAATGTGACCAGACAGGATTGGAATGGAAAGGATATGTTTTCTTCATTATCTCAGTCCACAGGACCTAGGTATCATCAGATAAAAGGGGTAAATAAGAATGACTTTTGCCGCTGTCATCCGTCACTTGTCAATCTATGGCACGGCGGATCGTCAATCAGCTATGGCTTCGAGACATCGGCGATCACTTTGTAAGTCGACGCGTGGATGCTCAACGGCCGAGTGCGCGGGTACACAGCTCCCACGATCTGGCGGTTGTGTCCATACTGCGGATAAATGCCATCTGAGAGCTCGACGTAGTGTGCCTGAGGACGCGCCTCGTGCAGGGTTTCGAGGATCCGCTCACTCCACAGACCCGTGCACTCATTGTCCACGAGCTGGAAGTAGGGGTTCAGGGGTGGACAGGCGGAATCAAGGTCGATAAAGCGGATACGCATGTAGTTCAGTGCAGAGTGAATATGCAAACTGTGTACGGCCCCAAGGACAAGTTTCTCAAATGAGCGGATGAAGTTCAGGTTAGTGATGCCGGAAAAGTCATCTAGGAATCCGAGACCCGGATTAGTTCGCTTTTCGCGGCAGCAGGTCTTTACAACCAAGTCTAGCGACTTGAGCTTGGACTTGGCGGTCCAGGTGGACATAAACGCTCGCGTTGCGTGGAAGAGGCAGGCGCAGACTTTGCCGGTGAATGCAAGGGACTCCAGACGTGGAGCTGCCTCGCCGAGCAAGCGGCACAGATGCGGTGGGCTAATGCCATCGTGGATCCAGCCGGATTGAGTATTGTCCTTGTTATAAAAGCCCTCCAGGCTGATATTGACGTGGACTAACGTTGGGGATAGCCGCAGTAGAATCTCCGCCACCGTCTCGTAGCCCTCGATCTTGGGCTTGGCGTAGGCGCAATGCCACTCACGCACCCCTGGTAAGGCTTGCGACATGTTCCACCAGTGCTGATAGTCACGCATGATGTTCCAGGCCCCACGCATGACAAAGGTCTGAATATCCGGTAGCGCAGGCAGACGCAGACGTCCAGTGTGACCGCACGGATCCTGGCGGAATTGCCGCACCATTGGCGGTCGCTTACAGTGACCACCTTCCAGGGTAAGAATGCGTGCTTCGGGGAAATAAGATTTTACATGAGAGAACATCTCTTCCAGCGTTGCATTGTGGCTGGCATAGTGGTACCGATAGTCGGTGCTATGATTAGTATCCGAGTCATCCCACGCCATCGTGGCTTGGGGCGCAACGGGATCGACAAAGTCACCATCCTCGTCATTGAACCGTCGAGCGGGAGGATGGTGTGAGCTTTTGGCTGCTCGTTTGCCCCAAACGGGGATCCACAATTCGACATGGCGAACGTACGGGGCTAGATGGGGATGCGCACGGAACCAACGGGCACTTTCTGCCAGTTCATCTGTGGTACCCTTGATCTTGACTAGACGGCATCGAGTTAGACCAGAAAAAAGTAATGTGTGAAGTTTAGAAAAGTGATAAGGGGGGGAGAAAATGTCACTAACTGTGTCTGTAAATCCGGTCCTGCACCAGTGCTCTCCAGACAGGGGTGATCAATGCCAGATTGGAAAGCGCTTTTCGACGCGGATGACGCAATGACTTGTTCCAGCTGCGCACAGACTTTCCCGGCGCGCACGACGTGAATGCAGACGCCCGCTCGCCAAACAAATAATCTAGAATGGCTTCGTGGATCTCGATGGGAAGGTCTTCGAACCGCAGTTCGGATCGGCAGGATCGAGGCGTCTCCACGCTTATCCGCGAATCCTCCATTTCGGTATCCACCGGGGACTGGCAGACCAGCTGACCAGGCCCCACAGCTGGGGGGTTGATGGGACCATCGGGTATCTGGATCTCGGCACTGGTGCAGCGACTCGGTTTGGAGTAGGGAATGGCTGTCGAGGCCGACGCCCTGGCCAGCGAATTGACCGAGACAGGACGGGGAGGGGGGATGGTTGAAATCATGAGGGGCGACGAGGGGGAGGATAGCAATTCAGACGGCATTTAAAGCGGAACAGCAAGCATAGGGAGGGAACCCGACAACGCCAAACGGGGGAATCAGGAGTCGTAAATCGTTAGAGCAGAGCTGCGGGTGGGTCGGAAGTTAGTATTTCAATTACCTGGTGATCCAAGGAAAAAAGCAACGAGGCCAAAGTCTAAAAAAGAGGCACAGGGAAAATTTTGAGAAAATGCGCGCTGCGAGACATACTACCGACGGGGGAGGGTGTCGAGGGCGTTCGCTGGTCCGTGATAAGGGCAGTAAAAATAGGCCGCGCCAGGGATCGATGAGGTAAACGAGTGATGGGATGAATTGGATCCAGGGCTAGCCAACGTGGTCCATGGCGGTGCCACTGCTGGTGCGTTGGAACGAATCTGTCGCCAGTCGAGCGAGCGGGCGAGATGATAATCGGCGGTTAGGCAGTCAGGCAGCTGGGGGGGGTTGGTAGATTGTTGGTTTGATGGAAGGTCAAAGAAGGTGGGATAGTAGCGAGGATGCAGATGATGACGAGGATGAGGCAGTGGATGAGGTGGGGGGAGGGTAAAGAAAGCAATCGCAGCCAGGCGAGGAGGGAAGGATAAAGTAGTGTAAGAGGGATGGATAAGAGGGAAAAGAAGGAAGAGGAGAAGACGAGAATGACGAGGATGACGGGGGTGAAGAGGTGCCCTGGTACGGGGTGTTACCGGTCATTATTACGCCGGGCGGGAACACAGGCAAAAGGCTTTGCCTCGAAGGGGAGCCAGGTCACGCTCCCTTCCCAAACTTGGGTGATCACACCACCTTGGGCTTTATCAGTCCCTTCCTTTCTCTACTTATCCACTGCTCTTAGAAAACCCCCTCCTGCAACTGTCTCTCGGTCACCAGGCAGCAACACCGCCGGGATGGTGTAGCATAGACGTGTAGATAAGACTCCTAGACTCCTCTACAGAAATACACTATCATTCAGGGTCGAACGTTTCAAGTAAAGCACTGGTCTCGCTCTGGCTAGAGCCTTGAAACGCTTTTCAAACGGGAAGCTCCAGTGGGCGGCTCCATTCCCTGCCTCCAGGAGCTGCACAGACCAGCTGGAAAGGCTGTCATCCTTCACCGAATCCAGCCATCTGATTCCTTACTATGGATCCTATGTCCTTCCGGAAACGGGGGCATTCACTCGCGATACAAGGGTCGATGGTATTGAAAGAGATTTTTCACCGCACAATGGTGCCTGTACGTTGTTTATACTTCGTGCCCAACAGCGTCATTCCGGGATAGTAAGTACCCAGCATACCCACTTCCTTGGATAGTACTCGGCTTCCCCGCATGCGAATCCCCACAACAATGAATCAATCCCATAGACCATCACTTGCCATGTGGTTGTGGACTCACGGACTCCCGTCGTCATGGATCTGCTGACCGATTCCCCTAGTACAAACCCCTGAGAAGAGCAATTTCGTCATTGGGGTATCTAAGTACATAGCGTATCGATCGGATCCCAGAAGTGAACTAAACTCATCGCCGGCGACGGAACCGGAACCGAAGCTCTTCGTCGCTGTCCGAATCCCGGTCTTCTCGCGCCCGTTTCTCGCTCCTCGGCGGATTTCTGGCCTGGCTCCTGGGCGCTGGCGTCTCCGACTCAACCCGGGCCGAGGACTGCGAACGGGATGCCGCAGGTTCGCCCTGACTGACTTCCCGTTCCGCTGGGCTGTCGGTGGGACTGTGCTCTCTGGACTTGCGACTGCTGACCCAGTAATGGTCCCCAATGCCAAAGGCCTTTCGCGTCACCTCCTCCAGCGGAACAATCACGGTCTGCATGCGATAGCGAGGCTGACTAGGGTCCTCTTTTCTTCGGAACTTCTTGAAGTTCTTGCGTCCATTCCACCTATCGTCCCACCGACGGTCGTCGTCGTCGGTGGTCCTGGGCTTTACTTCCATCTCCTCTACGATCGCAAGGCCCTTTAGTTGTTCCACATTGACATCTTGGAGCGAGTCATGCAGGGTCGCTTCTTCCGCCAGGCGCTGGCGCTGGGCATCTTCCTCCTCGCGATGTTGCCGTGCTGCCTCTAGTACGTCCAGTTTTTGGCGTTTCACCCGCGGCACTGGCTCCTGTTTAGTCTCAGAAACCGACTCATCGGCGCCTCTCTGCACTGTCTGGTCGCGTCGACGTTTCATCGCTCGGGCACCAGGCAGTAGGCTAGAGACCATATCTTCCTCCTCCTGGAGGCTACTTTGCGCTTGTGACTGTTGTGGGGTCGGAGGCTCCATATCCATCAAGGGGGGCGAATCCGTGATGCTTTCATCCGGTGCGTGAGCAGGGATAGAATTAATGTCGAAGCCGTCGTCGAACGTTTTCATTTTACTGACGAACCCCCGAACTCTGGGCTTGGATTTCTTCGTCTGTTGCCGGCTTACTTCCTCGGGAGGCTGCGAGTCCTCGACTATTTGGACTTCGTCGGCAGTAGCAGCCGGCTGAGATTGTGGGGTAGACGGACCCGTTTCCTGGTGTGCGCTGGACTCGGGCAGGGATCGACACAGAGGAGAAGCATCGTTCCCCAGAATCGCATCGAGAAACTCGCTCTGTTCGATGACACGCTGACCGGTCATCACAGCAACCTCGTTACTCAGGTCAATCCACCAGTCCTCGTGGCGTCCACCGGCACGGTATCGAACGAGCACCACACCGCCAGCGTTGTCCCGTTGACTCCCAAGTCCTTTGTGGCCAGCCGTGTTTCTCATGAATTGTACAATCTCCTCAGCCTTTGTGACACCCTGTTCCACTTCGTAAAGTAAAGCCTTTCCATGGCCGTTCGCGATGGAATCCTGCAGGTTGCCAAATTGTGCAGGGTCGGTGAAGATGAATGTGTAGTCTTCAAAGACGGTGATCCGGGCAGGGTTTGGAGCAAACGCTTCCTTGGGTCTCTGTGTGGTCTCCTTGCCTGGCGGCGGGAGATGTGCCATCGCATTGGGCCATGCGGAATCGAAATCGGCCTCTAGCGGGGACAGCGATTCCAGGTTCTCCAGGTCACTCGGAGTCGCCGCGTATACCAAGGCATCAATGTACGAATCCTGCACAATATGTTTTCCATTCACCAGTGCCTGTAGGCCTTTGGCAGTATTCCGTTTGTTTTGTACAACGTGTGTGGTTTGATCAACCACGTACGGGACGACCGTCTTAATATCCAGGTCTTCGACTCGGGAGCGGACCTGTGCCAAAGGATCTTTCGCTTTGAGTTCCTTGGACGAAAAGGAGAAGCTGAGCACGGTAGGCTGCCACTTGACCCTAAGCCGCGCTGCGTTAGCTACCTGCGGGATCTTCCAACTTTATGCAATAGCATTTACCGGAGCATATATTCGTATCTCCCCAGCTTGATTTCGTGTTCCTCTCCAGTCAACACTCTGCGCTCATCCTTGATTGTGTCTCCATCCACGACTGTGCCACACTTGGATTTCAAGTCACACACAGCAATTTTCGATCTGGTGTAGATATGCGACTAACGGGTCAGCGGAGGACGCAGGAAGAATCAGAGGATCGTACTCCATCGCCTGGTTTGACCGGTGATACCTCGATCACCATGTGCTTTCGTGAGATGGATTTGTGATCGATAGCATGCCGAACTGCATCGAGAGAAGGTCAGCATGATCGGATCGACCAGTTATCGGAGGGCAAATTACCGCCATCTTGCTTGATCCGACCGAAGAGATACTTCTTCCCCGGTCGCAGCCACACGCGCTTGCCTTGCTGGAAAGTCAGCCAGAACTCTTATGGTGGTAGACCCAAGACGCTTACCACCAAGGAAGTCTCCCTCCGAGTCCAGGATCCACATGAGAGCGGTTATGTGCCTGGCTGCAAGATGGCTTCCCCGTCGGATCGGAGTTGTCATCGCGGCCCGCCACGCGTGTTCACGTGATCAGGCGTCGCAATAGCTGCCTGCTTGGGAATGGCCCCGCGTCCGATCGTGGAGATACCTTGTTTCTCGCCATCAAATATGGAGCCTTCGGGCGACGAGCCGGGTGACGATGGAAAGCTGTTCAACAGTGCGGAGACAGCTGAGAACTACGAAACCTTGAAATATCAACTGCTAGGACCATCTTTGACCAAGGCGGGTCAGGATGCCGTGGACCAGCGCAAAGTGAGTGGACATGGTCCCGTATTCTGAGATAGAGACTAAGGGTGACAGGTATCTGAAATTATCTATAACGCGTCCAAGGGCTCCAAGTTCTTCAATCACGAGCAAAATCGCGACAAGGTCTTGACAGTAAAGATCGAACGGATTTTGAAGGAGAAAGCCCGGCTTGAAAAGTTGGATCTGTCGGCTGATCTCCGACGCGCTGACCAGCTTATCGCTGAACTCGAACTAACCCGGGACATATCGCAACATGTTGTCCATGTCGACTGCGATGCCTTCTTTGCCGCAGTCGAAGAGCTCGACCGTCCCGAGTTGAAAACCGTGCCGATGGCGGTGGGTAAGGGGGTCTTGACGACATGTAACTATGAGGCCCGAAAGTTCGGCTGTCGGAGCGGCATGGCATCATTTGTAGCCAAGAAACTCTGCCCTCAGTTGATCTGCTTGCCTCAAAACTATGACAAGTATACCGCCAAGGCGAAGGAGATTCGCGCGATTTTCGCACAGTACGATCCCATGTTTGAGAGTGCTAGCATCGACGAGGCTTATCTTAACATGACTGCATATTGTACCGGAAATGAACTGGACCCAGAGGAAGCGGTCCAGCGCATGCGAGCAGAAGTTTTGGAAAAGACACAGATCTCGGTATCTGCAGGTATTGCAGCGAATGCAAAGATCTCCAAGATCGCATCAAATAAGAACAAACCGAATGGCCAGTTCTGCGTACCTAATGAACGAGATGCGATCATGAAATTCATGAATGACCTACCTGTCCGCAAGGTGAATGGAGTTGGCCGGGTCTTCGAACGCGAGCTTGATGCAATCGGAATCAAAACATGCGGAGACATCTATCCCCAGCGTGCTATTTTGACCAAGCTCTTTGGCGAAAAAGCATTCCATTTCCTGGTGCAGTGCTATCTCGGCTTGGGCAGAACGAAGATCCAGCCAGTGGAGAACTATGAGCGGAAGAGCGTGGGAACCGAAAGCACGTTTCACGAAATCGGGAACAAGGAGGAGTTCCGAGAAAAGTTGTGGTCGATCGCCGAGGAGCTTGAAAAGGACCTGGCGCGAACCGAGTTCAAAGGTCGCACGCTTGTTCTTAATGTCAAGCTGGCCACGTTTGAGGTTTTGTCGCGACAATGTCAGCCTCCGAGGGCAGTGTCGACTGCCAAAGACCTATACGCGTTTTCCCTCCCAATGCTGGAAAAGCTGGAAAAGGAGATCCCTGACCTGAAGCTCCGACTCCTTGGCCTTCGCTGCACCAATCTTGTCAGCACAAAGAAGGTTGGAATCGAGCTCTTCGGTTTCACCGCGCGCCCAAAGTCGGCTACAGAAATGTCGACGAACCTTCCTGCTGAACAGGAGATCGGGGCAGAGGAGGCGTTCGAGAGGGCTGCTCGTGAGGAGCTACAGGAGGAACTCGATGATTTAGAGAAGCTCAGTCAGGAAGTATCTGAGTCTGCAGAAGCGAAACCAGATGAGCAGCCAGCTGTTGCCGATGCGTCACCGCAGCCAGTGTATTGGGATTGCCCAATCTGCTCCAAACCTCAGGTGGCGGATGATCGTGTTTTTAATGATCATGTGGACTACTGTCTGTCGAGACAGACAATCAAGGAGGCTGTTCAGGTTGTGTCAAATGATCATGTGCCTGAGGCGCTGGCTGCATCAAAGCCACGCAAGAGGAGAACGACGGCTCCAGGATCACCAGACCCGCGACAGAAACGGCTGTTCTTTTCGTGAGAACATGCAACTCTCTTATGGCCAATTAGCCCGCTTGAGCGGAATTGGCCCTTGACCTGTCGGTTGATCTGTTCTGGATGGGTCACTGGAATGACCGGGTCATCTACCTCGGCAGCAATCCCTTGGGTGACATAATAAGCCATGGGACAGTGTAACTCTACAATTGCATATCCTATTGTTGTCATTGAAAGCCAGCGGTATTGCAACCTGGCATCGGTTCAGCCAACGCAACAGACAATTCCTCGACCAGTTGGGCATTGCTCCTGATTTGAGAGGTCACATCTCATCTATAATGGGTATCAAAGATCAAGATATTCTAGAAGAATTGCATGTGTGAAGAATTTGGGTATCACTGGAGAGGCATTTTCCTATAATTGGTGGGGGGTGAGGTGTTGTTTAGTTTGGACGGGGGTTGGTAGACTAATGTTGGCTGGACATTTCTATATATAGGGCTCGAAGCAGCAGCTATTATTAGACTAGAGATCCATTTAGATCGTTTTATGTGTTCTGCAAAACACACAGTGCGTGAAATGACATTTGCATAGTAGGATCACATGAGCGTCGCTGGGTTGCCATCACACTTCAGTCAGGTTTAGTGATTACGACTTCTATGTATGGGAAGGCTAAGTCCCTGACAATGGTCCTTCCTATCCCTCAACTATAGTATGGAAATGACAGTATCAAGCGGATAAGCATCTGAGACACTGCCATTTATCTGAGACAGCCGGGCTGTCGATTCCCAGATTGACAAGATGATGGAATGTGGAGTCAAGCAGCGTCAGGGTCAACGTGGCGGAGGGACGAGCATCGGCCCCTTGCAGCCACTATGAGCATCACGTGTAGGCACCTGCTTCGCCATGGATACCATTGTTATGATCCCCGTGGATCGACCCGATCTCAGATGATAACACCCGCATGAACCGGACAATCCTTCGCATCTGTCATGCGAAGGAAAGAGGATATACTCCGGACTCCGGGGATGGGGTGATCGTCGTGGGTGTCCGGTTGCTGAGCCGCAGCTCCGACTTCACCCATAACTGGGGCCGCGCATCAGCCCATGCAACCTGGGCTGCAACACGCAAGGGCCCCCGAGTTGGGGGAGATCTTGCGTCGACGAGGGGACCAAATGCCGCTGGAACAAAGAGGCTGGAGGGAAATGGGGGG
>KZ826355.1:0-318804 GCA_003184635.1 Aspergillus sclerotiicarbonarius CBS 121057 | reverse complement strand
CCCCGCATTCCTCCTCCCGCATAGCCAATGTTTCCTGCGGACACATACCTGGTCGGCCGGCACCCGTGAGCAAAACGTCCGTTGCACATACTCCTCGATCTCCTGGCGCGCGCGTGGCGTCAAGTCATCCGTGGCCGGGTCATCCTCCAGCTCGAACTTGGTCCACACCACCAAATGCACAATGCCGTCCTCGACCCCGTACGGCCAGTCATTGTACAGAATGCGCATGTCCTCTACATCACAGCTTGCTTAGCACTCATGTCATCGCAGCAGCGAAGCAAATAATAGGTGCGAGCGACGAACCAGCATATTCAAATGGCCGCCCTTTCGGCTTCAGATCTTCGGCTGTTCCCTCTCCCCAACGCAGTCGTTCCTTTACCACGAACCGCATGATCGACCCATACTCCGCAATAATATACTCCCTGTACTCGAGATACCTCCTCAGATCGCTGGGGAGACGCTGAAACCGATCAATCTGGTTGGTTCCTGCCATCGCCGTTAGCAGACCACTTCCCGGTCCCCGCCCCCTAACGCACGGCTTCCAACCCACATACGGACGATGTCTTTGACTAGCTCCCACCCCTGTCTCCGATATTGCTCGTCAGGGGTCGAGAGAATTTCGATGTTCTTCTGCGAGGTGCCGCGTAGGAAGCCGGGACATTCTGCCGTCCATTGGGAAGGGGGTACATTGACGAGCCAGTACGGTAGGGACTTGGAGGGGAGACTGGGCGTTGAGCGTAGGAGCGCGGCCGAGGCCTTCACATCGGGGGATTTGAAAGTCTCGTGAAATGTTGGGAAGGTCGCGGCGGTGGACGACATGGCGACCGGATGGGCGGAAGGAAGTCAGGCTAGATTTAGAGACGGCGAGTTTATTGGGTGGCGGGCATCTAGTTTATATCCCGTAGGTAAGACAAAGGTGAGGGAGAAGGGGAGAAGAGAGAAGCAACAGGTCAAGCTGTCCAGATTACGGAAGTGAGAGCTGATATCACGCTGACCCATTCCGGATGGGGTGGCGATGAGCTATTGATTATTGGAAGTCAGTCAATCTGAGGCGGCCATCAGGCCCCGCTGCCCATTCCAGAAGGGATTGACGGTAGTTATTAAGGAGAGGGGAAACAATAGGCGACCAGGCCGATTACTAGGGATTCCTGTAAACCCTTTCATCCTTCGTTCGCTCCCTCTTCGATTTGATCGAGAACCGGTGATCTGAGACCGTTTCAACGTCCGCAACTCCACAGTGGAGCCCTGTCATATCCCGGCCAGGGTTGGTCGTGTTGCTATCCACGGTCGTCCTCCAACAAAGCCAGAACGCTTCCCTATCAATCCCGAACCCCCATCCTTCCAGAACACGGCTATAAAACCGTCGCTATAGGCCATGTGGCGGCGATCCACTCGGTCTTAGCACACCCTGGTCTCTACATAGCCAAGTTCCCTATGACGATGCACTCTGTGCCGTCACAACAGCACGTACATATGCATGTCAAGTATTCCATACAGCCGTCACAACCACATCCTCCTATTTGTGATCTACATCCTATAAACAGATAAACATCCACTACACCGATCCAAACAACCCCGCAACCTCCGGCCCATCCGACCTCACCACCCTCACTCCAGCCTCGCTCAACTCTCTCTTGGCCTCCTCCCATCCCTGCCCCGGATCAACACACCGCACCGCATCCTCCACCAAATAACTCCTCAGCCCAGCCTTGGCCGCATCTATCGCCGTAAACTTGACACAATAATCCCCCGCAACCCCCACACAAAACACATCCGTAATGCCCGTCTCCTCCAAAACCCCCTTTAGATGCACATCCACCGACGTCCGATTCACCTCCTTATCGAGGTTCCCAAACGCATCCGCAAACGCAGAGTACATTTCCACCCGGGAATCCATACCCTTCTGCACATAGAGGTCGATATTCTGAGTGTCGATTTCCGGGATGATTTCCGCGCCCTCGGTGCCTGCCACGCAGTGGACGGGCCAGAGTCGTTGGGGCTTGGTTTGCGATTCCTTGCCCGGGGCCGGGTTGATCATTTCGATGTGGCATTCGAAGGGTCGGTTGTTGGGGGGTGGGTGATTGGGTGCGAATGAGATGTGATCTGTTGGGTGGCTGTCTTGGGATGCGATTCGGAGGGTGAAGCCGGGGTGGGCGAGGAGGGTGTTGATTGTTGGGGCGAGGTCGCGGGCTTCTTGTACGGCAAGGGAGCCGTTCTGGGTTCGTTAGCAGAGGGCTAGATAATAATTTGGGAGAGATGACGGACGGGAGGGCAAAAGTCCTCCTGCATGTCGACGACTATCAAGGCGGCTTTCATTTTGGATGGCGTTGACCGGATGGTCTCGGTTTCGCAAGTGCTGGATTTGAGTGTTTGTATTACGTAGGTGATGGTCGCAGACCGGGCTAGTTGTACTTTGTATACAGGTCAGTCGACTACTATCCAGTCAGCTGGTGCTTGAGGGAGCGAGAGAAACGTAGGTACCTATTGTCGTATCATATCACGGGCTAGTTGTTAGACCCCGCTCGATGGTCGTGCATCTTGCAAGGATGGCGTCAAGAGAGCCGCATGTTAATTCTCGGCTGACGGACGCGAGCCAGTGCGACAAGACCGCCACAGCGCCATGAACAGACCACAGAACCAGGCCGATTGTCACTGTGCCATGAGGTCCATCTGCATCGAGCCTCTGCTGGAGCTGTCCGAATCGGGCGTAGCAGCAGATGGATGAGTCAGCACACATGACCACAAAACCGGCGCGAAATCCGCCGACGCAAACTTCTTCACTTGATCACCTCAGGGCTGCGGCCCTTCATCAACCATCCAGCCACACAAGTAGACCCAGCGTAATTGAATTGCAGATGATGCGAGGCTCGTCCAAGGTATGTATTGACTATCTGCCAGCTTCCAGCCCGCCCACCCCTGCAGCATGATGAATTCTTCTATATATTGGAGCTGTCCGAGCACATTATGCGGACAAACCTAATTACATACGCATTTTATCTGAATCTGCCCCTTTCACCACATCTTGTGTCACTGCCTTTGTTTCTCGTCGTGTCTGCCGCAGATTCTAATTGTCAGTAGTCATCACAGGGCCCAAGCGAACACACCTTTCAGCCTCCTTGATTTCCCCCCAATAACACCAAACTCAATTCACTCTTCTCACCACCTCACCGACTACTTACGGCCACACCACCATCATGGCCTACGACCCCCGTCTCCCCAGTGCAGGCACTGCGACCACTCCTTCCCCTCCTCCCCCTCCTCCTCCACCCCCGGAAGCCATGAGGACACAACAACCTCAACCCACCACCTCCAACGAGGCCACCCCCACCCCAGACTCGGAGTCTTACAAACTCCGTTTCTGCACCGTCTGCGCTTCCAACCAGAACCGCTCCATGGAAGCGCACCTCCGCCTCTCCACAGCCCCCAGTCCCTTCCCTGTGATCTCCTTCGGGACCGGCTCCCTCGTCCGGCTCCCTGGACCCTCCATCACCCAGCCCAACGTCTACAACTTCAACACCACCTCGTACTCCCAAATGTACGATGAGCTCTACTCCAAGGACGAGCGTCTGTACCGCAACAACGGCCTCCTGAACATGCTCGAACGCAACCGCAACCTGAAATGGGGCCCGGAGCGCTTCCAGGACTGGGTACCGGGTCAGCCGCGAGTCGAACACGTCTCCAAGGGCGACAAGGGCGCCCTGGGCACGGAAGGCGGCATCGTCGACGTGATCATCACCTGCGAGGAGCGGTGCTGGGATGCCGTAGTGGACGATCTCATGAACAAGGGATCGCCACTCAACCGGCCCGTGCATGTCTTTAATGTGGATATTAAGGACAACCACGAGGAAGCCTTGGTGGGCGGCAAGGCAATCCTGGAGTTAGCGAACCGGCTGAATGAAGCAGCCTCCATGGAGAGGAAGGCGACTGGTTCCGAGGGCTGGGAGAACGGAATGGGCGAAGCCAGACGGAACTTTGACGCCCGAGTGCCCGACATCCTCGCCGAGTGGCAGGAGAAATGGCCTCATTTGCCAGCTTTGTGGACATTAGCTTGGCTTTAGGATCCAGACTCAGATTTATTAGATCCGTTAGATCTCCATCAAATAATGTTGATTCTTCATCGGATGCTTTCCATCTGATCAATCATCACACAACGTCTATCTCCTCTATCTAAACCATACTACCTATTCTACCTACCTGTACTCCATAAACATCTTTACCCTTCAGGCTAGAACCTAGTACCTAGTAACTACTAGCCAGTAACTTATCTAGTATCTACACACCAACGAACCCCCATCCCATCCCCATCCCCATTCCTACTTACCATTTCTACTTACCATTCCTCCAAACCAAAGAACAGCAAAAAAAAAAAAAAAAAAAAAAAAAAAAAAAACACTTATTTATATCTTACCTAACTCAGATCTCAACCCCATACATAACACACACCAAACCAATAGATCCAAACCTACAATACATCCATACATGCCTTATCATCTAGATAGGTACTTTCCCTGTGAGTTGTGAGACAGGCCCAATTAATTAATTAGGTTGTTAACAAACTATGTACGTATGTCCTGAACAGTTACTATCTATAGTATAGTATCATATCATACAAGATATAGATATCATTGTCGCCATCCCTTCTAGTTTAGGATTAGGGAGGTATGTATATGTAAGTACTTCCCTGTCTCAGATCTCATATCTCCAAAGATAATCTAACTACAAGATACAGAACCCAAAGATGAAAAATGAACGCCATCCAGCCTGATAGATCCAACCACCGACCCAACTCCTGAAATGATTTGTGTAGCTCACAATGGAAAGGAATGGAAAGAAGAAAGGGGAGGGGGGTCAATAGAATTCTGCTCGTTGACCGGCCCCTCGCTCCAAATCTCTCCTTCGACTTGCTTTCCCCAGACTACCGCCGCCTGTGCGTTCTTCGCGTTCTTCGTCCATCATGGCTGTCTCCTCTTCGATTTCCTTCTCGGTGTCTTCGCGGAGACCGAGGATATCCGGTGGGATGAAGCTCATTTGTACGCTGGGAGCGCCTTGGATGTATCGGAGCTGTTCGCGGATGGATTGCAAGAGGCCGGACAGGTACGTGCGGGGGTTCTTGTTCTCGAGCTTGCGCATTTCGGAAAGAGGCGGGAAGAGGGAGAAGTCGGGGCCGAAGTGGTTGCGGAAGGTGACGGTTTCCGGGATGTGAGGGTCGATCACGTCCTGGGCATCGATGAGGATCGAGGTTTCGTGAGCCCACGCACGGGAAACGTTGCGCGGGGTGTAGCCGCCGCCACCGACGACGAGGAGGGGAAGGTTGAAGGTCTTGACGTAGGCGACGCAGGCGCCGTGAGCGGCGACGTTGAGATTGAAGCAGCCCAAACGGTCGCAGCCGAGGGAGTCGGCTCCGCACTGGAGGACGATGGCACCGGGGCGGTAGACGTCGACGCAGGAGCCGACCACGTCGCGGAAGAGCTGGATGTAGGATTCGTCGTCGATACCGTCGTGGAGGGGAACGTTGACGGAGTGGTGGGCGCCCGGGTTGAGCGGGTGTGTGGGCCCCGTGCTGTCGAGGCCACCGGTGCCGGGGAAGAAGTTATCCTTGTCATACTTGTGGAAGGAGACGGTCAGGACGCGGTCGGTGGACCAAAAGGCTTGCTCGACGCCGTCGCCGTGGTGGACGTCGATGTCGATGTACATGACGCGCGGGTGGAGGCGGAGGAGCTGCAGGATGCCGAGAACAATATCGTTGATGTAGCAGAAGCCGCTGGCTTCGGACTTTTTGGCGTGATGCAGGCCACCGGACCAGTTGACTGCAATCTCCGACTGGTTGTTGCAGAGCTTGCGGGCTGCGTCGATGGTGCCGCCGGCGTAGAGGGAGCAGTAGTTATAGAGACCGTCGAAGATGGGGCAGTCGTCGCCAAAGTTGAAGCGCGCGATGTTCTCGGTTTGATCGGGATTCTCCATATCACCAGGCATGACCTGCTGCAGGAAATCGAGGTAGTCGGATTTGTGGAATTCGGCCAGTTCTTCGTAGGTGGCTGCGCGCGCCAGGTAGAGGTCCATCGCATGGTGCATGCCGTAGGCCATGACCAGCTGCTTGGTGAGGGTCAGACGCCATGGCTTCATGGGATGTGACTGGCCGAAGTGATGTGGTTCGACGGCGGGGTTGGCGTGCCAGGAGACGCGGTAGCCATTTGGACGAGCGATGCTATTCTGTTGGCGCTCTTGCGTGACTTTGCGGTCGACGGAGAAGGTGGGCGCGGAGGTCGGAGGGGCGTATTCTTGGACAATGGCGGAGCGCGCCATGGGGATGGATCTCGAGGGACGGTCGAGGAGAAAGATGAGGGTCGATTGGGGGCAAGAGATATGTTTCTTAGCTCAGATCATGCTTGCGTACGCGGGAAGATGTGGAGGCGAACCGACGTGGCGGGGAGAAGAAGAAGAAAGAGGTGCAGTTGGAGTCCGGCAGAAAAAGCCGACGATCACCTGCGCTGCTCGGCCGCCAGCACCGGAGATCAAAGTTGCAAGGTCGCGGATGAGTCTCTGCACAATCGATTCATGCACCACCGTGTTATTCAGGAACAACCGACACCAGGACGATCAACTGCTACGAGTCATGGGCAAATCCCGAACCATCCCCGAGTGATTACCTAACCTCCGCCGATGTCGGTTGGCTGCCATGGCTCTCCTTAAATTCTTCGTTAACGCAGACCGGTGGGGAAGAGAAGGCGTCTGGGTCTCAAGCAAGATACTAGTTGAACGGCCTGTGTGAGGCGATAGTTGTCGATCTACGTAACCCCAAACCTATAAAGCCAGTACCATCTCCCGTCGACACCGACGAGTCTCGACGTCATCGCGAAACCCTCGTACAACCCTATAGAATTGACCGGCATCTTTGCCTCTACAATCCAGCATCATGCCTATGATAACTGCTGCCACCACCCTTCGACGGGCTCTTGAAGACCCCAAGTCCTTTGTCGTCGCGCCGGGCGTCTACGATGGACTCTCGGCCCGCATCGCCCTCTCCGTGGGCTTCGACGCTCTGTACATGGTAAGTGGCGAATGTCACCCTCTGGCAATGTCACCTGGCAAGCTTGTTAACCAGCTCATTCTTCCCCATAGACCGGCGCCGGTACTGCTGCCTCGGTCCAAGGCCAAGCGGACTTGGGCATCTGCACCCTCAACGACATGCGCGCCAACGCCGAAATGATCTCCAACATCTCTCCTAGCACCCCCGTGATTGCCGACGCAGATACTGGCTACGGCGGGCCCATCATGGTCGCGCGTACGACAGAGCAATATTCTCGGTCCGGAGTAGCCGCCTTCCATCTGGAGGACCAGGTGCAGACGAAGCGCTGCGGACATCTGGCCGGCAAGATCCTCGTAGACAAGGATACCTATGTGACGCGCATTCGGGCGGCGGTGCAGGCTCGACAGCGGATTGGCAGCGACATTGTTGTGATTGCTCGGACGGATTCCCTTCAAACCCATGGCTATGAGGAGAGTGTAGCTCGACTGCGGGCAGCACGCGATGCAGGTGCGGATGTGGGATTCCTTGAGGGCATCACCTCCAGGGAAATGGCCCGGCAAGTGGTCCAGGATCTGGCACCGTGGCCGTTGCTGTTGAACATGGTGGAACATGGAGCCACACCGTCGATCTCAGCAGCGGAGGCCAAGGAGATGGGCTTCCGTATCATCATCTTTCCATTTGCGGCATTAGGGCCCGCCTGCACCGCGATGCGCGAAGCGATGGAAAAGCTGAAGAAAGACGGAATCCCGGGACTGGACAAGGAGATGACGCCACAAATGCTCTTCCGGGTGTGCGGGCTGGATGAGAGCATCAAGGTCGATGCGCAGGCGGGGGGAGCGGCCTTTGAGGGAGGAGTGGATCTGCAGTAGTCGGGTGATTAGTACACACCAACTTTGAAACCGGGCAGAGGTTGCAGCGTGTAGTTGTAAATAGAATAAATTCTATCTGTTCGAGCCCATGGGAAAGCCAAGTAAACTGTCTGTTGGTAATAATGTTGGAGTGAGAAGAAGGGAGTCTCCTCGAGAATGCCGCTGACGGGCCACCCAAAGAGGCAGTCCGGCTAACCGGATTCGGGGCTGACGCGGGACCGGCCAGGAGGTGCTTAGTCAGCCTGGATCATCGGGCCCAAATTGAAGCTGACGAGTCGCAACAGGAATAGCATCCAGAGCTTGGAACGGCGCTCTAAATTTGGATGGCCCCAGGCCAAAAAGGAGTCCCTCAGGCCATCAGGGGGGAAAGTCGTCTGATGTTGAGGGGACGACCTGACTATCAATTATGCAATTTCTGCTGCAGAACTGGTTCCGTCCGCCATCCATGGAACAGAGACCCAAGGAACCCTCTCTATTTACGTGAGGGGAAGTAAGTATGGAGGGTTATGACGCGATGCTGTACACTCGAGATACCGACCGTACGCAGGCCAGCAGAGGCCAGCAGAGGCCAACAGTCGACGATTGAGGCAGTCCAGCGGCCAGAACCAGGCCGTCGCCTAGCATGGTGGGTAAGACCGACTATCGTTGCCCAGTCTCGCATGTCACGGGCCAACAACAGGCAATGACAGTTGCGGTGGACTCGGACACGGGCTGTAGATTACCGGATTGTCGCGGTTCTAAACTCTAGTGGCCCGTTGGCCAGATGGCCCATGGATGACCGGTGAATTTGATACGGACCGGGCTGTTGGTATTTCTCTGGGGATGCTGCCCATGGGCGCGCAAAGGACCCGAAGTTGGTGTTGCCGCGTCCCTGAATTTGGGGGCATTTCAGGGTCTGCCGCAGGGTTGGTTTTAGCCGTGGCATTCAGGGACTGCAGAGGGGAAAAGACCCTTAGGGTCCTGCAGTTCGCTAGACCCCCGTATCGAAATTACCGTATCGAATGGGCCGCCTGGCGACTCCGTAGTCACTAGTACTACCAAGACAGGTAGTACTTGCCGTTTAACTTCCACCAGGCCAGTTGTCTTAGATGCTACCGACGGGGGGCGAGCTCGCGGTCTGGCCTGCATTATTCCCTTCAACACCTCATCCAGTCCATCGGATCAAATCCCCATCCGACGTGGGTCTTGACGTGGCAATGGCTCAGGTCGGATTCGATAGACGAGATGACCTGACGGCTGAGGGGCAGTGACCTGTCGGTATCAAAGTATCAATCAGGCAGAAGGAATAATCAACAACATTGCCAGGGTGACGTATCAATAAGCAGGGCGATAGACTTCATGGGATTCTTAGGATCGGGCAGCATTCCAACTGGACGCCATGCATCTAATCAATCGGCCATCGTGCAAAGTGCCAGCGATCTCCTGGCGAGGTGATGCATCGATTGTGCCTCACTATTGTAGACATATCGACGGGACTCAAGAGACGGTGTGGACTGTAGAGTACTCGGTACATGGGTAGGTATGCAGACGATGCACCGCTGAGGTACACAGTACATCCCCGATGCTGCTGGAAGCCTGTAAGGTACCAGGCACCGCCGGGAGGGCAGCGCTGGTACGGTACCGGTACCACGGCAGGCATGATCGGCGGGGCACATCCAGGGATTCCGAGTCTCGACTGCCCGCCCGGGCGGGGCTCTTCACCAATGAGGGACGGCCGGCTGAGCGCCAAACGGCAAGCTCAGGAACCGTTGCTGACTGGCAGCCAATCAGGGGCGGCGACTGCGGGTGTTCCCCTGATCGCCCCCCTTTTAATTAAATGAAATCCAATTACGGGGCCTGGGATACGGCAGGTGGTGAAAAAGCGCACAGCGAGAGGGAATCATTGAATGAATCGGCCCAGTGCGTGCCCAGGAACCGGCCAGGCCTTCTTCCGCCTGCTTTTTATTCATCGGCTCTCCCCTTCTCTCTCCCTCCCGTGCACTGTTTTGCTCTCCTTCCCCGTACACACCTCGCTCCTTTGTGTGTTCAGTGTTGGTTTCAGGCTGAGGCATCATTGTGTTGGTGTTGCTCGTCACTCATTACTGATTACTGCAATCCACGCTCTCTTCTTTGACCCCATCGTGTCTTGTTGATAAACAGCCGTGATACCCCCTTCTGTTTTGCCCGCCAAATCCAACAATCAATCAATCTCTTTCACCTCCCATCACAATGCAGCTCAAGAACTCCATGCTTCTGCTCACCGCGCTGGCGGCTGGCTCCACGGTCGCCCGCCTGCACGGCCATGAGCGCCGTCACCACCACAACGACAAGCGTGCCGTCGGTGACATTGTCGTCGCTACCATCGACGGTCAGAAGGTCTCCTGGGCCAACGAGTGGTCGGGTGTCGCCGCCACTGTCGCCGCCGAGGCTGAGGCTGTCGTTACCAAGGTCTCTGTCGATGCCAAAGCCACCCTGGTGTCCGAGGCCACCTCTGTTGTCGCTTCTGTCTCGGCTGTCCCCACTGCTGCCAGTTCTTCCAGTTCTTCCAGTGCCTCCACTGGGGCCACTGCTTCTGGCTCTTGCTCCAGCTGGTCCCAGACCCTGTCGAGCGGCGACTACTCTCGTTCCGGCTTCGGCAAGTCGACGGTTAGCAAGCGTACGACCGACGCCATCTACTACGCCGGCAACGTCGGCAGCCCCTGGGGCAGCAACATCATCGAGGTCGATGCCAGCAACGCCTGCCAGTACAAGCACGTCGTCCGCATTGACGGCAGCGAGAAGGACGACTGGACCGTCGTCTTCTGGAACAAGATCGGTCCTACCGGTGGTCTGAACGGCTGGTATGGCCACTCTGCTCTGACCCTCACGATCAAGCCCGGTACCACTCGCTACGTGGCCTTCGACGACGACTCTCAGGGTGGCTGGGGTGCCGCCAAGGGTGACAAGCTCCCCACCGATCAGTACGGCGGCTACTCCTGCACCTGGGGTGAATTCGACTTCGGTAACACTAGCAACGACGGCTGGTCCGGCTGGGACGTGTCTGCCATCCAGGCCCAGAACGCTGGCCAGGAGGTCCAGGGTATGAAGATCTGCGACCACACCGGCAGCGGATGCTCCAGCATCAGCAAATCGGCCAGCAGCGTCATCAACGCCTACATTTCTTCCCTTGCTGCTGCCGACGGCATCGGTGGTCAGTCGGCCTCCGGACCTGTCCGTTTGCAGGTCAGCATCGACTGGAATTAGATGTGCCTTGTTGCTTTGATTTGTTTTCTTTTCTGTTCAGATATTCCCTTCGGGTACACTTGGCATGGGGTTCGGTGTTCTGTGTGCAAGTCTGTATGATCCTTAACCCTCGCGGCTGGAAGTGAGGGTTACATTCACGTCCGGCCCTTACAGTTCGTGCAGCGACACCATCGACCTGAGGATATGCGTGTTACGTTCGATTGTACATACCTACATATACCACGGTGATATTGAGTTTTGCACATGCCAGTAAATATGCATATCTTCTAGTGTATTACTTTAATATGTATCCAATTAACTATACTCTTAGTCTTTCATCCAAAAATAATCCTGCATCCACTAACTACCCCATAGTCTCTTATCAAATAAACTAATCGATATTACATCCACTCACCCACCCACTTGTCCACCCACCCACCACACACTACTAGTACTACTATAGATGGACTCTTGGTATTCAGCTACTTAGATACCCACCGAGATCATTTCCTACAGCATCAATTAACTCTATTAACACCAACCAAATACTAAAGAACAAACATACCCCCAAAAAATATCTTTCCCAAAACACAACATCATTTAACTTAACGAGCCACAACACCAACAACAATACCAATCCAATCCTATAGTCATTCATCTGACCTGATTCGATCCGGAGTACATCAAATAAGTACAGCAGTATATACAACCATACATCCGATACGTATCTATTTAACTTAACAAGAATTAAGTTGTTGATTTCTTCTATTACTTATCTACTTATCTACAAGCAGGCCTCCCCCTTTAAGCTAATTATAGTTGGCTTGGTATATACTTAAGTACTTAAGTACTTGGGCCGTAGAGAATGATGCTTAGGTTGTTCTGTTCTGTTCTTTTCTGTTGTTTGTTGTTGGTGAAGGTGGGAATACTTCTTAACTGCTTACTTACTCTATTGTGTAGATGTTGGTGGAGTATTTGGGTATGGGTATGGGTATGGGGATATATATGGGTTGTATGTGTGTCGCTGGGGTATCTATTTATTTGTCTATCTATTGGTCTATCTATTAATTATGTATAGGATTGGGATTGAGATGGGTTAGGTTGTTGTTGGGTGGGTGGATTAAGGTATGAAAGGGTGATCAGGAATAAGGTATAATCTAGGTAGATAGGGATCAGTTATTATCATAGGTTTGATTGCACATATTTCAGAGCAAATACATAAAGTAAGATGAGAAGTATCTAATATCTAATGTACAATATTACAGCGCCGCAAGCATATCGCCGACCTGCATGGGTTGATCAGGAAGCACAAATTGCGGCTCATCATCTTCATCCTCATCTACTTGGTCCTCATACACTTCTGTTGCCTGCGACGTGGTAAACGCCATGTACCCAATTAGGGCCGCAACACCCGCCACCACCGTTCCAACCGATAACCAAACATCCTTTGTCTGTGCATCCGTATACATCGACGCCGCACGCCGCTCAACTCCGGATAATTCAGAGCTTTCTTGCAACGCCTCCTTCGTTCGATTGTTTAGTCGAATGTCCTTCCAGATCGGAGTCGCATCCGCAATAGTGTTGTACAGCGTGCTGCCAACCGTAGCCAGTCGGGCCCGTTGCACCGCCTGCCATGGGAGAATCGATGATGATCTCTTAGCACCGTCTGCAGAGAGAGCATGTTCGATTTCCACAATGCCGAAGATATTCTTCCTCTGTCGCTCCGTGTACTCTGTCACCTGGGGTGCCTTGCTTCGCATCGCATCCCGAAGCCAGGAGTTGGGCAACTCCGGCACAAGCGCCAGACTGAGATAGCCCAGAGCCAGACAATCCAGACTCGTCGGTCCAGCCTCGCCCGTGTGTAAGAAGTACTTCTTCTCACCGAGAATCTCCTCAAGCGGTTCGAACAGCTCCGCAGTCAACCCCTCCAGCTTGAACTGGTTCTGCTGCGACGTCTTGCCCAGCAGAGCCGAGACGGTGTCGCGTGGCCGGGGAATGAGGTTCTTGGGGATGTGGCCCGCTGCGACGGCGGCCGAGTGTTCACGCTTCCGTTGCTCTTCGATGGCTTCCAGATCCAGGGACGAGAGGCCGAGATGCTCGGTGCGGTCTTTCGCGGCGGTGTGGAGTTTCGGAGGCAGGATCCATTGGTTGGGCCATTGGAGAATGGCGCCGTAGGAGGGGGAGGTGCTGTTGTAGTAGTTCTGGCTGGTGACATAAAGGGAGAGGTCGAGGAGGGATTGGGCGCGGGATTCGAGGAAAGCGGAGAAGCTGTCAAACATGACCAGTTAGACATATTTCTAGCTATCGCGTGTACTTTTTATTTGGTCTTTCAAAGGGTAGGAGCATACGCAATGTTGTCTGCCTTTTCCAGCCCACTGAGGTTCTGGTCCAGGTCCCAGTCGCCGTTGGAGTATTGCCGGAGGTAATCGACGATGTTGCGGAATCGGCTCACCCAGGTTGAGTCATTTTTGAGGGCCGGTAATTCGTCTGTGCATGAGGGAATTAGTCCACGGAACATGTGAATATGGCAGTCAAGTAGGGGCCCAAGCTAGGACTCGGAGAATAAAAGCCTCAAAACATACGAGTCGGGGACACGGAAGGATCACTGCTTGCGACGAGAACCCAGGCATCCTTGGGCACGGTCAGGGAGAGATAGGCAATGGCCGCGAGACATTGCGCGTCAATGGACGGCAAGGAAAAGGCCGGACCCCAGACATGAAGTTCCAGAACCATCTTTTCGGTCGTTACGGCGAAGGCCAAACAGATGGAGGTTGCCGTTGTTCGACGGGTGCAATCACGTGGGAGATCCTCCGGGGCGCCTGGTCGCCTCAGGCCGGCAGGCAACCATGGAGCCAGCCAGAATGGGGATACCGTTTACCGTAACGGGGAAGAGGCCGCCATGGCAAGTGGATCCTTCCACGCAGTCATCTTTGATCATTGATCCTCTTCCTCTGTTAGGCTGTTACCTAGCAAGTGGCTGGTGCGACTGGCCAGTGCAACAGATACAGTGGCACCTCGGGGTTGGGACGTCGTTCCAGGTCGATGGGGTCATCCATTTTCGTGGTCTTCTCAGGTAAATTATTAATCCATGCGGTGGTTTCAGCTGGTGTTATCAACCCCTCTTTGGGATCAAAGAGTATGAGCGATTTTCAATCGGGTCCCAACAGAATGAGATGAGATGATAGCCCTAGGCCTAAAGCTATACTGACTACACCGGTCACTAGTTCACTAGGTACCTACTCTGCAGAATGCCAGAAATTGAATGCCACACGCAGCACCCACTTAGCGCTCGACACCACGGCCGACTTAATTCCACCACGGCCAGCCAATTCAGCACATGGCATGACGTTCGGATGCAGCCCGGCCTAACGCTCAGTCCCTGCTTACGGGGGACGGATAAGATGAGAGAGCTCAGCCAGGTACAGCCGGGTCAGTTGACCTGCGATCGGACACTCGGGCTAACCAGAGGAACGAAGCAAAACAGGGCAGGATCCAAAGCTGCAAATCAAGGCAGAAGCAGGTGGGCCGGGCCACGACTGAGGAGGCCTGAGGTCGACTAAACCGTCGTCGATAGCATCATTATCGGCTTATCATGATCGTCAAGATATCCGCATCCATCCAGTCAGGCCCTGGCATGGCTTGGCTCCTACATATGCAATGCAGGTGCATGTGGTTTGCTTGGCGGTTGCGAGATTAGATTCCTGGGGGGGCACACTGACATAAGTCCACTACGAAGCCGTCGTATCAGGGGCGCCACCCGGGCCGCAGCTAGGATGTCCCTCCAAACTATTGCCTCTGGCTGGCGGGCAAAAAGCAATGCTGCTCCCCGATAAGGGATTGCGGGAAGCAGACGCGGGAGGCGGAGTATTCTTCGCTTGGATCACCGTATGATCGAGTCATAGTCTGCCCAAATGCCGCTATCTGATTACTCAATCCAGCGCGTTACATGCATGGTACAGGCGCCAGACTGGCCGGCGCTAGAGGGAGGGACAGGGGATCGCAGCACTATTGATTCATCATCCCTGCTGGGCTGCCACTCCGCCGCTGAACGTTGCCCGCAGTGCTGCCCGCAGATCCTTGGGATTCCCCCACGGTCAGTTACTCAAACCCCGGCAATGCAGCCATCAGGAGATGCGTACAGTCAGTCCAGTTCGTCTAGTCTAGCAGTAGCATGCACAGGTAGTACAGAAGAATATGATAACAATTGAATAATCTCATTATGTCAAAGCGCAGGCAGAATGCGAGATGCCGTTGGGTATATTAAGTCTATTATACATGCCGTCGATTCAGATAAAAGCTCAGACCCCGATGATGATAAACAAGCAAGATGGTACACATTGGTACACATGACTGAAAAAGGAAAAGGTGATTAAGTAATTGTCGGAACCATCCGCAAATGGAATCCAGGGTTTCCGAACAACGCATTGACATCGGTGGAGATGGCGCACCCCGATGCTTCACTGGGGTTGGTTGATGAACCTCCCACCTGAAACCGAACGCTCTTGAGTCTTGTCGTCATCACTCTTTTGCGGGGTTTGAAGCCGACAAGGGCTGGCTGGTTGGCGATAGTAAGCCGCGGTGGGTGGGGGGGAGAGTCGAATCGATGGCAAATGATAACATCATCACTTGGTTCGTCGCATGTGGCCGCCGCCCCCTGCATGGCCCGCCGATCAACAGCCGCGTGAGCTAGATGCAAGTATTCAAAGCGTCATTGTAGAAATGAGGAGCAGAGCGCCTGCGCTTTGTCCCGGGAGAGAATGGTAGTAGTAGTAAAAAAGAGGATTAAACACCCGGCCATGAGACGAAAATTCATGTGTGTCGGGTAGGTAGGTAGGTAGGTTGGCAAGATTGATTGAAAGTCCGAAAGATGCGAAGCGAAGAGATTTGAGGGGGAATTGCGAATAAATGGTGTATGGTGGAGTAAAGGAGGAAAAAGCCGTAGTGCGAGTCCCAAAACGAAATCGTGATAACCATGCCGAAAGGTGTGCAACTCCCATGTCATGAGAGACTCGAGCCGGCCCACGTTTTGTCACTGTCCCTGGTGGAGCTGAGGTCGAGTCTGTCGGTCGTCAAGTTCATATCGAGGATTTGCCCATTGTTTATTTGGGGAGCGGAGGGAGAGGACCCTTTGGCGGGGGCCCGGGGCAGGGAGGGAATTGAGAGGTAGAGCCACCGATGGAAGGCATGATGAGTAGTGGTGATGTGATGTGGTGAGGTGGTGAGATGGTGAGATGGTTAGAGGTACAAGGTGATAGTTTGGTTGGCGTGGTAGGAGAGGAGGAGCACGCGAGTGGATGTGTTGTGTTGGATTGGATTGAATTGGATTGGAGAGATGAAGTTGAATGAAAACAGGAGATCAAGAAAGGCGAGGTCAGAAGGGCGTCTAATATATACTTGGGAAAGCTGGTCCTCTTTTTTGTGGCCGTCTTTTTTTTTTAATTTTTGATTTATTTTGATTTAGTTATTTTATTTTATTTTATTCCATTTTATTTTTAATTTTTTTGAAGAAAAGAGCGACCGGGATGATAGGCGCTGACCCCAAAGCAGCCAGAATAATCCCCCAATCGAAAAAGGAAAAAAGCCCCCTGTCGGGAAGAGTGAACAGGAGCTGGAGCCCCACCGCCGGCCAGGAGGAAACCAAACTACGTCAGAAATCTGACCGCGTCCTTACACTAGTGCCGTACGGTGGGCTGCCAGTGGGATTCGCCCCAATGGGAAATCCCAGGGAAATTTTCTAGAAGCTCCTCTCGTTCCACTCCCGCCGCGGATGCCCCTTCACCGCTGAGGCAGTTTGCCTCCCCCTTTTTTCCCTAATTCCTTGGGTTCCGCAGGTCTAATTAACCTGCGCATTACCGGAGCTTATTATGATGGGGACATGGGGTGGGCGCTTCAATCGGAAACAGAGTTGTCACTTGTCAGTCCTCAGGCCGAACAAATAGAAAACCAAAAAAAAAAGTTAGCCGGGAAGGAGAGAAACAAGACCACCAAAAATAATCATCATAACCATAAAAATAAAATAAAAAATTGGACAGCAAAGTTAGAGACAACGAAATTGGACCAGGCAATGACCCACCACAGCGTTAATCTTCCGGTTTCTACGGAGTACAATCTACGGAGAACTGAGCAGTTCTTGTTGGGCTTTCTGGGCAACCCGTCCATCTTTTTAGAATTATCAGCTCCAGAAGGGAAATTCCTCTCCAGCGATACGCCCGCCCATGTGACCACCACTGTAGCTAACACTAGTGTCATTTCGCTGGGTTACGTAAATTACGACAAGCAGAATGACGAGGATGAAGAAGAAACGAAGCGAATCGGCTACTATCTATGACTCAATCCAAGGGATCAATGCCACCGTTAGAGCCTTAGAGGATGCTCTTACTCCGCATCCCGACCAGGATGTTCTCAGGCAACCTCATCCCTGAGAACGCGCCGCCGTGTTTGATAGGCTTACGGGCTTGGGGGCTAGTCCAGCCATGCCAACACGTGCCAGTTCGTAGATCCTTTGAGGGGGAGGGAGAGCTAAGAGAGCACAAGGGGATAACAAGGGACAAGGAGGATGATCCGAAGCCAACTGCGCGGCTGCTGCGCTGCCTGCCTGAAACTTTGCTGCGTGTGATTGACTCCCTCCTCACCACACAGACACACAGACACTCCCCCCGAGAGGGGAAGATCCTAGCTCCAGCCAGAGTGTCGGGACCTGCGGACCTATCGAGGATCCAGCATCCAAGCCACCACAGCTTCCCGTCGTGGTGTCGTGGTCATCCTTCAGCCTTCCGGTTCAGGTGTAGTCGGCCGTTTGTTGTGAGTCTTGATGGCTGAGTGAGACCACCAGTGGACAGCTGAAAACCCTTGTCTGTGATGGGATTGGAAGACCTGTTCCCTTCCTTGCAGCCTGGTCACTGTGGTCAGGGGGGGGGGGGGTTCGATCACCAAGCAAGAATGACAGGTCGTTTCATCTTGGACAGGGCGGCAGCTGTGTCGCAGCCAACGGGGTAGCCGCAACCTAAAGATACACACACCCGCCAGCTCCGATGGCGTGTCCTCCGTCCAGGGCTCCCAGAGGCGAACTGGGAGGGTGTTTCAGGGGTTGATCACCATTGCGCACCCAGAAATGAGCCGTATCTCGGGGGGTACGCCCACCAACGACAGCCAGGTTTCTCCTTGCAGGTGATTCAAGTACCTGCGTTCGTATTGTCCGAGCTCTCGGACTGGGATTGTCGCCCTCGGCGCGGCTGAGTGAATGGTTGAGTTCGACGGGCTGCCTGTCATCCATCCTGCCAGCCTTTCCAAGGTTTCCCGGGAAGCGATTGGAGTTTGGCAGTTCCGTGCGCTTCCATTTGACGGGCATCCCGGCTGACAGCCTCGTCCATCCATCATTGTGGCGGCTGTCCCTTGCTGTTCGTCGACGGGAAGTCTGATGATTATCGTAATTACAGTTTTCCTGGCACCTCTCCGGAGGGAGGACCGTACCCTATACCCTAGAGGTACCAATACCGTATCAGCCATACCCGCTGGAGATCCCGTCTTGTCCCTCCAGCCTGAGGAACTACTCCTATCGACTAGCACTAGCCTTATGCGATGCAACACTCCTCAGTCTTGGTCTCTGGCTTCCTGGATTTCATTTGATTTGACTTGATTTGATTCACTTTAGTTCATGGAGCCATCCGGGATCGACCAATCTCACCCCATGGATCCCTCCACTAGTACGGAGTAGTAGGATGATTAATGAGGATGGGCGAGACGCCGGATCATCTGCAGGTGAAAAGTGGCCGGGGAGGAAGCCCGCTGGAAGGGAGAAACGTTGATCCTGCACGTCAATCGCCCGCTGCATCGACTCATCGGTCGATCCATCGAGATGCGGGTTGCGTTCTCGCGTCGCTTTCGTTTCTACTACTCAGTACCCACGCCGCTAGGTCGGCGCCTAACTCCTCCATTCCTCAACGACTGACTCCTTGGGCGTAGTGTGCTGCAGTGTTGCTGTTAGCGCCCTGCATGCATGACTACCGATATCATCCATGGCTGTTACTATGTACGTACTCTTTTTTTTTTTACCCGGACCATAGTGAAGGCCGCCTGACGCAACAGATTCCGCGTCCTTCCGGCAAATCATTCCCATTAGGTACGACTTTCATCCATTGAACCGGTTTCCTGCGCGATCTGGATCATATCGGCCTCATTGCCACCGCGATGCGCCAGGTCACATGGCTTCGGTCTGTTTGGGACGCTGGGGCGGAGGGCCAAAAAACACATGGCAGGAACAGAACTTGACAGGGTGGAGCCTTGTTCCAAGTGAACGAAATGAGATCCCCACTGTTGGGGGAGTTCATTCCGCGCCGTTGGTGAGGTGGACACCGGATCACACAGCAAGGGCCGGCCTTGATGCGGAGGCAGTGTAAATCACCACCACCACTACCACTCCTCGGTAAACTCGACAGTTCGACTCAGTCCTAGGCTGCTGCCGATGTTGGGGGTTGTTTATCGTGTACAGAGTGGGTACAGTATACACATAGCACACTTACTTAGTCTTTGTCATATTCTTTGTCTCTCTGTCTCCCGCCCTTATATCCTGGACAATTGCCCAGCCTCGGTTCGGTCCCTGCGGTTATTGGATGTAACCCATCAATGGGTTAATGCAGGTACTATGCAGCTCACTGCACCCGTGACTATCACAATCACCGTGACGCCTCCATACTGCAAGACTCAATAGTTCCGACTGCGGGAGTCTGCCCACGCCGATGTGGGCAAGATCGGAATCCGCAGCAGACTCCGTTGTGAAGATCAACCTCAGGGAAATTCTCCGCTCTGTGGAATGGAACCAGTCCTTCCAGAAACCGTCGCAACCCATGGTTCACCGCTCCTTAGTTGCGCGGTGTCGCCCACAGGTTTCGCCCTCCCAACAATCGCGCCGCTAAGTCGCTAATTCGGGGCTAAAGGCCACTAATTCGACTAATTATGATACGAATTCTCCCTGGCGCCAAGCGTGCCGTGGTCCACTGGCACGGTTCCCACCGACTCTTGGGAACTTAGCAGTTAGCACTGGAAACACCGCTCATCTAATTCCATCTACCCTCGACACGGACAGCTGCTAGGCAGTTGTATGACCTCACTTTCCCTCCTTTAGGCTATACATCGGAGGGGGGAACCACTTTCCTGGTGCGGTGGGCGAGTGGTTAGCGGTGAACAGTATCTCATCCCTAGGGTCAGGATGATCATGGTTTTCAACAACCCCTATGGTTCGGCCAATCCTTTGAACCCCGCATCGAATCCCACGGGCGGCTATCGATAATTTCTTTCTCGAGCCCTTCAAGCAAGACACAACATACTTCGGATGTTCCAATCTCCTACAATTCCTCCTCGCGGTCCCCTGCCTGATTCGGAAACCATCTAGCAGCTAGAAAGGTTGTAGAACATCTATCCACTTCTTTCGAATCGAAGGAATGCCGGTTCTCCCGTGGAACAATTTCATTATTATCGGTCAGTACTACTCCACAGTACGGAGAACTCCGCCCACTACCTTAGTTGGGCGCCATGAAGCGATATCCACACCAGAACCAAAAAATTTTTGTTTGGACCTGCCCTTGTCTCGCGATTGACGTCAAAATTCGATTACTCCATTGGACTCCGTGCAGGTTACCGGGGTTTGCTTGATCTTTACTCCGTACGGCTTGGATTATTAATTCCTGGTTCTTGATTCCTGGCCCATCGCATCCAATTGCTTCAGGGGGTTATCTCCGCAACCGGCCGGGTAGACGGTTCTGAAAGAAAACGGTGAGCCAGACCCCGAGCGCTTGGATCTATTCTTGTGTTGGGAAAAATAAACGAAACGGCATTATCTCGGTCCTCCCTGTCTTGGCACGGCAATGGACAACCCTTGAACGCGTCTGCTAGGTAAATCCTAAACACCGTTTTGGTCCCTGATTTTCAGATATAGCACGGAGTCGAGCTGTCAATCCAGTCCACATGAAACAACCCCCCTGCACATCAGTATGTTATGCGTCAAGATCATAGCTTATGCAGGCAAGCCGGAAGTCTAAATGATCCTCGCATATGTACTGTGCTGCAGGCGCAGCGCGTGTGGCATAGTCCTATTCAACGGCGAGTGGTCGCAAGATTCTCGGGGAAACTGAATGAGTATAGCAAACCGGGCCAACTACATCGTTTGCCTAACACCGTGGATTGTTTTGCGCGAAACAGCAAAACGTCGAGTCCCTGGGTCGGGTGCAGCGCTTGGGACCGGGTGTTACACAGAACTCAATCCAGACAACGGCCAGCACCCTTTGAGTCAGACCGTCACACACCACTGTTTCGCCCCTTACTGGGCAACGAACTAGAATGTTTTGGAATGGTTTGGTCTCAACTCAGCTGCTTGTCCAGACGGGCCGCCATTGTACCAGGTGGCACAGCAATTTACCAAGCGCATCCCAGGACGATCGTCCAACTCTCCTTGATGCATTCGGCCTGCATCACGCGCACAAGCAATATGCAACTCGTGATGTTGCACCGTTGAACCGCATCATGTTATGCAGGAATCGAACGATCTGGTTGCCTGACAGTCGCATCTTACGACGAAATCATCCTTGTCACGCGGGCCGAGTGAGGTTCATCCCTGGCTGCCTTCAGGTTTATGCTGTGAGCCTGTTATGCATTGAGGCCGTTCATTCCTCCGGCAGATCAGCCTGGGCCTGCGTAGATATCCATTCCTCCATCAAAACCTGGCGACCCGGCTCCGGTGCCTTTGTCCCAACCCTGTCACCTTTCCGCGTGACAAGCAGACACAGTACCCAGCCGTAGATATTGAATCCCTCGTAATTGGTCCTGAAGCGCATCTTCTTGTCATTACCATCCTCGTCCGCTTCTTGTGGCAACGACTCATCCTTTCTCCGCTTCGATCCGCGCTGCCTATCCGGCGAGTCATCTGCATGTTGCTGCCTTTTTGTCCCGGCCCCCTTGTCTTGATGAATATCACTCGCATGCGGAATATCCTGCATCTGCACTTCCACCGACTCATCGTCACCATCACCATCACTATCACTCTCAATCAAAATCTCCCCTCCAACCGACTTCCCCCCAGTCGTCCCCTCCACCCTACCCCCCTGATCCCCAAAATCCTTCTCCCTCGTAAGCAACGAATGTCTCGTCCTCGACTCCTTCAAAAACAACGCAACCTCGAACTCCTCTACATTCATCAATCATCAGCCTTTTTCTTTATTTCCCGCATCCATCCATCCATATAACCCCCCCCCCCCCCCCATCACATACATGCATGCATGAATGAAAACACATACCAGTAGAAACCACATCCCTAACAACACCCCCCTTCTTCCTCGCCAGCAGGCGTTCATTCTCCTCACGTAGTTTCGGGTGAACGAGGGGTCGAATCATCGCGAAGATGCGGGGCAGGACTGGATCCGGAACACGTGTGTTGAGGAGCCATCGCACGTCAGACGGGTTGTCGAGGTAGATTCGACATTCGAGGATCGTGTATTTGCTTATTCGGAGGTAGCGACGGATTGGGGCCATGCTGCGCTTGGCTTTGGGGAGGGTTTGGGGCGGGCTGGGTGGATGGATGGGTTGGGAATTGGGCGGTAATAGATGATTTTGGGTGTGGTGTTATAGGTCGCTGGTGAGAGAGGAAAGGAAAAGAGGGTTGGTTGGGATGGGGTGGACTGATGTTGGTGATGCGGAGGATGTTGGAAAGGTGGAGGGAGGCCGATGCGTGACGTTACCCCGGAGCGAGCTTGTAGTGCCAAGCTTGGCTGGCTGCGGGAGCCGGGAACAGAGGTCCGTTGTGCGACGCGGGCAGGGATGGTGGAGCTTAGGTACATACATATGGAGTACAGGTTGGAAGTACATGTTTGCGCTTTGACATCATATGATGTATGCGCGTGTTATGGTATGGCTGGTGGTGTATGTGATGAGGTTGGATTTTGTATAGCTTGCGGTGGGTGTTGGGTGATGTTTGCATGGTAGGTGAAGTGAACCCTGCATGCATTGCTATTTACGGGGTAAGTAAGTATCGCATGATAGGGTGTGCATGGCCTAGTCTGTTACTCAAGCAGTTGAGACTGATATCCTTGGGAGGGATTCCATCTACGGGCTATTTTTGTCGATCTCTTTGTCGGTGATATGCATTCCAACTGCGAATAGGCATATATTCTGATCCCTTCAAGCATATATGGCGTGACATGGTATGTCTTTTGGATGTAGAGTGGCTTTCTGTCTGGTATTCTGCATCTAGTGCTGGGTTTATGTCTGTGGTTTGTATCCCTGTTGTGCTTGGGTGTGGTTCGGTCCTACTGGGATTTTGGTTCGAGGTTGGTCTTTGATGGGGCTAGATATGTTGCGGTGTTGCGCAGGGAGGTCGCGGTAGAGGGAGGTTATACCAAGCGCCTGGCGAGCCAGAGGAGATGGCTGGGGTATGTGATTGGGATATCATGATTTATAGTCGGTGGGTTGTTTGAATATGGCAGCGCGGACAGGGGTGTTGTCTCGGTCGTTGAGTCTGGTTAGATTGGAGGGTTGGTCTAGTGTATGCTTATTGAGCTGGTGCTATCTCGTGGGGTGGAATGGCTAGGAGGTTCTGGAGGTCATCTCAGTGTCATTAGTAGGCCTTTGTCTTGGTTTGGAGGTTGGAGTCACTCTGTGCTTGTATCGGAGGTAGGGTTGAGGGGTGGTTGTAGAGTGGACCTAAAGAATGGGATGACAGCAATGTATCAGGAGTCATATTGTGCAGTAGGGTCTGAAACCTGGTGTATCAGCAGATGCAGTTGTCGCTTGGTAGAGTGGTGGAGAGGAGGTGAAGTGAGATGACGCCAATCCCCGCGGAAGAGCAGGTGGTCCGTGCGGGTCATGGAGATGAACAACCTCCGCATCGGTTGCTTGAAAGCATGGGATGGTTTTCGGGAGATAATTTGAAAAGACTGATGCTAGAGAATTGGTCGGTTAATTTTATTTCACCATACCAGCGTTAGCATATATACCAAGGGACAGCGTTGAGGGCAGGATCTACACTGTTCCAATATATAGTTCTGTCTCATCGGTTACGCATAGAGTTGCGTAATTATTCAATATCCAATTCATTGAATACTATCACTAACACCTAATAGATACCCGTATACATTCAAGCTACAGACGAAAGACCGACCTTCTGTAGAGTTGGAAATGTGGTTGACAGCCGCAGCTGTCACATGACACCGCGTATTGCCCGCGTCCGAGTGACGCCGCAACTCAGACCTCAGCATCACCAACCCATGGATATCCAGCAATGGATCCCATCCTAGATGGTCTCAATTCCGCCCAGACAGCCGCCGTAGCATCACCTGCCTCCATCCTCCAGGTCCTCGCTCCTCCGGGCTCAGGCAAGACCAAGACCCTGACCGCACGCGTCGCGTACCTCCTCGCGCATCATGGCTACCGACCACAAGATGTCATCTGCTGCACATTTACGATCAAAGCCAGCCGGGAGATGAGGGAGCGACTGGCCAAGCTGATTGGCGATGAATTGCAGAGGAAGCTGGTTCTGGGGACGTTCCATTCGATATGTCGGCGATATTTGGTCACGTATGGGTATTTGATCGGGCTCAAGAAGGGGTTCGGCATTGCAGATTCGGGGGATAGTTTGGCAATAATCAAGGTGGGTTTAACATCACTCGGGTCTGTATATGTTACTGACCTCTGCAGAGGATCGTCAAGCGACTGCAGGTCGGAATCCAGCCTAACGCAGCCAGGGCAAGAATATCCCATCAGAAAGCTCATGGTGTCAGCCCCGATGAGGTGGCTGCAAAGTTAAGCAAGAATTCGAAGGTCCTTGAGCAGAGAGAGTTTGTCCAGGTTTATCGCGAGTACGAGGCAAACCTGGCCGCTTCGAATCTTCTGGACTACGATGATCTACTTGTGCGGTGCACGGAGCTGCTCAGGAAACACCCGCAGTGTGTTTCGAACGTGCAGGCTGTCTTGGTTGATGAGTTTCAAGATACAAACCACATCCAGTACGAGTTGATGAATCTTTTTGCGTCCCAGAACCAGCGGATCACGGTCGTCGGGGATCCGGATCAGAGCATCTACGGTTTCCGGTCTGCGGAGATCAAGAACCTCGGGCGGATGCAGCAACTGTACAGGGATACCTCGATTGTCTTACTGGAGGACAACTACCGCTCGTCTGGGTCTATCCTGAACTCGGCACAAGATGTCATCGAGCAAGATTCGTCCCGGCCGGCGAAGAAGCTGCAGCCGACACATAGCGTGGGCACTATGCCTGTGCTGCGCAAGCTGCCAAGCTCCGAATCAGAGGCTCTCTGGATCGTTCTTGAGATCAAGAGGTGCATGGCCATGACAGGGAAGCTTGTGAACTATTCGGACTTTGCTATACTGCTCCGGTCGGCTGCTCTCTCGCGACAAATCGAAGCGCAAATGGGAAAACACGGCATTCCGTATCGGATGGTTGGAGGCTTGAGGTTCTTTGATAGAGTCGAGATTAAGCTGCTTCTGGACTACCTTCGGGTCATCAGCCAGCCGGGGAACAGCGATGCTCTTCTGCGCATCATCAATGTGCCCTCCAGGAAGATTGGGGACGAATCAGTCAACCTTCTCACGAAGGGGGCCGAGAAAGCAAAGAAGCCGCTCTGGGAGTTTATGAAAGATGTGGCTCAAGGCCGCAGCTCGACGGACAAGCCACTCTCAAAGCCTACCGACAACGGACTCTGCACCTTGGTCGGCCTCATCGAGTCGGCTAGACAGAAGCTCCAGGAATGTACCGATGGATCGTCGCCGAGAAAGCTGCTTGACTTTTTGATCAAGAAGCTTTCCTTTCGAGACTATCTCAAGGCGATACACGGCTCGAACGAGGAGAATCGGTGGGCCAACGTGGAGGAGCTCTTGACGCAAGCGGATGACACACCCGGGCCGGAAGACGAGGGCGACCAGGACGAGAATCTCCCTGAAATACAGGGCATTGAACAACAGCAAGCTCATCCTGGCGAAGAGGCGCTGTCTCGCTTTTTGGCGAATGTGGCGCTTTCTACGGAGGTTCGCCCGCAGGAGGGGGAAGACGAGCAATCAAATGAAAAGGTTACCATTTCCACCATCCATGCAGCCAAAGGTCTCGAATGGCCCGTGGTGTTCGTGCCGGCCGTGTTCAACGGGATCATTCCTCATTCCCGGGCGGAGGACTCGGATGAGGAGAGACGACTTCTCTATGTGGCTATGACCCGAGCGCAAGCACTGCTTTATCTAAGCCACCCTCTTCGACAGTCCCGCGATGGGGAGGAAACGAGCTTGTCGAGCTTTCTGCCATCGAAAGTCGTCAAAGAGCGCTTTCGTTTCCTCGGACCCAAATTCAACGAGAAGACTGTCCACGACATTGCAGACATCCTACGCCGGCCAATGCCGGAACCAGCGGCTCTATCGGAAGGACGAGCTACCTGTAATATCCAGTACGATGATCAGTGGACGGAAGATGGCTTCGAGGCACCTGATGCGATCATCCGATGGGACGGCACCAGGGCCATGGGTGGGGAGCCCAATCCTAAGAGACAAAAGCTCAACCAGGGGTCATCGGAAATGACAACCACGTACATGTCCTGTACCACACAGCCCATGAATGGCTTCAACTTCTCTGTGCCTACAACTCTATCCCTGGGGTTTTCGACGGCCCACGAATACATCACGAGCGAACCAGCGCCCGAGCCAAATGAAGCACCCGAGAGCAAATCAAACGCCGTTGCCGCCAGTATCGTGGGTCGCAAGTCGGATGGACTTTCGCAGAAAACAATCTCCGGGTTCTTTGGGCAGCCTTCAGGCCAGAAGAGCGGCTCAGGCACGGCTGGGCGCCAGGCCCCGGGCCACCGAGACGCCGTAGGGCAAACGCGTCACATTGGATCGTCGAACTCTGAGTTAAACCGTGTGATTCCCGCGAATTACTCGACGTATCGACCGCAAGCGCCGAAGCTGCAGCGGCCCCGGCCGGTTCTGGAACCTTCCGACCCGAACCAATACACCTGGATGGCGAAGCCCATGGGGCCCATGACGGGACAGAAGCCGCTCTCGCGGGCTCCAGGACACAAAGCGGTTGTCGAGGGAACCGGCGAGGCTGGGCGAGAGGCGCGGGCCAGCGAGGTTAAAAGTCTTTCAGGATCTGCCGGGGGAGCCAGGCCCGTGGCCACGAATCACACGACTACCATGTCGATGGTGCAGGCCGGGCAAACGACGACGATGCGACGGACGCTAGGGATCCGACGAAGCATGAACGGCTGGGCAGAGCGCATGAAGAAGGAGAACAATGGACTGTAGCGCGGGAGATTGGTGGCGTTTGGCGTGCAGATATCTACTGACACTCCGGAGCATTATGGGAAGATTCGAGAGTATACTAAAGCTATATGATGTCCATAAATGACTATGTTTAACCACAGAATGGCTGTCTTCACAGTACCTCTAGGAAATAATTATGCCTCTCATAAGCCTTCACAACCCCAACAAGCACTACCTACCTAACCCAAGAGAGCTTCGTACAACACTAACCCCTTCCGTCCTAGCCTGAACCCATCCACCACCCTCACCCTCAGCATCACTCATCACTCATCCTCATCTCAACAATAAATAAACAAGAATGACCTACCAGTGACATATGCACATACCTACGTACGTACAATCCCGCCCTGCACCGCACCGCACCGCCCTGCACTGCACCACATCCCCAGGCCATGAATAGGTATGTAGTACCTAGGTCAGCACCACCAGCACCAACCATCCAAGACAAGAGGGAAGGCCAGCCACTCCCGCCTCACTTTCTGCGTTCCCCGACAGCCAGCCAGCCAGCCTGGGGAGCCTAGGGAACCTAGGTAAGTAAGGCTAGCCTGGATTTACTACCTACGGAGTAGCCTACCTACCTACCTACCTAATAGGTAAAGTCCAGGTGATGACCTGGCAGGATGAGTCAGGGTTTAGGTAAGCGTGCAGGCAGGTGGTGCAGATGGTACTAGTACTGTGTACAGTTGGCACTGGGTTATAGGTAGCTCATACTTAGCTAACTAACTACGGAGTATGGAGTATGGAGTATGGAGGAGTAGGTGGTGGATTGGTGGTTGGTTGGTTGATTTGTCTGTGATTCTTACTTGGGTGTAAATGAATAATAATAGTAATAATAGGTGTGATGGGATGGATGAGAGGTAGGTAGGTAAGTGGGATATCCGTTCTATTCCGAATTGTAGCGGTGAAGTACGGAAGAACGGACGGGAATATGGCATCATCTGATACCTATTGATTAATTTCTTTCTTAGTTTAGTAAGTACCTACTCCGGATGTTGGTTCTGGGGACTGGACTGGACTAGGACGGGGGAGAGGCTAGGATGGATTATTACTAGTTATAGTTAGTTAGTTGGTTTACCTACTCCGTATCCAGTATTTAGCTAACTACTTACTGGTAGATAGGGCGCTAAGAATTGGACTAAATTGGAAATGGTCGGGGTGATAATAAGCTTGGAAGTTGGAACTTTGGTCTCTCATTCTTTCCATCTAGGTAGGTAGGTACTAGGTAGTACTGGTAATGTCTACACCGCAGAATGGCAACCGTTGAGCGATTATTGAAATGATCGAGGCGGGCCTAATAATCAGGCTGATAAAGTGTAAAGGACATTCTTATTGCGACTAGAGAAGCTACGGATTGGAGATCCTCCTGAGACGGTTGAGATGGGTTCTCTTCCGTACCACCGTGATGGAGGATGGGTCTCCGTACTTTGTCCATGTGACGGAACAGTAGTACCACGACCGACTGCCAGCTAAGTAAGTTCCATAGTTAGCAAATGTCTGATCCACTTGGGGGGGGGTCTCGACTGGAGCTGGAGCTGGCCTGAGGTATTTACGTCTTCGTACTTACAGAAGGCCCATCACATCTCCGTACGGTGTACGGTGGTAATATTGGGGGGTTATTAATAGCCAGCCGATCAGGTGATCTGCTGCGTATCAGGCGGTAAGAAACCGGAAAGATTACCGCTCTGGCCCAATGACAGACCCCATCCCTGGTTTCCTGGTGTAACCATTCCGACCAGGCGAGACGGCACGTAACGGGCAGCAACTGCCAGCCAGTTGGTGGAATGAGAGGGTCAGCCTCGTACCGCCACATCACGCAGGCCCCAGTGCCAGCAGAAGCAATGCGAAGGGGCAAAACAGGGGCCACCGGCACCGCCGTCATCAGGCAATGCTCAGGAGACAGGACTGGACTGACTGTGGCTGGAGAGTTGGACCGCCAGACAGCCAGCCCGAGCCTGAGCCTGGAGCCTGGAGCCTGGACGCAGGCTCCCTGGCCCCAGGCGTATACACCCAAACCCAATTGAAACACTTACTCATCCACCATCGTGACGAATCACCCGGTTTGCTGCCTCGTCTTCACCTTCGGGTGGCCCCCCTGGCAGCGGGCAGTGGACCCGGGTGAGATTAAGGCTTCGACGAGGATTCCAGACATTCCATTTTCCGTCTGGTTCGGGGCCATGACGTCTGTTGGGGTGTCTAGATCGACGATGATGGTCTGTAGGCTGTAGGCTGTAGGCTGTAGCTGTAGGTAGCTGTAGTGGTAGCATGGGGCAGGGCAGCAGCGAGCACTAGTCAGTCTGCAAGATGATCGATCTGCTTTGATTCTCTGGGGGAAGCTAAACCGCTAAACCGCTAAGCTGGTGGATGCCGTTATACTTCTTCCTTTTCTGGGGGAAACATACAAAAGCCTCCGGCCGTCCGTCATTCTTTCTCTCTTCACTTGCACTCATCACTCTACCAATCTACCAATCTACCAATCCTCACCACTATTACTGCGCTCGCAACTTCCATATCCTTGAGCCTTTTCTCGTCTTCCTTCGTACGCCTCGTCTTTTGGCCTCGGACTGAGCCTTGCTCCGCCACGACTGCCATCTTATATATACCTCCGTCTACTCCGTACCTGACAGTCGACCCCCATCTCAAATATCCACTATCTATCGATCTATTTATCTCTCATCCACCATCCACCATATCCTATTTACTATCTACCATCTATCATCTACCTCATCATGCCTCACAAAGGAAACGACTCCAACTCCACCCTGTCCAGCAGTGGCAGTAGCGGTGACCGCGTCGTCATCACCGACATGCGAGGTATGCTTCCATCTCCATCTCATACACAGTATCTATATGGATCTAACCCATCTTTCATAGGCCCCAATGCTGTCCCACGCCGTACACAACCCCCGGTCATTGTCCACAACCGGGGAGGTCAGATCTACGATGAAACGCGCCCTTCTGATTGGGACAAACAACGCTGGAAGTAAATGGCCGAAGCGCTGGGCCGCTGCTGGCAGCTGCTGGGGACTATTGTCGCCGGCTCGGCCGATTATCCGCGCGGCTTCGTCCAAAAGTGAGGCGACGATCGACAGCTGGTCTGCTCGACTATCTTTTCGGCGTCTCTCGGATGCCTTCCCCTGACCTGGATGCATCTTCCCATGGCCTGTTGACCGATTTCTTTCCCGACCCTTGTACACTATTTTGCCCTTTGGATGTTTTCGGACCCCGACACGATGCTCTTGTATGATTTTCCCCCTTTCGGAGTTTCGTGTTCCTGTTACTGCAACAGAGGCACACGTGTTACCTCCTGATCCCATCACTCGAACTCTAAACCGGGCCTGTCTGATTCTCGAGACCTCGACGGCATAGTTCCAACCCAACCCTTGCTTCTTGCCGTCCCCTCGTCAGTCCCTCAGCCAGCACCCGCGCCGACATCCCTTTTTTTTTTCTTTCTGTCTGTACAGTATTGTGATTATACTTTGCTGCTTTCTGCTTTTGTCCTTCCGCATAGCGTGGGTAATTGATCTTTGTTGGACTGCTTTCGGCTCTGTCCTGTCTAATTATGCGCTTCATGTCATATCACGGTCATGTCATGTCATTCCTTTATTCGCTCGTTTCGTTCCCCGTCCGACTTGAACGCGGAGTCTGCATTGCCTATACTTAAGCCATGACCGTTGCCGACCGGCCCAGTCTGGGCCGCGGGTGGAGGTCTGCGCTGGTCGCGACCATCACCACTACTTACTCATCTACTGTCCGATTTCGGATTGTTAATCTTGTCACATACACATTTACAGGACTTACTTAGAACAAGTGAGGTTGTACCAGAGCCTAATGTTATACTATCTTGACTTGAACCCGTACTCTTGACTTTATGTAACAGTGACAACTCAGTAACTATTTCCATCCATCGAACCCTCAACCCGACTAACCCAATCCATCATCACCCCATCCTGCAAGCTACTACACTACATAGTTACAGATCCAGCTAGCCAGCTATCTACCTAGATGCTAGGTAGGTAGATAGGTAGAATGCTAGGTAGAAAGCTACCAAGGAACCCCAACCCCCAACCTCCACCACCAACCACCACTCCCCCGCATTCTTCCCCATGACAGGACATGACACATACCCACCCTCCCACCCACAAAGCGCGTCCCTACATTACATACTTACATACATACATACATACATACATACGTACGTACGTACTGTGCGCTGGCACATACCTAACCTAGACACACGGAACACGGAGAGGGAAAAAATAGAAGGGTCCAGAGCCACTGCAACCAGCTCCAGCAGCACCAGCAGTAGGAGCAGTAGTACCAGCACATGATCGTATACATGTCGTCTGTGCTGTGCCGCAGTGTGGAGTAGAGTAGTCCAGGCAGATAGCCAGACAAGCTGGCTAGGCAGACAGGCATACAGACAACCTAGCTCGGCAGGCAGATAGGCAGGCAGTAGGTAGTGTAGGTAGGTAGGTAGGTAGGTTGACAGCCAGGCAGACAGACAAGCTAAGCGGGTTAGTAGTGTAAGCAGGCAGACAAGCAGACAAGCAGGCAGAAAAAGTCAGCTAAGTAACTAGGTAGTGTAGTGTAGTGTAGTGTAGGTAGGCAGCACGACCACCAACCCAAGCACCTCGCACCTCGCAACCAAACAGCCACGACCAACGGTTCCGGCAGACTGACAGACAGGCCGGGCAGTCGGCTAGCTACAGCTACAGCTACAATCACAGGATAGAGAAAAAGCATAGCATGGCATAGCATGGCATCTATGTATCATCTGTCACGCACCGGAAGGGGTGAATTGCATGCATGTATCCCACATACATACATACATGCAGGTATGGCATGGCGTGGCATATGTTTCTTTTTATGGGGAGGAAAGGGAAGGAAATGATGGGGGGATGTATCGTGGAGTCAAGAAAAAAAGGGATATTAGGTACTGTCCGCCTCCTTCTAAGTAGGTAATGGTACATACATACGTCTAGGTACAGGGCTAAGTAGGTAGATTGCAGGAATGGTCTGGTCGGGTAGACTTGCACGAGGTGATATGAAATGAGTTACTGTACTAATCGGGGTATGTATGTCCAAAGTCACTAACACCTGTCTTTCCACGAAAGCAACGGCAGGACAACCAAAGAAAGAAATCAGGAAGATAGGTATCATCCGCGATCAATGAAAGAAGGAAAAGCCAAATAGGTACTGTAGTATGGAACGGTCAATTGTCACCCGTCCATATAGATACTCTTCGCCTCCGTCTCCAACGATTAAATAACAAATCATATCTGTTTGGTTTTCTCGTATTTTCCTCCCCGGACCACACAGATTTTTTTGGTCGGTTTTGACAAGGTTCTTTTCTGCTTTTTTTGGGGGACCTCATTCCACCAGGAGAAAACAGATGCCATGAGCAAGGCACGGGCAGGCACAACCTGCCCGTATAGAAGGAAACATGGGGTCAGAGGTAAGGCCACATTAATGTTCTTTACGAATGGGTGTCAAGGGGTTGGAAGGGGTGTAAGGGGGTTGTCAAGGGAGATAGGGGAAACGAAACAACAAAAACGAAACCCAGCTTGGCATCGCAAACCCGCCGAAGGGAGCGAAGAATTGAGACGCTACCCACGGCTTGGCTGGGGAAAAACAGAAATGCAAATGAACTCGAACGGCTCGCGCTTGCAATGCTAGTTATAGAGAAATCAAGCTGAATGCAACTGGGTTCACCCAAGAGAGAATATGCGAAAACACAAGGAGATGGGGTATGCAATTTTTAGACAAGGAAACAACGAAATAGAAACGAAATTGGAATCGAAAAAAAACAAATCCCAGTTCTGTATGGTAAACTGGCGAACCACGGGTATGGTTCAGACGGCGGCTATGGCACAAGATGCAGAAATACATCGGATTTAGGTATCGAGCAATATGTTGGTATATTATTGACGAGAAACATCCTCAAAACTCCCGAGTCCGGTTCAGTAACCGGTGCTGAAGGACATGTTCGGCTGGAGGAATTGTTGGGGGTACGTGGTGGTCTCCTGGGTGTATGCGTGGGAGCTCACATACTGCATGCTGGGCGGTGTCGGAGATGGCGAGCAAGCACTGGCTGCTGCCCCTTTGACAAAGGTGGGATTACCACCGTTGGCAAAAACCTCGTTCTCGGGTGTGATTGGCGGTGTGATATAACCGTGCGCCATGGCTGACGACGATTGGGTTGCCTTCTGCGGTGTAGCAAGCCCAATCTCTCCTTCGTATGGCTTGGGCTCGGGTTGCACAACTTCCGTTTGCGGGCTGGGGGGGGTGTAGCTTGCAATCGAAGCTTGACGGGCAAGGAATTGTTCAAGCACCTTGGACACACGGGAGTAGTGAGCCGAGGAGTACTTCCTGGAGAGCACCTGGGAGGGCTGGTGAAGCTGCTGCGACAATCCGACAAGCGTCATCGAGTCGTACTGGGACGCCCATTCGGTGTGACGAGGTTGGGTCCGGTTCAGAATGCACCGTGCCAGAGCTAGCGAGGCCCGGGCCAGATCCGACGAGGGCTTGGAGACAAATTCCCGGTGGAACAGCGAGATTTCCGAAATGTACAATGCCAAGTGCTCGACTTCAGCATCATACGCGCAGTCCATCACGGCCATTTGGAGAAAGTTGTCCACAGTGGGGTGTCCAATGGTCCATCCCAAAGTCTGCAACACATGCCATTCCATCTGAATGAACATGTCGTCATCATATAGAGAGCAGCACATCGACTTGAGTTCCTTGATAGTCGGCACACGGTCCTTCTTGTCGCCATATTTGGATGCGATGAGCAAGGCTGCACACCCAACCAACTGGTAGTGTCTCTTGTAAACGACCCGTTTCGAGCAATATCTGTCGAGCAGGTTGATGGTCAGGAACAGGGTTGATGGCAACAGCTGGAAGGCAGTGTGGGCTTCGATCAGGAAGTCGAGGAGGTATGGACGCATGAACCACTGGATCTCGGTCTGGATATCAATCGACTCAACATCGGGAAGTGTAGCAGCCTGTAGTAAAAAAAAAGAACAAGAATTAGCTAGGATCGTCTCTGGGCCAGGGCACAAAGGCAACCAACATCCATGTCCAGCATGTGTGCCAGAACGTCATCACGGAACTCGTCGCTAGCAACCTTGGACAGCTGTTCCGCCATGGCGTACTGACGCTCGCGAGCCATCAACTTTGCGTGTTCCTTGGGATCCATGCGCGGTGCGGGAAACTCGTCGTAGGACTCCACGAAGAAAGTATCACAGGGCTGATAGCTCGACGTAGGACGCTTCTGGTAAACCATGATGCAGGACTGGTATTAAAGTCGAACCAAAAGGATTCAAAGAGTGGACCTGATAACTGTGTCGATCAGGAAACGACGGAGAGAGAGAGAGAGCGACAGTGGTTGGATTAGGCGATTAATGAGTGGAATTAGTTGGGAATATTAATGAATGGCCAGTAGAGACGATAGCCTGGATACTGAAAAGGGGAGAATTGGCGAGACAGCTGAAGCGGAGCCTTAGAGGACCGGAGCTAAATGAGTGTATATTAGTATCACGTAATATTAATATGATTAGAAATTAAGGAAATGTGCAAAAGAGTGTCAAGTGCAAAAAAGGACGGCAAAGTAGATATAGTGGTTAAAGGAAAGGTTAAGGAAGGTTAAGGAAGGTTTGAAAGTGGGAGAGGAAAAGCCCAGAAATCGAGGGCGAAGAAGGGATCCCCTGGGGATAAAGTATACTAACCCAGATTAAAGGCCTTCGGGCAGAGGGCACGGTGCAACCCTTACCGTGACGGCGTGTCTGGCATCTAGGCTGGCTCAGAAGCAGGCAGGAATGATCCGTTGAGATGGACTCTGTGGGATACCAGTCCGAAAAACGAAGAACGAGTGAACGCCTTCGCCCTAGGAACCGATGCTTGAACTGGCAAGCCTGGGTTGTGCTCCGGAATGTGGAACAGGAGCACAGGCACGAACCCTATGAAGGGGTGGGGATATCGTCAGGGAGGGGGGATTAAAGTGCAAAAAGAATGACCACCACATACAGTTTGCAATCCAGTGTCTTTCGAGTGTCCCTGTACAGGACTGGAATGGTGTTGCGAGAGGGAGAAGCGCTTAGAGAGCCAAAATCCACATTAAAAGGAGTGAGGCTAAATCGAGGCCAAAGGAGAATTAATCAAGAAAACCTGTCTTGAAGCAGAAAATCGGTCAGCCATCATCTACCCACCACTTTGCTTCCGTCTTGGAAAACTGAAAGGCAAGCAACAATGCATGAGGGCTCGGGTCGTCCCCCCCGTCGAATATGCACGAGCTGGGCTACGCATTCTTCTTCAGGGCACATGAGCGCCTCCCCCTTTGATCAATCCACCTCGTTGCTGAAGAAGAAAAGGGCGATCCTCTCCCCCAGGCGACACGATATGTTGAATAAAGAAGCCCCCCGCAGACGGGCGGAGGATTCGTCCGGGTTGCAGTACGTGTATTCCCTTTCCACCCATTCAATGAGCCATTGCCCACGATGTCCAACCCAGACGCAATTCGTCATTGACCCTCGTCCTTCACCCAGTACTTCCATTGTGACAATTCCAAAATATGGTTGCGATCATCTCAGAACTCTTGGGTCTCGAAAATGCGAGTCTCGAATGTCGGAAACAAGCAATTGTTGACTTTCACTCGAATTGGTCTCATCGGATATTCGTTGTGGACTTCCAGGGAGCTTCCCCGAGATCAATTCCACTTGGGGCCCATGGTAGGTTGAGCTACCATTCGAGATGCTCTTCCTTCCCACATAGACGCCCGCCGCCCTCACAATTCAAGTAGGGGGTGGAAAAGGGGGTAAAGGATCAAGGGGGAAAAAAGAATATGCTCACCTCCCAAAGGATCACAACCAAAATATAACCATGTACAGAAAGCGTCGAAGAAAAAGAACAAAGAACCCTTCTTGTCGCTCTTCTAACCGGCAGAAGCTGAATCAGGGGAATCTAACCGTCGATGTCACGGATAGGGCACCGGCAGTTCGAATCAGGGGGAATTCGCCGTTTGAGTTAACAAACGTCGAAAAGGGCGGGACGTCGAAGCGAGAGCTGACGGACACGGCTCGACTGGAGAGCTGGTGCAACGGGCTGAAGATATGTCGACTGTTATAGTTCAGTCAACGGGATCTCTGCCTTGTAGACCAGTCTCAGATCTCTCCAAAGGAATTGGCGGGTGGTAAGAAAAAGGGGGAGGAGGGGGAAGGAAGGGAGAGGAGGTGAAGATAAGAAGAATGAGGAGGAGAGGAAAGTGAGGAGGAGCTGCTCTCTCTCCAGACGGGTGTAGTAGAAGAAAAGAAAAAGAGAATAAGAGGATGGGACGAGGGCCGGAGATAGAAGTCTCGAGAGGATCGCTGCAGGTTAGCTCGCCCACGCTGTATCGTAAACCATGACGCTTTTTCCTGTATGAGGCGTGGTATTGGTATCGCGTACCGAGGCTGGGGGGTAAGTGTATCGTCCGGTTTCGGTTTCATCTCGTTTCAACGATACCTCACCTCCTCCTCCGCCGGCCATCGATCGAGGCCAGAACCTGGATTCCTCCAGTTCGCGTTCAAAGGTACGGATGGTAATGCCTGTGAAACATTTTAGAGGGGACTACCAGCAAAGTCGATACGTCGTCTGTTGCTATCTTTGCTATCTACTGGAATTGTGGAACAGTTGGATGTGTAGGAGCCGGGCGCAGGTGTATCTTACTGGATCATACCAAGACGGAGGTCGAAATTGAGCCCTCATAAATCAGAATGGCAGAATCACATCGTGAGGTCTCCTTTTGCAGAACCTCGCATCGGGTAGGCCTTGGACCTAACGCGGCCTGAGCCCGGAGGAACGGCCCTTACTGTAAAAAGGGAAAGTCTAATACCCTAGAGGCATACATACAGGCAAAGTACGTAAGGGTATGGCTGCGGTACGGCGGTCGAGAAGATACTGGGAGTTACTGGGGCGGGTATGCCACTGTCTACTTGTCTAGTATCGTTTCGTCGGGAACCAGGCGTCGGCCAGGAGGGGCACCGGCATCATCACTTTCTATGATACCTTTCAACCGTTCTTATCCACTGTTTCTATCGAGGGTGGTAGTTCTCTCTCGCCCGGGGGGTTGACGTTGCAGCTTGCCCATCCGCGGCGGAGATTGACTTTCTTTGCTTCCGGCCTGTACCAGACGACTGGTCTCGGTTCACCCGTAGGGAGACGCCTGTTTTTCGATGGCGGCCTCTCGACCCTCCCAAACCTGCACAAGTCCCAGCACCAGCGCTCCTTCGGTGGGCTTCGGGGTGGGGTGATCTCCGTCGTCACCAGCCAGTCCTCACCAGCCATTGCCTCCCTGATTCAGGCCAGGAACACCTCCGGTCCTTGGCTCCGTCACCTTTCTTTTTCCTTTTTTTTCCTTCTGGGCCCTCGGATGCGACCAGAGGCGTACCGGGTCGGTATCATCATTCCAGCTGGATGCTTTAGTGTGAGCTGTGTCAGTTGCGCTTAGTAGGCTGTCGACAAGTCGGCGACAATTGTGGGCTGCGGTCTGCAACATGACGATTTCACTAGTCCCGAGGCCATCTTTTAATCTATTTTGTCGTCGTCGAAATGTGATCCTGAAGCCACAGCACCGGACAGGTCTATCGTGCAATTGACCCTCCTCCATCCATCTCTCCTGGCCCAGGGTCGGGCAACTTTACCTATCCTTCAGCATATCATAAGGACGTAATGCGATTTGACGACCGTTCGGCTTACCCACAATGCGGAGTAGCCGACTGGGCCTTTTCAGCTGGCGACTGCCCGTATCATGTTCGATCTAGTGGTGGTGGTGTGTGTATGTATGTAAGTAAGTATGTATGTATGTCCATACATACAGTATTGAGTACTATGACTGCCACATCCGTCCATAGTGGACAGCTTTAAAGTAGGAGCGGTTGCGCGTCCCAGAGGCTTCCATCGCCGTCATCGACTGCTGACTGGCTCAACCCGCAATGGGCTACGGGTACATGGCGTCTTCTGCTGCGACCATTCACATCCAGTCGCCGCCATGATGGTTGCTCGCCCCTCGTCGCGGCTTGTTGTACAGCTCGTGATCCGTCAACTTGGACCTCTCTGGACCCTTCGTAGTCCGTCGCTCTCTTTGTCTCGACGCAACAAGGGTTTTGGCCTCGACAAGTTGCGCGGGTTGGATCATATGCAGATTGATCCGCGGGAGAGGGGTAGGCAAAGTCCCGGTCCATGGTACGCTGTGTAATTGACTCTTGTTTCAATCTACCCGTTGACACCGCCAACTCTGCTTCGGACTGCACTTGCCAGTATTGACTATTGAGGCAGTCAGAAGAAGCATGCTGTGGTGTATCTCCGGGTACTACACGGTCTGCGGAGCAAGGCAGCATCCACTAATTACGGTAGGAGATATCATATACGGATGTTATTACCCGTTAATATTGGCCATGCCGATGCCCCGACATATCGCAGGCGGGCATTCCGCCAGAACCGAGTGCCATTGATGCAGAGCAGCTGCATCCGCGCAAGATGGACCGACCAACCCGTACCAACGCTTGATTTGAGTTCCTGAATCCGCTTCAATCGGTGACGCAGGTTCCTTGCGGGGAAGTCCTTCCGCCACTCGCCAGCCAATGGCCTGGGATGGCCGAGATCTGACCTCGCATCTGCGGTGGTATCATGGATGCTACTGAAACTACTATGTACTATAGGGTCACGACGATTGATAAAGGAGACGACTTGGCTGGAATTCTACGTAGAGCAGACGGCCCGTGGACATGGCACATGTGGGCGAACCGGCCACCAGTGACACGCGGACTACCTGTCAAAATCCAACATTCAGCCATCTACAGAATAAAGAAACATGCTGGCTGAGCTACTGAGGAGGATATTGTGCTACTTTCTTGCTCGCGTATTCCAGTTTCTGGAGCCAACTACTGACCAACAGTCACGATTACACCCATGGTAGGCCACCAGGGAGCAAGGGAGTCTAGATACCTCGAGGGCTGGCTGAAAAGTCTCAACTATCAAAGTTAATCTTCTGAAAGAAGCATCACAGAATTGGATAGATTCGCTGCGAGCTTTGTTGCAACTGGAGGTAACCTGGCTAGAACGCCCTTGACAGTGGTCTCGAGCCTCGCATGCCCGTATTCGACATCCCTGGTCCTCCTGAAGGCGGGAGTGGCTGAGACGGGCTGACATCGTTTCTTGTCATTTGCCCGCCCCCACCAGCTTTATGTGTCTTGCAGCTGTTACTGTCTTACTGACATGATTTGAGGTGGCTAACTCGTACCCCAGCAGTCACAATTGCTGCCTTTCCTTGCTTGGGGTTGATCTTCCCCTGTCTGTAATCTCTCTCCCTCAGTGGGTCGTGCTGGTGATTCCGGAATGCATGCGGCTTGGTCCTGTGATACCGGGCAAGAGAGTATCGTATCGACTTGGCCCTTATCGAGGGGAATGCTGGATATGGAACATTCTCATCCGCTACGCAACCGAAAGAGCGCTCTGTGGGATGAGGCTATCTTGTATGGACAACTTCATTCATCTACGATTACAGGATCAGCCCATTCAATCTGGACCTTTCAGCAGAACCAACAATAAGGGGTAAAAGGGGTAAATAGTGCGGACAAGGATGTTTGCTCCAACACCAACTTCCAGCCAGCCGATCGTGGGTCAGTGACTTGCTCCTATACAGCAGTAACTGCACTCCCCGTGGCGAGGGAGTGAGGCTTAGCCATCGGGAATGCTCGTTGCAGATCTAGTCAGCATATGAACTGTAAGGATTCGTTGGTGAGCAAGAGTCGGGCATACCTCGGTAATTGAGATGGCCAGGTAACGAGGAGAAGAGGTTACCTGGCTTACTAGAGACGCAGCACGCAAACATGAATGAGGCTGACATTATTGGTGCCATTTGCTCCAGGACCCTTCTGAGGCTTCTGGAGCCATGCACGGTAGCCGCTGGAGCCTATCCGCCGTCTCCCGTCCACTGAGCTTCCCCATCCCATCATCCCGCGGGAGCGTCAAACCCCGACCCTCGCTGAACGAACAATATATTCCTCTCTCATGTATGGGAGATGCCGGATGGAGTGCATGTACAGGGAAATTATGGAGCCCCCATGCGGGCAGAGATGATGCCTCGTAAGTCGCACCCGACATGCGATGGCCGGTCCGTCCGCGGGTTGCTAAAGTACTCCGGCGGCATATTAATAGACGTCTCCTTGCTGGGTACCTGCAGACTCCAATTCGATACATTCTATTCCCATCAACACATCCTTGTTTAACCTGCAGGCTTGCAGCTGTCCTTGCACTGATATTGTGCATTCCTCTGGACGGAGGTCGTCGTCCAATTTCTCTCCAGGCCAGCCATGCGTACGTCGACGTACTCGTGTAACAATCCGTACAATTGCCCCATGCAAGGGCATCTCACGGCATCTCCTCAGTGCATATCATTATTTCCTGTACTATCTAGCCCAGAGGGGCCGAGATGCTTCTTCTTTCCAAACGTATCACTCCCCAAGGCAGACTAGTCGTGCGCTATATGACTCGGAGAATTCCACTTTTGATGTATTCACGCTCCACACAAGGGATAGGATAGGGGACACTGATTTATCGGTGAGCTTGACATATCGTCCATGAGTTCGATTCATTGACTACTCGACTAGTATACCGGTGTCATACAATCCTTACACTGGTCATTCGATCTCCTTCTACGCAGGTTTCTAGTTTCTGTACCATATAAACACACCGCATTCGGGACCCGCGAAATTACAACCCACTGCGGATCTAGAGAAAAATTCGTTTTGAGATCCCCGGTTCAAGCACACATGGAGGTAGTTGGAAGATTTTTTTTTTCTTTCTTTTCCTTTTCCTTTTGTTCGCCGTTTCGCGAACATTAAACCGATCGACCTGACGAAATCAATGCTGTCACCAACCAACAATGGCACCACCCTTCCTCCGTATAGACATAACCCAAAAGAGCGGTGGTTTCCCAACCAGAAAACCCGCCGCTTTTCCAGCCCCGCAGTCCCGACTTCTCGGTCCACCTTAAAAACCGGCTTACGATGTTTGGTTTGGGCGTTTAGCCATACGCACAAAATGGCGGTAGCCGGGAGGCAACGGGTACAGTACGCATCACGGACGAAGAAATCAGTGGGCCAGGTGGGCGTAGAAAAAAAAGCAAAAATTTTCCCGGCAGACAAAGGGTTGCGGAGGCGAAATTGACACCCCAAAGCCAGGACTAGGTAGGTAGGTACGTATCTAGATGTCAGATTTGATAATTATAGGCAGGATTCTGGAACCTTGGAAGAAATCTACCTATTCCATGTATAGTGAGGGTTTGTATAGGTGGAATGTCCTGTAGATAGATACCGCCCAGGATTGATTCGACATACATCACATTTGCCTCCATCGCGGGTATGATGCATATACATAGTTTAGGGTCGATCGTCGGATTTCTGCAGTACTTCCCACCTATGGATGTACTTAGTACCATGTAGTAGATAGTGGTAGTGGGCTCAACAAGTCAACAATCCGATCAGACAATCTTTTGGGGAGGTCAGAAGTTTCTTCTTCTTCACCCCTCCGTTCCCGTATACCGCCAAATTAACTATGCTACGTGTATGACCTCAGGTAACTAACTATGTACCTACCTACTCGATCTATCTCCATTTCAGGTGTATTCGTCAACTTGCTTCATCCAAATTACCCCCCTCCGTGTATTGGTACTGGTTTTTGCAACCTTGCAAGTACTAGGTATCTACGTATAGGAGGGGATACATAGTAAGTATAGTAAGTATAGTATGGGATGGATCCACCATGTCTGTTCGCATTTTACCTAACAAATCCTAAAGCCAGGCGTGGTTTAAGGTGGTGGACGAGAGAGAGAGAGAGACATGGATGTCAGATGTTGTCTGTCGGGCAAGGCAAGATGTGCAAGGTGCGAACCGTTCAAACTCTGCCAGTGACAGTGCCAGTCAATGCCAATTGATCTTCGCCATTTCGTCATGGAGTCCGTCATGACCCTACCCTGTCAAAGAGCGTGTGCATAACTGCACACACAATCAAAGACACACATATCAAACTTTGTTTGATGGAGGGGGGGGGAGGGGGGAAGAAAAAAATTTTTTTTTTCTTTCTTTTCTTGATTGTAATGTTTTGCTGATTTGAGGCATTTTGATATTATTACTACCTATTGCTACTGTTACTACCACTGCGACTACTAGTAGTTAACTACCGGTGGGCAATTGTATAACGTAGTCCGTGGAAAAGATATCCACGCCGACCTGACGCATTTTTCATCTAATGCGACATGGGCTTGGACGAATAGAGACCCTTGCAATTGATACTACCGAACGCGAGAAATAGGCAAACGCACCAAATCTCGAGACAATATGACCTTTTCTGGTAAGGTCAGGGCTCGACAACTGGGGCCAGCGGAGGAGCCTCAACCATGGTTTGCGTGGTGCTTTTTGACGGCCAGTTTCTATGGGTCCGACGAGAGGTTGTTTTCTGTCAAATTCTCCCTGCGCTACCTACAACAGTTTACTAGGTACCAGTTAGGTACCGGTAGGTAGTAGTCCCGTCACGGGCCTCCCTCCCCCCCCCCCCCCCCCCGTATGGATACACCCAGGTTCCGTACGATAAAAGACAATACCGAGTAAGGGTCCATACATACAGAACAGACCGAGATCCATACGTACATTGCGCTAGAGATGATCGGGTCTAGTGCAAAACAGAGGAGCGGGCCCGATTGTAGTGTAAATAAACGACTCCACATTTAACCCCAAAGCCGCTCTAGAAAAAGAAAGATTATTATTCAGCGCTCGTTCAGCCTTGCCCTTTGCCCCCCCCCCCGAATCATATGGTATGGTGTTTGCCCTGGGAGGAGGAGGTTGAAGCAAGGTATGGAATCTGTCAATCGAGATGGTCTGTCTCATCAGCATTCTGCAGCTTTAGCCGCCCGGACAGTGTCGTTGGTGGCTCAATGGCTGGAAAAGCAAACTCGAACGACGCGTGAAGAAAGGGAGACGGGATACATCGATCCTCGGGCGCGTTCTGGGTATTCATTTCCTCCTTTACTTAGACCCATGTCGTCATTGAGTGTCTCGCGTCCCACGTTTGGGTCGGGTCTCCGGCCCTGCCTGTTCTGGAATCCGGAGTTACGGCCATCGAATCATGGAGACTATTGGTTATCGTGAAGCGTCCCGTTAAATGTCCAACGATGGAGGTCACTATGGAGTACTACGACTGGGTACGGAGTCTCAATACTCCCGATATAACATTCGGGCCCCTCCCTTTCCCACCTCCACCTCCACCTCCTGAAAGGAATTGAGGTATTTCGCTTCTATACTTATTCCGGGTTTAATCTCCTGTCAGGACCGAGCGTCCAGACATCCGATTGAGGCCGTCCTGAACAAGCCACGTTTCCTCAGCTGGCATCTCCAAGCCTCAGGCCAGTCTTCCGGTGGGATAAGGGGCTCAAGATGACATAAACTTGAAAGTCTTACCCGCGGAGCTTGGCGTGGATTGGGAAAAGCCCTTTACGCGTGATGATTCGGCGATCGCGTCGGAAGGCCATCGCGCTTGTTGCCAATCTGGCGTGTCTCGTCGATGGCGTTCTCCGGACAATCCTGGTCTAGACACTAGAGACAGCGCCGTGAATCTTGATGTATCGCCGTCCCGCTTCCGTGCCTCGCATCTTACCACTAGTCCGGGGGAAGATACAGCTGTTTGGGGGCTGTGATAGTTCACCTGCCTAAGGGCCTGGCATCCTTGCAATTCCCAGAACCATAATAGATGAAACCACTCGCAATTGGACTCGATGTCGCGTGAACCATGTCGGCATGTTATTAACTTAGTAGGTTCAGCTGGCACGCCTGGACCGACCCCATCAGCCACCTCCTGAATCGGAGAATGGTTGATGCCTGATCTTTACCACGATACTGTCGCTATTATCGACCCCTTTCCGCGACGGTCGCTATGCCCGGGTGCCAGTGCCATCCTGTCCTGTGGCGCATATCTTCCGGGGACTGTAGCTGATACTTGCACCCGCGTTTCAAATCAGAGTTGACATGGTGTCTACGGAGTAGACAAAGACGGTTTGATGTGTGCCCAACCAGGAGCCCGTCTTTGGTCGATCGGCGCAGTGAAGATCTCATGGCGTGACCATTTACTTCGGCCCTGTGCGTATGAAGCATGGATTGGGCGCCATGTCATGCTACATATGCCTTTGCCATCCACAAGGTATTCTTTCAGGGACTGACAATGCAGGTTCATTTACCCCAAGGGGAACTTGTCATGGCCAACCGGTCTGGGAATTTCGGTTGCGACTGTTTCATTTGCTTTTAAACTGCCGTCGACATGCTTCTGCAACAGTGGTGAAACGACATGATCGGGTACCACTAGCAAACATGTCACCTCTCTCCTACTTGGTGATATCCGAGCGCTTCGACGGAGTAACCCCAGAAGATCGTCCAGGACCCAACGGACCCGTAATCAGCCCCGCCATGATGCCATCAAGGAGTACCTACAGGCCTACCCAGTATATGCACTCTGCTCTTTGGCTCGGGAAATTATCGTGCTTGTATTCAGGTTCTCTGTATTGGGATAAGGTTCACTTGTTGATTCAAAATGAGTGGTTCTCGGGTTGGACCAGGCAACGCGAATTGACGATCATTCGGCTCCGATCCCACGGGCTGCGCGCGCGTCTCTCCTTTCAAATTGGTGTTCAGGTGTTAATCTCCCGGGATTTGCGTGCCCTCGGGGTGGTGCGGCTCCTTCCAAGTCAGCGCGGCCCAGATGCTGCCTATCAACAACCCCGCACAGCAAAGACCAAATCAAAGGTCGAACCGTGCTTGGGACTGAGCCACTCATCCACTCCTCCTGATCCAGCCGAGGGTGGAAGTGGAAGATGAATCCGCCAAAGATATTTTGAGCCATCCCATCCATCCACCGGGCCCACCACTGTTCCTTGCTGCCGGGGTTCACGCCCATACGCCGGGGAACTGGGTGTAAGCGTCCCATCCGCATAACCCCCTTTCCTCGCCCACAGAGCCAGCCAAGGCACGGCATCGGTCCCCTTCCACCCTGCGCATAAGCTCTGGAAGTCCGGATACCACCAAAATTCGCCCCTTGGGTGGGGAGCGGTGCCTGCAACACCGGCATCGTCGCATCCTATCAGATCCTGAGGACCCCGAACTGGGCCTGCTAGCTTCGACCGTACGAACCGCGTTCCGGAAATGATGACCAGGCTGCTCTGACGTGGCAATCCCCTGATCTCGAATCGACCTATCGACACCTCGGATATGCAAGTGTTTTGTCAGTCATACCCTCCCTTCATGCAACAAACCTCACTGCTTTGCGTTCAAATATCCGAGGGATGCTCCGATGGCCAGTCATTGACCCGTCGTATGTCCCGCGTGCATATGCTAAGTACAATCCATTTGTTCGACCGTCTGCTCATTATTCTGACTGCATTTGCAAGCATCCGCTAGCCAGACTCCTGCGTCCAGCAGATGTTACGCAGAGGTGGCTAGGCCAACTAGACAATCCTGGTCCAGTCAAGACCTGTTTGCTATCTTGTCCAAAGCTTGATATCACCGACTGCTAGGAGAGAACTGTTGGTTCACAGCGTTTGTTCTCGCCATGTATGTTGACTTGGCTTATCAGTAATTCTCCGGCATGGATGGGATGTCGAGTGACCAGGTTATTCCGGTCAAAGAGAACAGTGCAAGTTGGCACTCTGTCTAGCAGTAGACTTGCCCCTGCTTCAGTTGTTCTTGTCATTTTGGACTCTTCGTACGAAACTTTAGGTAAGTGGCAATGATTGAGATAGGATGATGAGTGCGCAGAGTACTAGACCACCTATGTCATCATATGCCCCATAGAATCCAATGGATTCAAGCATTCTATGCATTGCACCGAGTAGAGCGATACTTGATCATCCACTATTTTAGAGATTTTCAAGGCTTTTTGAAGTCAGTATTGATATCCAAGGTAGATCGATCTTCGGCGTCGCATTGTCTCTGGAAGTTCGACGACTTCGTAGCCCACAATACCTGTACTCGAGATGCTATCGTCACAGTCTCATCTCTGTAATCTCCAGAGAAACCATCCATCTCCCAGAATCACCGCAATGTAGCAACTGGCGGCGCCGACCAGCGCCCGCCTCACGTGACGCGCCGGGCAGTGGGACCTCCGCGGCGCGCTAAAAATTGTATCAAAAAAGAAACGGAAAAAAAGCTGCAGAATCGCCAGCACCATTCAATCGAGCCACCACTACCACCACCACGAACCGTCCTCCTCGACCGGAATGATTGTTTAACGGTCGGCTCCAACAGCTGAGCCGGGTAGATCCTATCTTTGCACATCCTCCCACGGGGATCTACTTTTTTTGCACGCCGTACATCAACCGAAACGAAGCTCTTCCAATTGCATTGCCTCAAGATCTCTCACCACCAATACCGCAACCATGGATATCCACCGCTGCCGTTTCGTGCCTTACAACCCACAGGCGATCAATGCGCTGTCCTTCTCCCACCCACCCTCCGCCGAACTCGCAGGCCGAGGTGTGCCCACCCTCCGCCTCGCCATCGGTCGCGCAAATGGCGATATCGAGATCTGGAACCCCATGCGCGGCGCCTGGTTCCAGGAGACCGTTCTGCGCGGAGGAAAAGATAGAAGCATCGAGGGACTCGTGTGGACGCTTGACCCCCCTGAGCCCGGTCACGATGGCTCCAAGCAGCCCGGACGTCTGCGCCTTTTCAGCATCGGATACTCGACTGCCGTGACGGAGTGGGATCTCGAACAGGGTCGTCCTCTGCGCCACTCGAGTGGAAACTACGGCGAGATCTGGTGTCTGGCTGCTCAGCCGAGGTGGCAGGCTACGCGCGGTAAGGATGGCAAGTTGTTGCCTCCGGCGGAGGGAGAGTTCACGGGTCAGCATTTGGCTGCGGGATGCGCGGATGGATCCATTGTCATCTTGTCGACCGCCGATAATGATCTGAAGTTTTTGCGGATCATGCGCCCGTCTACCAAGAGGTCCAGAGTGCTTAGTGTTACTTTTCAGAATCGGAATACCCTCGTCGCGGGCTATGCGGATAGTTCGATTCGGCTCTACGATATCAGGAGTGGACAGCTCCTGCGCACGATATCCTTGGGTAAGGGCCCGGGGGGTGGATCGAAGGAATTGCTGGTGTGGTCGGTCAAGTGTCTTCCTGATGGTACAATTGTTTCTGGTGACTCGGCGGGTGAAATTCGCTTCTGGGATGCCAAGAACTATGCCCTTATTCAGCGGCTGCAGGGCCATGTGGCGGATACGTTGGACATTGCTGTGAGCGCGAATGGAGATACGGTTGTCAGTGGTGGTGCGGACCAGAGGACGGTCGTATACAGGAAAAAGGATGGCGAGAAGGGCGACAAGAAGGCCAGATGGGCCGAGGTCATGCACCGACGCTACCACACCCACGATGTGAAGACGTTCGCCGTGTACGAGACGAGGGATATCAGTATCGTTGTGTCTGGAGGTAAGATCGACCGTTCTACGGTGTGCGTTTGACAGTGGGCTAACAGCGAACCAGGACCTGATGCCGCACCGGTCGTCCTGCCCCTGCGCGAATTTGGAAAGGAGCACCACAGAAAACTATCTAGCTTGCCTCAAATACCCCAACTCGCCTCCTCTTCTTCGTCTCGCCTCGTGATGAGTTTCTGGGATAGGGAAGTGAGTATCTGGCGTCTGCACCGTGGTCCTACGTCGCACGAGAGCCCCGATGGCCAGCGTCATCGGTTGGTTGGGAAGGTTCTGATTCAGGTAAGAAGATCAAGGTTCCCAGATATCCACGCATCGTTTCCCTAACGACTGCAACAGGGTGAAGAGAACATCACATCAGCCATGCTCTCCGCGGACGGAAAGATCCTGGCCGTTGCCACGATATCCACCATCAAGTTGTTCTCCGTGCGGCGACGCAAGGGCGACGAGAAGGGAACTCTGCGCATACAAAAGTTGGACGTGCCGAAGGCTCTTGCGGAGGACGGAGCCCGGGTGGTGACCGTCGCTCCTAACGGTCAATGGGTCTGCGTTGTCCGTCCCAACAGTGCCATGTACCTGGCAAGAATCAAGCCGGCTTCGACGGCGCAAGAAAAGCCCCATATTCTCTCCCAGCTTGTCAAGCTGAACAGGGCCACCCGCCACACTCGTTTCGAAAAGGCTTCGCATGGTACCCTGGGCGACTACGAAAGAACGGTCCGATGCGTCGTGTTCTCCGACGACAGCAAGGTTCTGGCATCTGGCGATCTCTCCGGCTGTGTTGATACGTGGTCGCTCCAGAAGGCAGAGGATGCCCCCAAGAAGCGCAACGGTGCTGCCGGATCGGATGACGAGTCTTCCGACGACGAAGACCAACCGGTGATCGAGGGTGAGCGCTGGCACCACGCCGCCGAGGAGTCGCCTATTCCTCGTCTCAAGTCGGGTGTAGTCCTCCTGTCGTTCCGTCCTCCTAACCCAGCGAAGACGAAACTCCTTACGAACGGTGTCGCGAAGGATGAGCACCGCTTGATGGCCCTCACAAGCGAGCACCAGCTCGTGGAGTTCGACGCCGTCGAAGGCAAGCTGTCAGACTGGTCTCGGAGAAACCCCAAGGCTTTCCTCCCTGCCGAGTTCCGTGGTGTCAAGGACAGAGCCATGGGCTGTGTCTGGGACCTATCAGCAGCCCGCGAGCGGCTATGGCTCTACGGTTCCTCCTGGCTGTGGATGTTCGACCTGAACCAGGACTTCCCTTCTCCCGAAGAACTCGACGCCTCCGCAGACAACCACGAAGACCTGAACGCCTCGACACAAATCTCCAAGAAGGCCAACCAAAAGCGCAAGCGCGACCCCTTCGAGGAGGAAGAGAATGGACGCAAGAAGCCCAACAGTGGTGCCGGTGACCGGATGTCCCTGGCGCAATCCGACATTTTCTTCGGATCCAAGATGCGCAAGATCGTCGGCCACGACGAGTCCCAAGCCGAATGGGTCTCCCTGGACAAGGAACGTTCTCGGGGTGGCGACGCCGACGACGACGAAGCATACGACTATGACGAAGCATACACAGCCAACAACGACGTGGCTCTGGCCCGACTCCGCAGAGAAAGACAATTCATCGAAACCAGCACCCCGCTGAAACGCGTCTCCATCGGTGGCAAACAGGATAAACTCCTCTCCATGACCCCGGGTGACTTCGACACCCCTTCCCAGAAACAACTGGTCCAAACAGGCGACCAGAAATCCCAAATCCCGCGCCGCTGGTGGCACACCTACAAGTACCGTGATATCCTGGGTATTGTCCCTCTGGGCTCGGACCCGGACGCCGACGCCGAGAACCCTTTCCTCGAGGTCGCCGTCGTGGAACGACCCATGTGGGATGTCGATTTGCCAGGTCGCTATGTCCGGGACTACGCCTAGGCAATGCAATCGAGTATTTGCTTCTTATCTACTATCCCCATCAATCAATCCCCATCCATCAATCAATCTCGATTGTCTGGGGATCCGTGTCCTCAACGAATGACTTTCTTTTCTTTTTTGTCCAGAAAGTCCTTCCTCTTCCTTTCCCCTTTTTCTTTATTCTTTATTTTTATTTCTTTTCTGTGTTCCATCTTAGATATTCTTGGCGAGCATGATAGGTCTTTTCCTTCTTGAATCAGATAAAAGTTGTTTTGGATTTTTTTCTTCTTTTACGGAGTACTCTTCTTCTCTTTACTTCAGTTGTAGATGATTTCTTCCCAGCCCATCTATCCCATCAATCCCATCAATCCCATCACAAGTATCCCATTACAAGTATCCCACCCCTCAAAACAAAACCTCCCTACCTACCTACCACAAAACAACCCCCAAACAAACATCTAATCAAACCACACCCACTATTAAAAAAAACAGATGAATATATCACATAAAACCCCAAACCTACACCCTACATCCTATATATTATATATTATATTATATATCCCAACCCTAGCTAGTACCAATCTCCGCACCCAAAAAAAAACATACATAATTCCTCTCATTCACAACAATACAATAATACCTAGTAAGTAAGAATATATTACCTATCTACTGACCTATCACCCTCCTAGCTTATTTTCAAATTTATATATATATATATATATATGCATCGAGGAGAGATTTCTTCTTCTGCTTCTTTGGGGTGGTAAGGGGGATGGTGATGGTGATGGTTGTTGGTTTAAATCTGACTGCATTGGGTTGGGATGGGTTTGGATAAGATGGGTTTGGATGGGATGATTGCTTGGTCTGTCGGGTTGCATGTTTGATTTGGGTGGGTGGAACGGAGAGTGTTGTCAATAGGGTGGGAGGGTATGGTATGTATGCAGGAAGGAGGAGGGTATGTGTTACGATACTTGTGTTGTATCCAGTCAATTCACTATTCCAGGGAGGTACTTGGGTGAGTGGGATTAATCCAACTGCCTTAGTTGGGATGGATGGTTTGCGTTCTAGTCATACAGATGGAGACTTTCCATTCATAAAAAAGAGAGAGCGAGAGAGAGATGAATTAAGCAAGCTAGAAACAAACGCCCAAGTTCCCTGTAAATATCTACCAGAACTATCGTAAATCAACCATGGTCCATGCAGCATGAAGAAAGCGAAGCAACCCAGAACCTGCTGATCTGCGTTCAGAAGACAGCATACATATCGTGACGCATCAGTCTTGTTTCAGTGCCAGAAAGTGATAAGAGGGGACAGACTCCAAAGTACAGAAATGATAGAAAAAGCCGAAGAAAGGTAAACTGCAACTCCCAGACTTCCCCCGTTAGCTCGTGGTCGTGACTCCTCTTAATGCGATGAAGATGCGGCCGCTGTATAAGGCCAAAGAGCGGCAAGCCGCTTTATAACTGTCTATTGCAATCCGATGTGGATGCGTCTCGTAGCAGGTTTATCATGATGTCGGTGGGTTCTGGGTGACAGGAGCAATGATAGACCTGGCGGATCCCCGTCTGCCAAGTCTGCAAGGTGAGATTCGGTCGGAAGAACCAGCACGCGGCGCTGCAATGGAAAATTCCGGAGCTGGCACCCGAGAGATGCATATATCGACGGGAAGCTGTAGCGCAGCATCCGTTCTGGCGGTGACGATGTGCGGGCCGACCAGTTCATAAGAGGCCGCACGGTCGAGAGTAGATGGGATGTTGGACGCCAGCCACCATGGCGGGCTCAGGTCCATCGCCTTGGTGGTGACATCTGACGGACGGCGATTACTTGGCATGTAATCACCAAGACATTAGTAGCTTTGTGCCGAGACAGGTGCAGGCTGCATCCGTTAGTACAGAACAGAAAAGAATCGCCGCCAAAAAGTACAGGCGTCTCGGCATCGTTACACAAGGGAGCTGTGCCGTGACTTGGCGAGGAAGATGGGCTAAGCAAGGGACAACTTACAGGACTGCTGAGCATGCTGTTCCGCTTGTTCCGGCCCTTCTTAATATGGTTCTTCAAGGCGGTCGAATCCAGCGGTTTCAACAGCTCAAAACTACACAGCAATTCTCCCGAAACCGACATGATAGCCCCCCAGTTATCAAATTCGCCGCAGTACTAGAAGCAGGAACGGTTAGCGAGGAACGGCATTAGGGACTGCAGATAAGTCAAGACACTTACGTTGGGGGCAGAAAAGACAGTGACGAGAACTCGATCCTGGTAGAACTCATAGCCATCCTCGACGACCATGTGCGCTCGACAGACCAGGTCGAAATCATGCCGTTGCAAAAAGTCCATAATCACCTTCTTGCCGAAGCAGTAACTCACCCCGCGCTCGTTGGGCTCCCAGTCCTCCTCCATATCCGCCGGATCACTCCACAGGAGGTCATTCAGCAAACCGTAGTCCGGCACGTCGGTCGGGCGTGCGATTCCTCGAATGTCATCCATATGCGAGAGGCTAGGGGACAACCCTCCGTGAACACAGAAGATCTTGCCAGCCACGATCGCCGCGATCGGGAGACAGTTGAAGGTATCAACAAAGGTCTTCCAGATCTTGATGTTGCACCGCCGTTTACATTCATCATAAAACCCATAAACACGGGTTACGTTGGCACACTCGTGGTTGCCACGTAGAAGAAAGAAGTTCTCGGGGTACTTCAGTTTATAGCACATCAGGAGAAGAATCGTTTCCAGACTCTGCTTGCCACGGTCCACATAATCCCCCAAGAAGAGATAGTTCGACGCAGGAGGGAACCCGCACATCTCAAAGAGCCGAATGAGATCCGTATATTGGCCGTGAACATCTCCGACGATCTTGACCGGGGCTGACAGCTCCAACAGGGCCGGCTGAGAAAGAAACAGTTCCCGGGCAGCAGTACAGATGGCAGTGATTTCCGCATTCTTCAAACAAACGGTCTTGGTGACTTTGGTCGAGTAGCCGGCATCGAGAAGTCGCGAGATCATGTCATCCAAGTCGATGGATTTCAGAGCCCCCATTCCCATCCCCGGTGATCCAGACGCCTCGATCGGAGCATTCATAATAAAGTCCAGAATGGGATTTAGCTGGTTCTCCCGTTTGATGAGGATAGACTCTCCCACAGTCTGTGTGGATGGGCCCACGGGAGCAACACCAGTAGGAGGAGCATCAGACACGAGATCAACCTCGCCACTCTGCTGCATAGCGTTCACATCTTGATGTCCGCGCTTCAAGCTGCTCGACAAGGATGGGGACGGGGGAGGCTCAGGGGCATCGGATTTCGAAGCAGTGTCCTCGGCGGTAGGAGAGTGTGTACTCAGGTTGGTGGAGCTGCGTCTACTTGCTGCCGACTTGATCGATCCGGCATCCGATCTATCAGTCTGGCTTTCCGTCTGGGACAGCGCAGACGTCGATGCGCGAGGACTGTCACTGCTACGAATCTTGGAGCGGATCGAGCCTCGAATAGAACGGAGCGATTCTTTGGTATCGGAGCGGGAGAAAGATGGATACGACTGCAAAGAGTCGCCCGGGCTAGAATTGCCCTTGGAATGCGACTGACCCATTACTGCAGGGTGAAATATCTGCCAAGCTCGATCGTGGACGTTGATCGGGGCGGTTGAGGTTCAAGGTGTGCACACCAAGCCCCGTGGTGTGCTGGAATGCTGAACGGTGTCTTGGCTGCTGCCTAGTCCCGGAGGGGGGAGTGGTTGGTCAAGTTATAAAGGAGACAGATCTTCCACAGGATAGTCCTCGAGGCGAAAGCTGGCGGCGACGGGGGAAACACAACGAAGCAAGAATCGAGACGGGTTACAACAAATATCAGGACGACGTGGGATCCAGTCCCCGGGTGTTGCGATGATTAAAAAAAGCGTTTGACCGATCGGTGATGTCGACGAGTTATCGGAAGGAATGGATGGACATCGAGCGGAGGGATGAGAGAGAGCTTCACAACGAAAGCCGCCGATAGCTAGGTGCTCGGAAGGGGAAGCTCCGATTCGCCGAAGAGAGCTCCTACGACGTGCGGGTTAAACGAGATTGAGCAGGCAGCGAGAGACAAAACACGGGAAGCACGAGTCCAAAGCAGAGGCAACAGGAGTTAGGATGGGGGTGGCATGTGGAGGGGGCAACGGTGAAGGGAGAGAGGCTTTGGACGGAGAATTTGGGTCGAGTTCGGGGTGTGGGAGGGGAATAATAATAGAGTGTGGAATGGATGCGTCATTATGGGGTGCGAGGAATGGAGATGAAACCAGCCCCGATAGAAAGGGACTCGACACTTACCCTCACGAGAGACGCAGACGAGATGGACACCACCACAGTCGAGCCAGGTGCGGTGATGATGAGGAAGAGATGTGGGAAAAAAAAAAAGAAGATGCGATGGGGAAAAAGTGGTGGATGAGGAAGAATGAACACAAGAGGCAGAATGTCGCCTCAAACCCCAGGCTGGCTTGTCGTTTTTGGTCTCGATTCCTGCAGCCACGGGCGGTGGCAGGCCCGGAGGATTAGTCGGCCCGGAGGAAGCTCTGGCTGCCGCTGCCTAGGTGCAGGACAAAACAGAGCTGCCTAGAATCGGTCGCTTTCTTGGACTACGGAGTATAGTACTGGAAGTTTATTTTATCCCCTTGCCCAGAACCTGCCTGGTGCGTCTCATTTATATGTCGGCAGGGCTATAGGTCGTCACATCGACACTAGCAGGATTCCCCCCTCCCCAGCCGATGACCGAGCCACATCTCAGCCCCTCGTGACGGGTATACATACAATCCCCCAAGTTGACACCGCGCAGCAGCCCCGACGACACGTTCTCGTCCCCCTCCATTCACCCCTCTTTCGTCTTGGCTTCGTTCTCTTCATAGTATCATAGGTTCCTTGCGCTTCAACGCATGCATCAAGATTTCAATCTGGCCTGAGAAGCCGGACGCACCACTTATCTTCGGATGATCACCGACTGTCAGCCTCTCAGATGCTCCGACCAGTCCCGACCTTTCCAGAGGGACTTTGGTCGATCCGCTCCATAATTGGCTGGACCGAGATGCATGTAGTCATAGACTTTATGGGCCGTCTCCAATATCTCGCTTTGCTGCAAAAAACCCCTCCTACCCAAGGGAAGTCTATCAAGCGTAGGATAATGTGCTATGCGAGATACTCTTAGTTCAGAGTTGTCGGGACGCAACCACAGTCAGCAGCAGATCCAAACTCTACCCACTGCAGGAACACCGCCATTTCGAGTCCAACCCCAGCTCCGCCTGGTCACGACCATGGCTGCTGCTGCCAAGCCCATCTACTGCGCCAAGCACCAACGACTTATGTCCGATCTTTTTTCTCCTAACCACGTTGTGGTGGGCGGGCTTGGATGATAATGGCTTGGCCTGCACCGCAGTCTAGCTGATGCAGGCAAAGAATTCCAACCATGGGATGTGTGATGAGATTACTGCGCAGGTGAATATGCAGAGTCTGCTTTGACTCGGCGCTAGGTACTCCCAATACCGCCATCACCATCACCCTCTGACCGCCCACCAAATCCTATAGGGTGACCGTTCGATTTGGTAAACGCTTTATGCAATGGAGTATTGCCATTTCTATTTCTTGAGAGGGTCCCGCACACGACTCGGCGGGGTCTCTTCCAACTCGATTTTCGTAATATGCTGACCCGGGACGACCACAAGACCGATAAATCGACTGGTCATATTTACTTTGACGTTCGGGGCGTCGACTGCGCTACCGGCGGCTGAATCATTCGTACCCGTGGCCGCGTCTCGAACGGTAGAAGGCGAAGGGAAGCGGTATTCGTAGGTGCTGGCAAGGATGATATTTCGTGCCTAATGCGGTCAACAAGTCAGCAGGCGCTAAATTATGCCTCGTATTCTTGGTTTTCCTATTCCTCCGATCTATCCAACAGGAGACTGCAACGGAACACCACCTACCGCATCCGTACACTTGAAAGTGCCCACGAAAATGCGCGTGTCTGTCGCGTGCACTCGTAGAGTCCGACCGATCAACGAGTCCAGATATTGAACGGCTTTATTTTCGTCCATTGTCGCGTTCTTCCAATCGGTGGCCCGTAAGGCAGCCTGCCAGCCACACCTTCACTTGAAGCGGGGGTGGGATTGACCACTAGAAGAAAGAAACCTGGCGGTCTAGACTAGTCTGCGTTGTCCAGGGCGAGGCGGGAAAATCAATCGGGGGGGCGAGACTAGGGAGTATCTTATAACCAGTTGAACTCAAAGCCTAGGACTGGACGCGATCCGGTTGGTTGTGTGGATTGTCTTGGGGAAGATGGTCGGAGTGCGACAAAGAGAGCCGCTGGAGACCTCAGGCATTGATTGCATGTGACATTCCGTAATTGGATGCCAGTCACAACGCACATTTGAGATTGTTCACTGTCAAATCAACACGGCCTAGAATATGGCTGAAATAAATCTATATTATAGCATTGTGATAAATCATACAATAAATTTGGTGTCTACATCGTTCAGCTACAGGTACTCCATCCAACAATGGAAGCGACTGCACCTCCACTAGGGATCTGATCTAATTAAACCTCGACTGGAGTAGCTTGGCAATTCCCAGACAACCAGGCTGAATCGGGCCACGTCGACTCATGGTTTCAAACAAAGAAATCAAATGCAAGGAGTGTCTTATAATATGAGATAAAGGGCAGCTATATTAACAGTATCACTGTTACCAATATGGCCAGCACATTGGCCAGGTGAAAAAAGAAAGGGAATAAGGTATCATCGCTGAAAACAAATCGCTGGTGTGGTACGCTAGGTTGGAAGATTCCATTCATGATCATGCCTTGATCAAAGGTGTCACGCCCACCCACCTGTGATCGACGGCTGGAGGTCTTCCACTAAATCATTGCTGACTGAGTCCATGTCCATATCGCTACCTGTCAGCTGTGAAGGTGGGCTGGTCGTACCCCAGGCCGAAGTAGCTGTCGACGGCAGATTCAAGTTGTGAGACTGCCAGGACGTCGGGTTTCCTTGTGCCATATTATTCGTTTGTTGGTCCAGCACGTTCGAATGATTTTGGGCGAGCGAGGACTGAGAGGGTCGGAAGAACTTGAGCAATGTCTGCTGGCGAGGGTCGACAATCTCGGGGGACGGGACAGCTTCTGGCTCAGTTTCCTCTGTGGCCGCGGTGGGGGGCTGGTGTTGTTGTTGAGCTGTAAAAAGCCAGCGAAGGGTGTTTTCTACTCTCTGTTAGACAAGCTCGACCGGAAATGCAAGATCTCGATCTTATGGGCCCTTACCATATACCACTTCGTCATCCGGGCGATCGTTCCTGAAGCGCTTTCGCGTGCGACTGTGGAGGTGTTTTGGGGTATCGTCCGGCATGAATGATTGCCCTACAAGAATCGGAGTAGGGCTAGGTGATGCAATACCGGAAACGGAGGCTTTGCGCTTGAGAGACATGGTGCTGGTGCTGAGCAGAAGCTGAGCAGAATCTGAGTCCGGGGTCGCGTGCGAGGATTGGAGTCTGTTTCTTTGGTGGACAAACGCGGAGAGTTCGTATATAGTAGTGGAAGGTAGTGCAAGGGCAATGCGAAGAATTGGCGTCGCAGGACAATGTCTATATGGTTAATTGGGAAGACTGATCGGTAGGTTGATATATAGGCTCATTGGCTATGACAAGGCTGGGTTGAACGGTTCCCGAGTGGTTGGTAAAGATACCGGCGCGTCGAAGCGAGACCGCGTCGCAATACACCAAATATGCGCTATTCCAGATAGGGATAGATTGGTTGTGGTCGTGAGCCCCGGCAGCATCCTATTCTTCCACCTTGGATCTCTGGTTCAATGTTATCTGATCATCGGACGCGTCAGAATCATACTCCATCAAGATGATACTCTGTAGAGATGTATACTTGGATTCATCGCCCAGAACCCTTTCAAACACTTGGGCACGACTACCGGAATGAACGAGTTAGGTCAGACCACAAGCCCGAGTCTACTCGGTACTCCTGTCGTCCATCCTTTCATACCGAGCTCTCCTGATTGTGTCGGGGACCGCCCGGGGTCTCCCGTGACTGAGGAAAGCAGGAGACTGCAATGACGAAGAGTCCCGCCTTTCCCCGCTTCGGGCTTATCGAGGCGGCCACCTATCGATCCCCAACCTTCAGCATTTCCCAGTCCATATCCATACCCATAACCTTCATCTTCATCGTCGTTGTCATATTCATCATCATCATAATTTAATTCAAGTCAAGTAAGGTGGCTCACAATGCAGCAGGCTCGCGAGGCGACTCATGCTGGTTCGTGGTACTCCGACGTGGAGGACCAATTGAGATACCAAATCGATCACTGGCTCGTTGAGGTAGAGGATGAAAAGAACCTCAGTTCACTTTCCATGCCAGTAAAGGGTGCCCGAGTCATCATAGCCCCGTATGTACTCGCAAGAATCTGTATGATATTGACTTGACTCTGATCTTGCTCAGGCACGCGGGCTATGCGTACTCCGGGCGATGTGCCGCTTATGCCTATAAAGCCTGGGATTTGACGGGCATGTGAGTAATCGTCCTTCAGCTCTGCTGTCGTCATCTTCTGAAGCAAATTTCTGGATAGTAAACGGATTTTTGTGCTCGGACCCGCACATCATCGTTACTTCCAGACGCTTGCCCTCCCCGGATTCACCGCGTATCATACCCCGCTCTCCGATGAGCCTCTCCCGCTCGATACCAAGCTCATTGCTGAGCTCCAGGCAAGCCGAATTGCGCTTGGGAATTCAACCAAACAATTCGCCACGATGACTCCTCGGGATGATGAAGACGAACACAGTATCGAACTGCACCTATCCTTCATTCACCGTCGCCTACAAACCCAATTCCCTGGCAAGCCAACGTCCGAATACCCGCCGCTGGTCCCTATCGTGGTGGGTGCTGTTGATGACGAGACGGAGCAAGCTTTTGGAGCTTTCCTTGCTCCGTACCTTGCTGACCCGGGCAATGCTTTTGTCATCAGCTCCGATTTCTGCCATTGGGGGTCACGGTTCCGATACACGTACTACACTGACGCCGCACCCAGTCCTGGGCCTATAATCCCTGTTTCTGACAACCTCCCTTGGCCTGGTCTTAAGGAAGAAGTCACGACTCAGTTGATAGAGATATGCCAAAACGGACGCCCCCGGCAGACCTCGGATCCCCAGGTCACCAACCCACCAATTTATGCTAGTATCTCGGCGCTCGACCTTGGTGCCATGGCAGCCATCGCCACGGGGAGGCATGCGGAGTTCTCCAAATTCATCGAGGATACGGGGAACACCGTATGTGGCCGTCATCCCATTGGCGTGATAATGGCTGCTATGGAAAAGCTTGGAGCAGGGAGTATGGGGCAGGGTAGATTTCATTTCATCCGTTATGACCGCAGCTCGAATGTGCGTCAGTTCAGGGGTCCCAACGATACTTCTGTGAGCTACGCCTCTGCCTATGCCGTGATGTAACCGATGCCCGGCCGCTGTAGACGGAGGTTCCCAGGGACGTGCCAGCGTATTACTATCGGTATTGGCTTGAATAGTCTGCGTGCCCTTAAGGCTCTCTAGTTAGTATAGGAATCATGACGCCTGTTTTCCCCGCCTTTACCTCGGCATCAACCGGCCTAATCATTCGACCAAGGACCATGGAGGGCAGGAAGGTAGCATAGAGGTGGTATTGATGCCCGATCAACGAGGTTGGACATGACGGGCATGGAGGCATTGTCACATGGGCTCCGATGGAAGCAAAGGAGGACTGTTACACCGCCACGGCGGGTTGGAGTCTGGTAACTCGGCCTCCCCGGGGCAATGCCCCGAAAGAGACGAGCAAACAGCCTCACGCCTCTGGGGGTGAAGACGAGGGACTGCCGGCACCCTGCATGGCGCCCGTTTGCGATGAGACTGCATATGTTCCGATCGTCTGGTGATGGGATCGCGTGGCTAGGCTGGCGGGAGGATACCCCGCAGCCTGGAGCAGTTCTGCTGGGGTGCAGGAAAAAGCAAGTCGAGATCACTCCATGCATGATGCAGTGTTCAGTAGGTTGCATTGGGCTGGGTCTTACGGCCGTTGGAACGACGTCCCAGGCGATCCTCCTTGGCTGTCTCCCGTGAGTAGCCCTGAGGGCCCGTCAGAGAGTCCCGGCAGAAGAGGACACGGCCAATCGACGGTCATGAGCTTAAATTAAAGTCCTCCCGCTCGTGGATTTCTGGGCCAATCCGGGGGCCGTATGCCCCGGGAGTTCTTTGTCTCCTGAGCCGTGCGGTCTGGCTCGGATACTTCCGTAGCTCCATCCACTGACCCAGCCTTTGCCTACGCTGCAGGGCTCCGATGGCTTGCTGAAGGGATTGTTGGTCCTCATTCGAAACCATAGTTCACTCTTCTGATTCGCTCGCGCCTGATCACAGCAGTCGGTCGGTTGACTGCTGTCCCGTGGTGGTGTCCATGTCAGGCATCGCCGTGCCCGGGGAATGGCGATAGATCAACTCCCTGTCGGCCGGCAAACTCTACCTCGTAAGACAGTGTCGCAGACAAATTGCAGGACGACGAGGCTTGCCAATGTAGAATGTTTGTCACAGGTCGTCACACATTCCGGAGACTGGCGTTGTTCTTTGTTCCCATGATGGCTGCTTTATTCGCCGGAAGCAGACGGTGGACGGCGATAAAAGCCGGTGTAGACCCAGGCAGATGGCGAGGCATGTAGAAGCAAACAACGGAAGCTTGCGATCTGTCCGGTAAGCCGACTCCTTCTGCTGGTTGGATCCTGGATGCTAAAGGAGAATTGCGGTCTTTGGGGTAGTTCCGTTCCAGCGTTGACGAGCTCCTTTGTTGCCAGCGACAAAGCCCTGTTCCAACAAGCATTATATCTACGTGCGCGGTCCTTGTTATGGTCAGTCTCTCTTGTCTCCATCCTCACCGCACTTGATGTGCCCTTGTCTTTCCTTCTCTTTCTTCCAATCTCTTCATTACCCTCATTGATCTTTCGAAGATGAAACCGTTCCAATGGCTGCTAGCCCTGGCCGGGCTTCTTGCTCTGGTGAGCTGTGCTCCCACCGGCCAGAATGACACGACTACCAATTCCACTATTGAGTCCACCAATCGCCTGGTCTTTTGCCATTTCATGGTAAGCCGATTATAGATCCCATCCATCGGATAGGATGACGCTAACGGCCCTAGATCGGCATTACTAGCAACCGCCAGAGCGCGGCGGACTATGACGACGACATGAAACGGGCCAAGGGCCTGGGCATCGACGCCTTTGCCCTCAACATCGGCGTGGATCCCTACACTGATACCCAGCTCAACTTTGCGTACGAGTCGGCCGCCCGCAATGACATGAAAGTGTTCATTTCGTTCGACTTCAACTGGTACAATACCGGACAGGCCTATACTGTCGGTCAGAAGATCCGGCAGTATGGAAGCCTGCCCGCCCAGCTCAAGGTCGACGGCAAGATCTTTGCTTCGTCCTTTGCGGGCGATGGTCTGGACATCAACCAGATGCAGTCCGCTGCCGGTGCCGAGGTGTACTTTGCACCCAACTTCCACCCGGGACAGGGCAACTTTAATCAAATCCAGGGGGCGCTGAACTGGATGGCCTGGGACAACAATGGCGACAACAAGGCTCCTACTGGCGGTCGCAACGTGAGTGTTGCTGAAGGCGACAAAGCATACGTGAATGCCCTGGGTGGAAAGGCTTACGTTGCCCGTATGTCCCCTCCCCTCCCCCATGGACTTGGGCACTCGCTAATAACAGACAGCCGCATCTGGATGGTTCTTCACCCACTTTGGTGGAGAGGTGTCTTACAGCAAGAACTGGGTGTTCCCCTCGGATCTCCTGTGGTACAACCGCTGGTTCGAGATCCTGAACCTCGGTCCTCGCTTCGTGGAGATTGTCACCTGGAACGACTATGGCGAGTCGCACTACATTGGCCCTCTCTCCTCTCCGCACACCGACGACGGCGCCTCCAAATGGGTCATGGACATGTAAGCCCTACCCCCGTTCCACCCTTTGCCCCGACTAACTGTGCAGGCCTCATGACGGATGGCTCCAAATGTCCAAGCCGTTTATCGCTGCGTACAAGAACGGCGACAAGTCGGTGGACCAGTACATCAGCGAGGAGAAGCTGATCTACTGGTACCGGCCGACGCCGAAGAACGTCAACTGCGACAGCACCGACTCGACGATGGATGGCAGCCCTAACAACTCCAGCGGCAACTTCTTCCGCGGCCGCCCTAACGGATGGGAGACCATGCAGGACTCGGTCTTTGTGGTGTCGTTGCTGAAGTCGCCGGGGAGTATCCAGGTGGCGTCGGGATCGAACAGCCAGAAGTTCGATGCTCCGGCCGGAGCCAGCGCGTTCACGGTGCCCATGGGCGTGGGGCAGCAGAAGTTTGCTCTGGTGCGCGACGGCAAGACGGTGCTAAGCGACACGAGCTTGAAGAACATTGTCAACACGTGCATCTGCGGGCTGTACAACTTCAATGCGTATGTGGGGACGGTGCCGCCGCCGTCGACTGTGGACAAGCTGGGGCCGGCGGGACTGGCGGCGCTGCAGCAGGGTCTGCGCGTGGCCTGTCCGACCAACACTTTGGGGGTGAATGCGGCCAGTGTGGAGTCGACTCCGACTCCTACTCCTAGTCCTGCGTAGGTGCTGTATCTTGCGGTGATGTGGACACGATTGTCTCACTCACTCTTGGTTCGAGGAATTGCTGGCAGGAACCGGACTTTATTCATTGTTACTAGTTAGGACATGACGCCGGACGTATGCATATCCATATCTGCAACCCTCCCTCACATAAAACCACCCAATTCCCCATAAATCCCTCTAACAAACCCACATACATAACAATTAACAATTAACCCCCCTCCCAAACCACCACCACCACCTCCACCTCCTCCTCCTCCTCAACCACCCCCCCCTCACCCGAAATCTCCGTCCCCTTTCTCCCCCAGTAACGCCTCCCCTCCCACCCGACTACATTCTCAGATCCCAGATCCCGATCCCGGTCCTGATCCCCGTGACCTCCATCCCCGAGACACTGCTGGCTGTTATGTCGGGCTGAAAAGCGTTTATCCAGTCCCTTTCTATCTTCTATCCCTAGAAAGAAGCGTAACCCCTGCCACTGCCGCAAATCCACCTCCCGCGGATACTCCTTTGATTATTATTCTGGTGATGTCGATGCCCAGAGACGAGGCATGGGAATAGGAATATATCCAGAGAAGGCCGGAGGAGCATAGTAGTATTCTAGTGGGTTTGGGCCTGGGTCTGGGTCTGGGTCTGGATATGTGGGGGGGGAGGGAGGATGTCGTTGGCTTGGAGGACGGGTTTGACGCCTTTGCTGAGGAGGTTGCTGAAGAGGGGGAGGGAGAGGGCGAGTTCGGGGTCGAAGGAGATGGGGGTTTGGGTTTGGGTGTGGTTGTTGGATTGGCATTTTGGTTTGTGATGATTGATTGATTAATTGTGATTGTTAGAGGGGTGATTATGGTGATGGGACTGGTAGATATAGTTTGGTCTGGGGATAGATCCGGCTATAGTATGGTTAGGGTTATCCGTGCTGGCTAGTCAATGGCAACGGATCAAGACAGTATGAGTCGAAGTGACAAGCACTACAGTATACCACCTCCAATACCCTAATGATCCTTCTCCCAGCCATCTAGCCCCATCGAGTCAGGCGTTAGACCCTGGCCCCATCGATCGTGAGCCAACATGAGCAGCCCTTGACCTCTTTGGGCCATCGAGGGCCGCTAATCCGGCATGCAATCTCCTATCATTCAGCATCATTTCTCCCAGTCCCGGTGTCTAGTAGAATCTTTGATGAGCATATAGCCAGCATGCGTCGCAATATTGAACCCATTCTCCACTCATCAGTCTGGACACGAGTCGGCCTATGGTGTCCTTTATTCTTGACATCTGACATCTATACAACTATCAGCCCTGCTAGTGGTATATTGGCATGACGGTAAACTCTGCTGCCTCCAGTTCGGCCACCGCCGCGCCCACCCGCTCCCTTTCCGTAAAGGAACTCGAAGCTTTCCTGATGCAGGACAGAGTCGGCTCTGATAGCTCTCAGCAGCAGCAGCAGCAGCAGGCTGAAAAAGGTGGACGTACCCCAGGATGAATACCCCAGCAAATCAAAGCTCCCCTTCATCGTCGGCCTGGACAACACCATCATCTCCAGTGCCACCCCCAAGATCACCAATTACTCACGCCCTCAACGATGTCGGCTGGTACGCCAGTGCCTACCTGCTGACCATCTGCTCCACCCAACTCATGTGGGGAAAGCTCTACACCTTTTACTCCGTCAAGTGGGTGTTTCTGGCGTCCCTGTTTATCTTCGAACTCGGCTCTTTGGTTTGCGGCGTGGCTCCCACCTGCTTCTATGTGATGCTATACTATGTAAGACCATCTTGATCTAATCTCAGCCCTGCCAACGATCTAGCTCCCCATCTGGTTCCAGGCCATCAAAGACGCCAGCGCCATCTACTCGGGGGTCATGAACCTGCCCATGATCATTAGTTTCGTGATCGCGTCCGTGATCGGCTACTACGTGCCGTTCACCTAACTGACAGTCATCTATGTCCCTCGGCACGGGACTACTGAGCACGCTTGAGGCCGACTCTGGCCTGCAGTCGGCCTTTGCGCCGTGTCAAACCGTGCTGCCTTTGGCGGATGTCGCCCTAGGCACCTCCATCATCATGTTCTTCGAGGACCTGGGGGGCGCGATCATGAGTCGGTCGCGACGAACGTGTTCACGAACCAGCTGGTGCGGAGCATTGCCAAGGACGTGCTGTCGATTGACCCGGAGGTGGCCAATGCTGGGGCTACGGATCTTGCGCACGAGGTGCCCAAGGGGTTGTACCATGCGGTGATCTTGGCCTACAACCAGGCCGTGACGCATACATTTTATGTTGGGGTTGCGATGGGGTGCTTGGGTGTTTGGAGTGGGTGTATATTGGGGATAAAAAGGCGGACGAGAGTACAGCCTAGGATGACAATTGATAGACTAACTACTAACTAATTAACTGATATGATGTGGGGACCACGTAAGCTAGACTAGGCGTAGAACCGGAGTAGAACCGGTTGTCTCTGGGGTTGCCTCGGACCGGGCCACCCGAGCACAGATAAGCCCAACTGGATGCCTGATGACTTCTTGGGATCCTGAGTTACTCCGGCTGAAACTCCGCCCAATAATGCCATCCTCGCCATCCGCAGGAGTCCGTAGGACTGCAGCTTATCAGCGCCTATCGTGGCTGATCTCCGCCGGGGATTTAAACCCTCGCCGCCCCTGACCATAGTGAACTCACCGACTTTTACTGATCTCCCTTGACACCATGATCTACATCAGGGCAACGGTGTCCCGTTGATATCTCCCGTCCCAACGTGCTGGCCATGGCCCGGTCCGGTTAACTGGCGCTTACTGTCGGTTCCCCTCAGTGAATAGCCGATCTCGCGTGATCGGTGGTCTTGACTTGAGAACATTGTTTGACAATCAGTCATGGGTTGTTGACAGTTGATTCTGTTTTGGATTATCTCTCGTTATATTGCATATCCTCGTCATGGCGCGCATCAAACAGGGCGTGTTTTCGTGGGAGGATGTCTTGGCGCAGCGCTATCAGAGTGCGTCTCTTACTACGGATTCCTTTCCATCAATACGTGAGACATGCTAACCCCTCGCAAGACAACAAGCCCACCAGTCTCCCCAGATCGCGACGATACAGCGCCGCAAGCCAACGGACCTCCAAGCCCGACACCCGCACCGAATGGACCCTCCAGCCCCAAAGCAGCCTCCTCGCGACGCTATCACCCGAACTCCGCCTCATGATCTGGGAATTGGTCCTCGGCGGAAAGCGCATCCATATTGTGCAGCGCACCAACCGCCAAATGGGCCACGTGGTGTGTCCCCAGACCGGCGCATGCGATGTCTGTCGGGGCGGGCTCCCCGGCATCAAAGACCCCGAGAGTAGTGGTTGTGGTTTACTCGCGCTGGCGATGACATGTAAACAGATGTAAGCCCTCGCTTATCCCCATACATATACCAATGCTAATGGACGAATTAACCAGCTACTCCGAATCCATCTACCCCCTGTACACCCTCAACACCTTCGAATTCAGCAACACCTGGTCCCTCACATACCTTCGGCCCACCATCCCGGTGGATTTCTGGGACGCCATCCGCGCCGTGGAACTCCGGTGGGCGTTCCCGGGCCATTGGCTCCCCTGCAAGGACCCGGTCAAGACGGTGTATTTTTCCGCGGGCCAGCAGCAGTGGGTCGAGACGTGTCGGGCGGTCACCTGCATGCAGGGCTTGCAGGCGTTTACGTTGCAGCTGAGTGGGAGTTGGTTCTGTGAGCCGGTCGAGAAAATCCCCGTGTTTTTGGAACCGTTGCGCGAGTTGCAGTTGAGACACCGCTGGAAGTTGCAGTTGCCCAGACAGCCGTATTATGTCAAGGAGATTCGGAATATTGATGGTGATTTGAGGAAGAGGGGGATTGAGTGTTTGGTTAGGGCGATGTGAGTTGGTTGGTTGGTTTTGGCGTGTGTATACCCTGAGTGCCACTGGATGTGGGATGATATATATACTAGTACTATGTGTTGGGTTTGGTTGATTTAATAGCTGAGGGTTACCAGCTTGCTAGTACTGTGTAATGAATGATATATACTATTTGTATTTGCCAAGGAAATCTCCACAACAGATTGATTGACACAAGCCTATGCAGCCAGCCTATGCAGCCTTTGCAAGCCACTTTCCATATAAATCTATTTACTATTTATATCACCTTTGCTTCACTAATACCATCATAATCACAACCATAACTATATCCATGACTAACTATAAACTCACTCACTAACCAACCAAACAACAACCCAGCCAATATACAAACTACTACTAGTAAGTAACCCATCAAACACCACCATCACTATCCCCCCTTCAATGACACACACCATACCAGATAAAATAACCAAACACAACCTAATGACACCACATTCCCCTCCCTCTCTCTCTCCCTCTCTCCCTCCCCATAGAAACCAACCAACCAACCGACCGGCCAATCAACCACCTACCTACCCACCCACCTACCTCACGTCGCCAGTAACTAGGCACCTACCTAATAGTAGTCGCCACAAGCCCTACCTCCGATCCCCTCCCAGCGCCACCAGGTGCCCAGGGGCAGAGGAAAGGACAGGGGCGTCGATCATGATCAAACCGACCCGAACCGTCCTATGGCTGCTGATGAATGATGCATGATGATGATGACGCTAGCCGAGGAATGGGCTATACGCAGGTACGCTGCGCTAGTCAGGTACATGGCATTCCTCGGTGAGCTGTGTCCTCGGTTTTGGAGATACTTACCTAAGTAGTATAGGGAGGGGCTAGTGGGTGGTGATTGGTTGGTGCCTGCAGAGGTACATAGTACTGGGAGATGAAAGGGACGGGATTTGATATATAATATAATATAATATAATTGGGATAGGGATAGGGATGGGGTGGCGAATTGGGATGGGATTGGATTATTCACTATTTACTATTTACTATTTACTACTTACTATGTGTGTGTGTGTGTGTGTGTGTGTGTGTGGTGTACTACATACAGAAGGGTGTAGGGATAGATAGCATTAGAGAGAATTCTGATTAGTTAGCGAGGGAGGGAGAGAGGGAGGGGATTAGTATTTTCTCAAAACGTATCAATCACATAGGTTGATAGATGATTACGGGATTTACCTAGTCCATGTCTCTTAGTTCTCCGAAGATATTTGAAATACTTCAATAGTCTACATATACACCAGTGGATAGAACACAAACTAAATACTATTTGAATGAAACCAGCCAGGTTGTTCTTAATTTAGTGCATAAGTATAGATTATTGAACTTTGATGCGAAAGAAAGGTACAATGAAGAGGGAAGAAAGAAAAGTATAATGACATGACAAGAATAGTAGCGCTAGCTGTACACAGTACAGTAGACAGGGTATGTACGTACTCTCAGCTAGCCATTGCAGTGTGGTGGCTGGGGGGTTGGAATGTTGTGCATTCTTGGGGGGGGTGTGGTGGGTTTTGTGGGTGGATGAATACACAAGACAGAATATGATATGATTGCCGGGCTAATTTACTATAAAGTGGGCAAAGGGTCATTGTACGACTGTGTGATGGTTGTGGATTGGATAGTGCTTTAGCACATGATGTGATGTGGAGGTAGTATATGGCGTACTGTAGAAGATGAGGTAGAGAGGCATTATGGTACACTACAGAGTACTCTAGTTGAATTCCTGACAGTCATTGACCAATAACTCTGGGGAATGATGCCATGAGCAAAGAACACCAGGGCTTAGGGCAACCCAGTTGACCCGACGACTTGAAGAATGCTGGCCCCCCCGGCTATTCCTCCACTGACAAGCCTTTGCTTGGGCATGCGAATACCTCCTCCGAGGAATTCTCCCACACATTCCAACCACATTTACACACCACTCGTTTGTCCCACTGATATACCTCCACCTATCTACATACTATGGTAGTATCTAGCTAATGCACCCAACCAGGCAATTTGTTGTCCCCCCGGCTATGGATCGACTGTCAGTAATGAGATCGCCCTTATTAAATACAATTCCTGCTCAACATGCGGCCATCCCCCCAAATTCTTCTTCCTCCCCAGCCCCCGGTACGCAGTGCTACATGCTTAGGTAGTGCGTGTCTGTCCTACCTCACTGATTCACAACCATGCGGCAACGCACCTCTCGCGGGGCCTCTGGCGCCATTCGAAGGGATCCTCAAATAGCTCAGCCCTCCGCCCCCGCTTACTCTTATGGCGGTTCCTCCGGTTATAGCAGCGGTCAGTGGAACGGCGGTTATTCCGGCAGTTCATACGGCAGTTCCTACGGCCAATCGTCCGGTCAAGCAGCCGGTTCAACAGACATGTCTGCGTCTGCAGGAACTGCAGGTACCGCCGGGACGGCGGGAACGGCTGGGACAGCTGGCACGGCTGGGACAGGCCAGAGCACCTGGAGCACTGGAAGTACGGCCAGCAGCGGTGCATATGGCGCTGCGCAGGGCAGTACGGCTGAGGCGGGCACTGCAGCAGCTGCAGGTGCTGTTGGAAGTGCTGCACCAGTTGCAGCCGACGGAACGGCCGCGCAACCCAGCACCGAAGCATCGACAGCAAATTCGGGGTCGACGTGGTCCGATACGGCCGCTGGAACGACGCCGCAAGAAAGTCAGGCGGTGTGGTCGAATCAATGGGCTGCACCTTCACCATCTCCGTGGGTTGCTACCGACACATGGCAGACATCAGCCATTGCCACCCCGACCACCTGGGAGACCATGGCATCAACTCCTACCAGCAGTATATCGGCGAGCACAACCACCGCCAGCAGCAGCACCACCACCACCACAACAGCCGCTTCGTCTGCTGCGACAGATTCCCCACAGGGCACTCCGACCTCCACCAAGCTGGGCATCGGGCTCGGTGTCTCGCTGGCGGTCCTCGCCATCCTGGGCTTGTTCATGTGGTCATTGCACAGTAAGAAGCGCGCAGTGCAGAGAGCAATTGCCGAACATAACAGGAAAGCCGAAAAGTCCAGCCCCGATCCCAGCCCCGATCCCAGCCCCGATCCCAGCCCCGATCCCAGCCCCAACCCCAGCCGCCGACGACCCTCGGTGAAGCGGTACGCGTCCAGTATCTACAACGGCAGCGTATCAGCCATGGGGGCCGTGCCTAATGCGGCCCGGTCCGTCACATCACGTCTCCCTCGTCCCAGCATGCCGACCATCTCCAAGCCCGACTACGCCCCCATCAAGGACTTTACCAACAAGATCTATGCCAATGGCCGCAACACGTTACGTACCGCTGCGGGGATCGTCAAGGCCACCTGGCGGCGATCTCGCGTCCACGTTCCCCGTCCCGCATCTCAGAACATGCACGATCCCAACGGGACCCTGCGTGATGGCTTCCGACAGATCCACCAGTCGTACCTGGACTTGCCACGACCCAACGAGAAGATCCACCCGGCTTTACGAGGACTGCACTCGTCCACCGAGACATTAGTCGGTGCGGACATGGGCAGACTCAAGGAAGTATCAGTATCCAACACGCCGCCAAAGGTCGACACGGGCAGGATCCCAGAGGCCAAGGTTGCGACACTGGATACCGTTTCACGAGGCACATCGACAAATTACAGCACGCCAGCGGAGACGCCAGCAGTGTCTCGCAGCCCTACGATCGAAATTCCCACCATCGAACTTCCCACCTCTCCCGGCGCGACCCCGATCTCCTTGGCACGGGTGTACAGCGTCGACATGGCATTCCGGCCAGTGAGCCCAGAACACATTGAGCTGAAGGAAGGTCAAACGGCCATCCTGCACCTCGTCTACGAAGACGGATGGGTATGTCCCCCTCCCCCCTCCCTCTTATAATAAAACCATCACTAACCAGCCCAGGCACTCGTCACTCTTCTAGAAACCAACAAAGAAGGCCTGGTACCACGAGCATGCTTCTCGGCCCAGCCAGTGCGCAACCAAGCCCAATACCTAGGCAACAACATTAGCATCTCAACCGAGGGCGTTCCACGATCAGCCAGTCCCGCGACGCCATCGGAATCTGCATCCGATGGAGACCTAGGCCGGTTCTACTCACAATGCGCGAGTCCAGACCTAGGGCCGATGGACCCGGAGATACCGCAGAACGTGCGATTGAAATCGTTGCCGTCGCTGGCGAGTCTGTTTAAATCGGCTCCTAGCTTTAAGAGTGTGGTTTAACTGCATTTCTTTCTTTCTTTTTTTTTTCTTGTGAATATTGCCTCGGCAGGTTGGGTGGGTGTATATAGTCTTATGTAATGTTTGTGTGCAAAAGATACCTGCTGCTATTCGTTATACTATTACTTTATTACCATTACACTTTTATTATTATTGTCATTGTCATTATTATCATATTTGCATATATCAGTCGTATTGTAAATTTTCACTCTACATCTTTGTTTCTCTATTTACGAAGTAGTCAGGACCCGTATAACTGGTTTAGGCATCATTCGAACAAAGCATCAATTCATCTACAATTTCAAGGAGATATAATTGCTCGTTGTCCGTAATATCTATGCCTCATTTTTACGTTGACATTCTCGGTCAAACATCAGAACTATATTTATTATGTTGTGTCACTAAACTAAGTATATATACTCCTTGATATATACATACCCACCACCATCACCACCACCACCATAATCACATTCATTAATATAATCCAATATAGTACATCCTCACTAAGCACATAACTATCCCAATTCCATCTACAGATTACATATCTCTAACTAGTACCTCCCCTAGTTAGTTATCCCACCCAGACAGCTTCTATATACAACCTATACCATACCCAGCCCCAACATCAAGTTTTCTTTCCCTCCATACTGACTATATACACCACGTAACAACCGACGATCATCCATTATCTATATCATATATTATATCAACCAAGCCCAAGCCCCGGATGACTATCTACGTGACTACTATCTGATTGTCGAGATGAAGATCCTATCCGAGGTGGTGGATGTTTGTGGGGGGAGAGGAGGGGGAGGAAGTTGGTAATTGGTCTGGTTGGATGGATACTATGTTTTTCTTTGTGGAAGGGATAGATGATAGAGATAGACGGAGAGAGAGGGAGAGAGAGAGAGAGCCTTCTTCCCTCTTCTCCCAACACCACCAACTACAAGTATCATATCATATTCAATTCAAATGTCGTGTGGTTAGGATCATCCAAGAAGATACCGATACCGGCTCGGAGAACTGGATCTGGATCTGTAATTGTGTGTTATTGTTGACTTGGTTGTTATCCTTGGTGAGTAATTTATCTATTAATTATTTACTACGTTTATTATTGCATTGTGACTTACGGATTCCAGAAAAGTGAGTCTCGTGACAATCGATAAATTGAACGAAGTGAGTGAGGGAGGATGTTGTTGTTTAGAAGATTAAGGATTAATTTTTAAATTACCTTGTTGCGATGATCAGATTGAATAGTAGTTACTATAATCTATACACCGCGTAGTTATCACGTAGAAGAAAAGTAAGTAAGCAGTAAGCATAAAGTCCTCCGTAAAAAAACATAAAAATAATAAGAATAATAATACCTACCCCAACATCTCCAACACCCATCCCATCCCCGAACCACAAAAAAAGACCCACTTACAAAATCACACCCTCACATGACACCACAACCGACGAACCACAAGCGGCCCAGCCCAGAACCTGCCCGCCCGTCTTTGTCCGTTCAATGCAGATCTCGATTTCGATTAGCCTTGCCATTGGGATTAGGATCTAATTTTAGATGCGGGGATGTATTATTTACATTCTTACTTTTACTCCGTACTGCTACTGTGTATCATATAATAATTGTACAGAGTTGACTTTGGATTTATTTAGGAATAATATACTCTGTATAAATCATATATATTATAGAGGGTACGTATGGTATTTATCTGAATGTACAGAGATTCTTTGTAGGTAGGTATGATAGGGGTAAATATGTAGCTACTAGTTAGGTTAGTAGGTTAGTAAATTACCCAAGAAAACTAGATTCCATCCCTGTCTCACTTTCATCTGACACGCTCTGCACCACTGCACTTACTGCACGACACGACGCGACACGAGGTCTACACCACACCATGCCATGCCATATCACACCATCCACACCTTACCGTACCTACCGTACCTACCGCTAACTAGTTAGCTAGCTGGCTAGCCAGGTACCAGGCCAGGTACACTCATACTCTCACTAGGAGTAGGTAGGTAGGTAGTCAGGTACGGAGTACACGGTCAGTCAGTCGGTCGGGTAAATTCCATCGATTATCTATCTATCTACGGAGTATCTATGGAGTATGGTGGAGTAAGTGATCTTTTTATCCGATTACCTACCTACCTACCCTCATTCATTCATCCCCTATCTCAGTATTAGTAGTATCAACATCACCTTCCTATCCTATCCTAATCCATTCCTGTCTATTCCTGTCCTATTCCTATTCTATTCCTATTCCTGTTCCTATCTGACCAAATCCTTCCGATCCTTTCCCGCCCGTAACCCATACACCCCCCCCCATACACACCATACATCCCATACCACCACCTCCCCCCCCCAATTCTAATCAGTTTAACCTCCGCATCAAATCCTACCAACTACCAACCAACCAACCACCATCCATCAACTATCAAATATCAAGTATCAAATCCGTATCAAGTCCGACCAACCATCAAGTATGAACTCCGACATTTTATGAAACAAGTTTTGCATACGTGGGTATACACCCTACCTCTGAACCATGGTTCCACGACCAAACCTCCTCCATCTACTCCATACCTACTTACTTACCTCCGTATGTATGGTACACAAAAGTGGGTAATCAGGAGTGTGGGCTGGACCCTGAATTTTGACTTTGGGTCGGTCGGTCGGTCGGTCTGGCTCTGCCTGCCTCTGGGTTCTCTCTCTGGCTGGCTGGCTCCTGTGGGTTGGGGAAAAAAAATTAATTAATTAATTAATTGTAACCTGGACTTGAACTGGGTCTGGGCCCTCCCCCCTTTTTTTTTCTTTAAGGGATTTTATTCATGATTCGTGATTCAAGATTCATCATTCATGGTTTTAAGAGGGGGTGTACTCCGTAGTGTTATGTGTATGCGTAAATGTATCTACTTAGTGGTAACTGCTAAGCACTAGTATCACTGAGTTAGAGGGGTTAGGGAAAGGGGTTGAGTGGTTGAGTGGTTCCATGCTTACAGTTTCCGGAAAGTCCGGACGGAGGGATGATTATCTATCGATCTACTCCGTAGTATCTAGTTGCTTGTACGGTAAATGGTATTACCGAGATCATCTTTATCTACATTTGATAAGATTACTGAGAGATATTCTTGAATATATTGTGGTAGATATTCGATAGTCCGAATCTACTCTCCAACTCAGACAATGGAAAGAGGCCTGCTGCCCGAAACTCGTCACATGGCATTGGCCAACTCCGTCTTGGCATGCAACAAAACACAGATTATAGGAAATTAATATGAAGAAGTGAGAAGACAAATGCCCAAGGCTAACCCAAAAATGCCTCACGCCCCAACCTGGCCAGTCCCAAGGTATCCAACCTGAAAATGCATAAGAGATATCAAATGAAATAAAGAAATGATAAATGATAAAGAAGGAAGATGTCGGTTGACATAAAGAAATCCAGTGAATGTAGTGGTCAATGACCAAAGATAGTGACACTGCAGTGCAGCATCGGAGCTGCTCAATCAGCTAACAGCTAAGCTAGCAGCTAGCAGCTCAACGACTCGATTCCGTCCGGCGTACCGGACCCGGCAGTATCATTAGAATCCATTCGGAAACGCTCCCTAGCAAGAATAATGTAGCGAGTCATGAACATGCGTGCCGATGTGAATCCCTAACAGGCGGCCATTCGTATCTCGTGTCGTCATACATCGAGATGGTCCAGCCAGTTTTGGTCGTGGGGTCGTACTTGCGGTCGATCGATGCTGTACCGATCGGAGGGCTTCCGCAAGGAGACAAGAGGGTGAGGGCTGCAACACATGCTTCGTTACCGGCCGTCCTGCGATCCGTTCGGCCCAGAATGTCCGCTCCTCTGTCGGGTGTCGAGCCACTCCATGGCGGCACCCTCTCGGGAGACGGGCACCTTTTGGTCCTCGGGGCGCCCTTGCGGAGTTTCCCGGGGGAAGAGGTTGTTCAATTCCGCAGCAAGGGCGGATGCCGTGTACGCGCGCAGCTCCCGTTCTTCCCGTTCGTCCTCCTTCATCAAGCGTCGCTGGTCCGTCTTGGACAGGTTCTCCCGACGCTTCTTCCGGATCTCGTGAATCACCCACACTAACACCTCCTCAGGAGCGCGGTTGCGGGCTTTGCCGTGCCTCGTCGGGCTGCGAACATAGCGTCGAGTGACATCCGTGGCACCGTCGATCGAAAAAGCAACACAGTACGAGATCTGCCGGCCCCAACCTTGATTTCCTGTTAGTTACGCGTCACAACTCGGTCGGATAGTGAACATACCCTCTGTGTAAAGGCGAGGCTGGTCCCAGGCCTCCTCGCACGCATCCACGTGCACCCAGCGCCGCTGGTGCTCGGAATACACCTCCGTCCAGACGTGATCCTCGGCGTTCCACACCCATCGGACCCGGCCACCGAGGGCTCGGCAGAACATGCTGAAGCAGTTGGCCCATTCACCGGCACGGCCCCGTCGGGTCTGCAGCAATTGCCATACATCCGAGTAGCGGGGGAATCTCTCATAGGCGCCGCACCCAGCTTGGGAGCATTGGTACAGTTCGACACGAGTGGCCCCGCGAGCCGTCTCGTCAGGCGATGGCGGAGTCATTCCTTGGGCGATCGTGGGCATGAAGCACCGAGGACATTGGGGGTTGTTGACGAAGTTGAAGAAAGACCGTTTGAACCATCTGTGGTTGCGGTTAGTATCATTAACCAAACAATTGGTATAGAACGCACCTGAGCAGCGCCCGGATGACGCAGTCTTGGTAGCCCCATTCCGGCTTCCCTCCCACACTAGCTGCTTGAGCCTGCATGATCTGGCTTTCGTCTTCGGCCTCCGAGTACAGCCGGTCCAGCGGGATGTGAGAAAGGGCCTCATCGAGAAGACCAGGGTTTTCGTATTTGGTGGGTGTGACGGAAAGAACGTGAAGAAGGTTGCGGAATTTTAGAGAAGCCGGATCTTGTGGGGGAGCGGGAACGATAGGAAGGCTTCGAAGTAGGGGTGATTGAGATGACGGTTGCGGTGGCATTTGAGGGGGGTATGCAGCGGTCGGGGGCGGCGGTGGTGGTGCTCGCGAGGGATGGGGCGGGTAGAGGCCAGGGGACATGGCCGCGGGCGCAGGTGATTGTGTGCGGGATTGGCCTCGAGCCTGCTCCTGAAGTTGGTTGAATCTCTTGTTGCGCATAAGTTGCTCGAAGGCGTTGGTGAGTTCCGAGGCGTCGAAGTTCTCAGGGTTCAGCGCCTGACCGTGGTGTCGACCGTCCGCCATGATGTGTGGTAGGGGGTAGGGTCAACGACGCCAGCGAGGGGAAAGTGTGGGAATCTCCAGATTGAGGGAATTGATGATGAGTTGAGTCCCAGGTCGACTATTGATGTGTCTCGATTCCAGAAAGACACCAAGGTCGAGTAGGGTGAGATGGAAGGGACCAAGTGGTGTGGTAGGTGGTAGGTGGAAGGTCGTCAGGTCGGTCGAGAGTAATGATGGTCGCACAGCCCAGCCAGGCGGTCGCCACGCTTGGCGTTGGTCAACGTAACCGCCACGACTACGGAGAGAAGAGGGCGAGCAAAGAGGGAGATCCTGAAGCCAGAGGGAAAAGGCAACAGGTAATATAAGTGGGAAGTAGGGAAGAAATTATGGCGAGACTAAAAACGACCGAAAGGGTATAGGAAGGGGAGGGGGGGGAAGAAGTGGAGGGAGGTAACAGGGGAGCGAAGTGGAAAAAAGGGAACGGAAGGGAAGGAAGAAAGAGAGAGAGGAGAATGAGAGGGAGAGAGAGCGCGGTTAGAAGAGGTCGAGATGAGATACCTACAAGAGGTAGTCGTAGTCTGGGAGAGGAGAGGAGAGAAGAGGAAGAGAGAGAGGGAGAGAGGCAGAGAGAGACAGAGAGAGGGAGCGAGAGCGAGCGCTGGAAGGCCAAACGACGCTGATACATACGTACTAGTACCCGTCACACATGATTTTTCTGGCCATTGGCCTTTCTCTCCACGCCCGCAGCGAGGGCGAAGCGTCGTCAGCCTTGAGCTCTTCGCCCCAATCAGGGCCCCGCGCCAGCACCGCAAGCCGCGTGTGTCCCGCCCCGAAACAGTTAACTGAACCATGGCCAAGACCCTCTCGCTGCCTGTCCGCTGCTGCGGCGTCCCTTTCTCTCGTGTCGCGTCCGCCTGGGGTTTTGGCAATACCACTGACCAACTGCACCCAGTGCAGTCTCCTCCGATCATTTCCCAATAATTGACCCCCAACCTTTCCCGCCAGTATATTTTCTTCTTTGTCAATCCGGTGCAGTCGCCATACAATGAGGTTCATCGCGCTGGGCGCGGCTCCACTTTCGATGCGATTCGCAGGTCCCCATCTGCCATCGTGACCATCAACGGTGGCTGTCTATATCACTCTATACGATAGTAGATACTAATCTAGCTTTAGGATCTCCACCCCCTAGTCCCTACAGGGGAATCTGCTGATGAATCCCTCAAAAGCTTGGCCATGTCCGCGTGGGTGACCTCGCGATCTGACTGGGAGAGACTTCCTTCAACCCGTCGACGGGCAGTCGACGGTGTACAGCCTACGCAAGCCTGCCATAAACTTCACTCTGATCCCCAGCTTCATCATCCCCTCGTGACTCAGTGAGACGTCTCCCGCTATACAGAAGATTTACATCCCCGATCGGGTAACTATCAAGCGCAATCTTCCGCGCCGGGCCCGCCCATGGGGATCTCGTTCGACGTCAGCCTGTGTCTTACGCGGCTCTCTGACCAACAGACTAAAAATGTCACCATCGTCCACTACCATGCGCAATGACGTGCTCCGTGCACACCGTGCCCACTCGAATGGTCAACACTAGGCACACAATTAACAGATTTTTAAAGGAGCTATTCCACAGAGGACAAATCCAGAAGCTCTTCAGGGTCAACCGTCTAGGAATCTGCCAAAAGGGGAATTTGGCAGAGCGGCTTGGCCCGTAGCCTTACGAGTATTGACCCATTGCTAGATTTTCATCCTCCCATTCCCCCTCAGCTGACGAATCACGGATGAAATCCCAGCCCGATTGGGAAGCCGATTCTGCGGATGAAGGGATCGGACAAATAATAGGAGTTGGATAGTCATGTAAGGCTAGGGCTTCGACTATTGCCAGCTAATTTTGCAGTCGGGGGGAGTATGCCAGCACCGAACTATATGCTGGCGAAGGATCCTGAGGGTCATTTAATAAGTGAATCCTCCTATGAGGAACCCTGGCCGGAACAGACTTCAGCCGTCGAGTGACTGTTGATCATGATGATCTGATGCTGAAGCCTGAAGCATCCTTAATGATTCTAAGGTCAACCTTGATTAGGGTTCAGGCGGTTCAGACGGGTTGAAGAACTTGCCTACATGCTGCCATTGGAGGTGAGTGATAACGGCGATCAAAGACTGAAGCATCGGTCGTACCCATAAAGCCACTTCTGTACATATAAGACGACCTATCCAGCGCCTATCTTCTTAGCATTAAAAAAGCACACGCGGCATCTGCACCCTGATGAATGTGCATCCCCACTCTGACAGTTCTCATGTACCACAAACCACCAGTTCATTTCGATCGCCATTTCCGTTCCCCAAAAGGGAACCCCTGGGCATATCATCATGATGTACATCACACCCATGTTCCAGACGACATCCTGCCCGGGGTGACACCTGAAAGTGCGGTTCTCCGACCGGCGTGCATCCCGACCAAGAGTTACGGGAGACAGACTTCAGGCAAAAGAGCAAAAACCCGGGGCCCGACGGCACCGCGCGCCGCGCCCCAACTCAATGCGGAAAATAACCAACGGAGTTAAAACCAGTCGGCGTTACAGGATTACGGCATCCTTCCTAAACGGGACGCTGGGTGGCGGAGACGCGCAAGCGTCCGTCTTGGCATTATACAAGATCTGGCTAGAGGAGCTTCGAGACCCATGGCGCTAAACCGGTTTCTGATCTTGTCCAAGGTGTCAACAGTCAACACTGCCCTAGACCATGGCCAGGGGGCTTGGCATGGATACCTCATCCGGTGTGGCTGTTGCCCTTTTCTTGAGTGACCCTTTGTGTGTCGTTTTCGTTTTTTGTCCCATTCCATTGGGGGTCGAGACCCTGGACCGGTGGACGATCGCCAGATCGTCCTATGGGTTGAGAATTAGGACATTGATTCTACCTTCCATACTCTTTTGACAATTATCCATGGAAGTTCCGAGTGCTCTAGAAGCTGTCTGACTGGAAATGCTAATATTAGCAACCACCAAGTAACAAGGGGCATAGTGTCTTCCGCCGTGAAATTGCACCCAGAAATCAGTCGGGTTCGATTACGCAGCGTTCTTCCCCTGCCGGTGACTAAGCTCGGATTACGGAATGCAGTTGAACCCTGAATCAACACGTGCGCCCCTCTTCCCGATTGGTAGACTTAAAGTAAGGTGTCTGTGGGTCATGATTACCAGTACCGAGTTCATAACATGAGAGTCCTGAGTACAATCAAAGTACAAACAATGGTACAGTAGAGTGAGATTGAGATGAGATAGTAGATAACCTACGCGGCTCCAACCGACCAATCCAATCAATTGAATCCATCAACTATACACAGAGTACTATTCACATCCACATCACATCTTGACGCCCTACTAGGCACCACCTCCTACCTACATACTACCACCTAGAAAGATATGTATTCCGTCGAGAAATAGCGCACATGTCATCATGAAGTCATGAATCCTCCCTCCTGCATCACTACCCACCCACCCACCTGCCTGCCTGCCTGCATACATAACATATACATGATACATACATATCTCACATCTATCATCATCATCATCATCATCATCATCATCATCATTCATACTGTGTACTGCAGGGATGGACAGGGCTGGGATAGATAGGTACCCAGATGATGCAACCTGAGACAGGTACGTAACTCTTCTACATACATAGTATCTATTCCTTGCTTGCCTGCTGGCTTGCTTGATGACAAACTCCACATACCACACACATACATAGTCTGGAACAATCCGTGGGCTTATCTACTTACTTACATACTTCATACATACATACATACCCTAAATACATACATAGTAGTGGTAGATAAGTAGATAGTAGATAATAGATAATAGATAGGTAGATGATGTTTGCATATGATGAATGGATGTTCTAGCCCCATTGCGCACGCACGCACGCACGCATGCGTTGCATGTGAGTACATTTTACATATTACATACTATACTATAGTATAGTATGCTAGTAGTAAATATGTAAATATGTAATGTAGTATGTAGGAACACACATGCATGCCTACAGACGGCTTGAAAAAAATCCAAGATAGAAAGATCTTCATCAAACTGATCTTCATAAAAGATTTTGATTCTGATTCTGATGACGTACCTATACCGGGTTCCCATGTTCCCGTGTTTCGTGTTTCGTGTTGTGTTCCGTGTTGGGGTCCGTATCTTCTACCTATCTGTCTACCTAGATTAGGCAGCGTGTTTCAGGTGTTGTACACAGTATGGAGTAACTTTTCTTGAGTCATTTACTTATACTTACCCGGTGCTTGGTGGCTGTGCCTGAGTGACAGGGTGAGATGTGGAGTTATGGGCTTTTTTTTTCTTTGGTTGGGTGGGTTGAGTTTGGTTTGGGTTTAGATTTAGTTTGTGCCATGTGTAATACTTGACTTGGGCATCATTTTATTGGGTTGGGTAGGATTTGGCTTCTTCTAGGGTTGTTCCTTTCTTTTCTTTTCGTTTCGTTCCTTTTTATTGAGGTGGTGGTGGTGGTAGTGGAGGAGGAGGTTTACTGCTCACTGTTATCTTGAAAGAATTCATTTATGTACTTGTATCTATGATTATCGCTATGCCCAAATTATTCGCCATGCTCGTTCGCCGAAGAAAAAACTGAAATAAGATCAAGAACACTTGGACAGTTCAGCAACAAATGACTGCCCCCAGAATGCACTACTCATCATTAGTATCAGTAGACAAGACATGCCGCGTCAGCTTACCTCGTATACTTGGAGATGTACTTGTACAGCTTTTCGAATTTTTGCGCCCGGAGATCGTCACTCATCGACACGGCCTCGTGGTATGCGCTGGCAAGCTCTTCCGTGTTCCATGGATTCACCACGATACTGCCGTTGAGACTCTGGGCCGCTCCCGCAAACTCGGACAGAATTAGAACCCCCTTGCGTTTCTGCTGAGTTGCAACGTATTCAAACGACACAAGGTTCATCCCGTCTCGAGTCGACGACACCACACACGCGTCCGAGGCAGCATACAGCGCGATGAGTTCGTCAAAGCTCACCGATTTGTGCATGAAGTGGATGGGCATGTAGTCGACCGTTCCTGTTCAGGTTAGTAAGCATAAGAAAGCAATGATCGCAGCCACCTACCGAATTTGCCGTTGATTCGGCCTACCAGCTCGTTCACCACGGCCCTCAGGTTCTGGTACTCTTCAACATCCTGCCGGCTGGGAACAGCGACCTGCACCAGCACGACCTTTCCAACCCATTCGGGATGCTGGGACAGGAAGACTTCCAAGGCATGCAGCTTCTGGGGAATACCCTTGATGTAGTCAAGGCGATCCACGCTGACCATCAACTTGGTCCCCTGGAATTTGTTCTCAAGACTTGCGATGCGATTCTGCACCTTGGGGCTCTTCAAACCTTCGGTGAATTTGTCAGGATCGATGCCAATAGGGAAAGCTCCAACGGCGACGGAGCGGTCCTTGAATTTCACACTGCTGGGGGTTGTGACCAATCCACTGCAATCTTGTTAGCTTGTGGCTTGTATCAAGCCCAAAGCAAAGATACGTACAGAATATGCGAGCAACAGCTCAGGAAATGACGTGCATAGTCATAGGTATGAAATCCGATCAAGTCACATTGCAGCACGCCACGCAGTAACTGACTCCGCACCGGCAGGATCCTATAGATCTCACTGCTCGGGAAGGGCGTATGCAAGAAGAACCCGATTCGGATATTGTTCTTGCCCAACGCACCCAGTTCCTCCCGGAGAACCTCCGGAAGAAGCATGAGGTGGTAATCGTGGACCCAGACCAAGTCCCCGTCCCGGGCCTCATGGGCGATGGTCTTAGCGAACAGACGGTTGGCTTCCCGATAGGCATCCCAGGCGGCTTCATCAAAGACGATTTCACCGGGATGGTAATGCAGGAGTGGCCACAAAATTGAGTCTGATAGCTCACATTAGCCACGGACCTTGACCTGTCGTGCCCTGCCAGGTGGCATCCCGCAGGTGATAGATGCGGAAATGCACATCCGATGCAGGCTGGAGGAGGGGGGGAGGGATTGTGACGATACATACTTGAGAAGCCATTGTAATGACGATCGGCCAACTTGTCATCCATAAACACCGGAGTCGCGTTGAACTCGTCCTGCAGGCGCTGCTTGACTCCGTCGATCTCATCCTCCGGCACTTCCAATCCGGGCCAGCCATACCACTGGAAAGTGGTGGTCTTTGATAGTCCGCTCAACCCCGTCACCAGGCCACCCGAGGACATGGAAAACTCATATTTTCCACCCCCGGAGCGCCGAATGGTGATGGGCAGACGATTGGAAACGATCAACAAGCGGGACTCGCCCTCGGAAGAACCGTTGATAGCCATGAGGGGAACAGTAAGGAGGGAAACAGTGTAAAAGAGACAGCCCCGCTTTGAAGACGGATTGATCGAAAGGAAGGAGAAGCGAGGAGATGAGTCAATTGGGGAGGGGGGATTGATTGATTGACTGATAGGAGGGAGGGAGGTAATATAATGGCGGTAGTAGTCGGGAGGAAAAGGGGGAGAGATAGGAGAGGGGCAGGTGCAGCGGCAGGTGAAGTCCAGGTGTTGTTGGTTGGTGACTCTGGCCGTGTGAAGGTTGGTGATGGACTGAAGTCCAGGTGTAATTAATTTTGGTTTCCAGGCTGTATGGGGGATGTAATGCTCGTGTTGACTCCCTCCGCTGCATCACTTGCCCCTCTTTTTGTTCTCTTGCTCACTTCTCCCGATCTCCCTCAATCACCCGTGCCTGGGCGGCCCTCTCGGAATCCACCTTGACCAACCCCCGATTCCATGTGCTTCGGTCCCTCGTCTCATTGTCTGGTTGCCAGGCTGGGGACCGTAAACAAGGCGGGCGCGACCCAACAGCAGACGGCCGGTCGAATTGTCGAGAACCATCGCCAAAACGCTATCTTAGTGCCGGTGGAGGGGCTGCGGATCCCACGGGAACCACCACGTCATTGCTCTCATTGGTCTCCCGGCTATAAGCTGCAAGACTATAGCAATCTATCAGGCAAGTTTTTTTTTTCTTCTTTGGCTTCATCTCTGCCATGCGCCGGGCTTGTGATCTGAGCTCGCAAATGCCGGCGGGCCAGATACCTCCTGCAAGCGCATCTTGTGCCCAAGCCGCCCCAAGGGAACCTGCCCGAACCCCTCCTTCGGCGCGCTGCCCCTCACCCCGAAAAGCCCAGAATGTTCCTGTCATTTTCGCATGTGCTCTGCCCCAGCCCAATCATCAACGTCACCACTGCCTGCTTTCTTCTGCTGCTGGTCCGGGTGTCTAACAGCCCCCCGGAATTTTCAGGGCCGTCGCTCTCCTCCTCCCGTGTGACTTAAGACATAGCTCCTGCCATCGATATCAATCCCACCCCTCGAAGCATCCCTTGGTCCGAATCCATCGTGTCATTCAGTCAGGCCATTGCGAACGCGGAGCAAAGCCATTCCATACTTCAGCCCTACTTTTCCCCTCAAGCACCCCCATTCCTTGTGCAAGCCAACAAGCCAACCAGCCAACTAGTCAACTAGTCACCTACTAGCTCGGACCTTGTCTGACTCTTCACATCAATGACGGTCTTCATTGCCTCCCTGTATGTTTGACCTTCTTACACTCAATCGGTTCTCACTCACACGGGTTAGCTTTCTTCCCTATACCATCGACTTCCAAGCCACCGAGTTGCGACATGCTCGGCGCAAGTCATCCAGCTGTTCTTCTCGCGGGGAGAGCCGCATCGTAGGACGGCTGGCAGATACAAACCGGAAGTACCATGCCAAAAGCATCAGTCTGTCTCTCACGCCTGGCGCGACGACGGATGATGAAAGGATCTTCAAGCCCTATGTCTCCCGTTCTGCGGGGGAGATCCCGGCTGCAGATGATCCCAACGGCCCGGGTCCCAGTGAGCCTCGTACCATCTCCTGGGGCCAGAGCCGGAAGTTCAACCAGCCACGCGCCAAGACCTTTCTTCACCCCGAGCCATCCATCCTGAGCCGTCCGGAGCCAGGAGATCCGGTGGACAACCCGCCGTTTCTGGATGGCCCACTAGACGTCTTGAGTTCCGAAGAAGAACACGGAAGTCCACGCGCCTTGCTCTCCGAGTTTGACTGGGTTGTCAAGGCAGCCGAGCAGGGCAACGGTGGCCTGCGGAACGCCATCAACGCGGCCGAAGAAGAGGGCATCTTGGCCGATAAGATGTGGGTAGGCACATTGGGTATGCCTACAGACTCATTGAAAGAGGCAACTCGCACCAGTATCTTCGAGACGCTCGAGGAAGATTTCGAGTCGCTTACTGTGTTCGTCCGTGACAGCGAGTTTGAAGGGCACTATGCGCACTTCTGCCGTGCGGTCCTCTGGCCGGCTTTCCACTACCAGATGCAGGAAAGCCCGCGACACACAGAGTACGATGACTATTCCTGGAAGCAGTACGTCAAGGTCAATGAGGCATTCGCCGATACCATTGCTGCCAACTGGCGCCCTGGTGACAGCGTTTGGGTACACGACTATCACCTTCTGCTGCTCCCGGGTTTGCTCCGGGAGAGACTGCCCAAGGCAGAGATCGGCTTCTTCATGCACACTGCATTCCCTTCTTCCGAGGTGTTTCGGTGCCTCAATGCTCGAGATGCGCTGCTCAATGGGCTTCTCGGTGCGGATCTGATCGGTTTCCAGACCGAAGAATACTGCTACCATTTCCTTCAGTCATGTATTCGCCTTCTAAGCCTGGAGGTATCTGTTGATGGTGTGCAACTCGATCGACGATTCGTCCATGTGAAGAACATGCCCATTGGTGTCGATGTCAACTCCCTGGATAGGCTGCGCAGAACCACAGAAGTGAAGGATTGGATCGCAAACATCACCTCTCGATACAATGGAAAGCACCTGATTGTTGCTCGCGACAGGCTGGATGCCCCGGGTGGTATCAAGCAGAAGCTCTTGGCTTACGAGCTGTTTCTGAAGAGGTATCCCAAGTGGAGGGAGAAGGTATGTTTGTCAGTACACATGCATAATCTAACACGTGCTAACGAGCCCAGGTTGTCCTAGTCCAAGTCGCTTCGGCTTCCGAGCTGCCTGAACTGGAGGCTCAGGTCTCAAAGATCGCCATGCGGATAAACTCCGTATACTCGACATTGACTCACCAGCCACTAGTTCTTCTCCGACAGGACATCAGTTATTCTCAGTTCTTGGCGCTCATGAGCGTCGCCGAGATCTTCATGGTCACCAGTCTCAGGGAAGGCATGAACCTTAGCAGCCACGACTACATCCACTGTCAAGATGGCATACTGGCCCCCCAGCGTCATGGCTCTCTCATTCTGAGCGAATTTACAGGAAGCGCCTCCCTCTTCAGTGGGCACGAATTTCTGATTAACCCTTGGGACTATAAAGAGGTTGCCGATGCGATTAACAAGGCGTTCGAGATGACGCCGGAGCGAAAGGAGCGCAACTGGGAGTTCTTGCTCGAAAAGCAAACCCCTTACACGGCCATCGCCTGGTTCAACTCATTCCAGACTGCACTGACCAATGCTCACAGCACGCAACTATCCCGCGAACTCGACCAGGTGTCGCCTCTTTCTGTCAACGCCGTGAAAGAGGCATATGACACCGCGAGCTCACGACTCTTTTTCTTAGAAGATGAAGGGATCATTGCATCTACGAGTGGAACTTCCACTGACCTAGTGGCTCTGCTCGAGCGTCTGCTGGCAGACCCCCAAAACATAGTTTACGTGACAAGCAGCAAAAGTCCGGACCAGCTCGACTCAACCTTGGATGAACTCTCCACTAAGGTGGGAGTCATCGCCGAAAACGGGTGTTTCAAACGCGAGATTGGCTCATCTACTTGGAAGACCCTAGTAGACATGGAACAAGCCAAGGACTGGCGGAACGGTATTCGCAAAGTGATCCAATATTACCATGAACGGACGGAAGGGAGTCAGATGGAGGAGTGCCGCTGTCTCATGAACTTCTGGTACAACAAGGCGCACGACCCGGAGATCGCCGCGCGCATGGCCTCGGGCCTAGCCGACCAAATCAACGGCACACGGGGAAGCGAAGCCATCCGCGTGGTCCTCAGCGAGGGCGCGGTGAGTGTCGAGCCTTTGGACGTGTCCAAAGCCAAAGCCGCCGAGTCCGTCCTGCAGCAGTTACCCCGCACGCCGGACTTCGTGTTTGTTGCGGGCGGTGCGCGCGGCGACGAAGCCCTCTTCCGCTGGGCTAACCGCCTGCATGCTGACCAGATGATCCCCAGCGTGACCACACTCACCGTAGGCACTCACGCCACGGAGGCCAAAGCTGTTCCCCCGGGTGACATGAGCATGGCCGATATCGTAGACGCTTTCACTTCTCGGCCGATGCCAGATGGGATCACCAATGGACACACCAACGGACACACCAATGGACACACTAACGGGGATGCTCCCGCGGAGAATGGCGTCAATGGAGAAAGCCATGATTGAATACCCACCCCCCTCGTTCATACTCCCTTATTTTTTCGGACCACACTGACACTTCTACCCATTCTTCCTTCATTCCTTCTCGGGTGAACATGTAGCATCCTCTTCTTGACCTTCGTTTCTTCTTCTGTCACCCTTTCTCTTCTCTCATGTCTATTTACCTTTTTCCTATGATATGATGTGTCACGGCGAATGATGATGGTAATGCGTCCGTCAAGAAGGTCCCAACTTGACGCACGACAAATAACTATACATCCTTAATTTGTCATTACTACAGTAATTTTCTGCGGCGCGATGATACCGTAGCACTAGCAACCACTACACAAGACCCACACATCAACACGAAGCCACCAGATCTGATTGATCTATTCCAAAACCAGACCCCCTATTGCATGCCACTACAGCCCGTAGCAAATAGAAATACCCCACAGTGATGAGTCGAAGAGAAAAAAAAAGATGTAGCGAAAAGGGGGTCCTTGCGTGCATGCAAAGCTGCACGAAAGAGAAAAAAACGAAATAAATACATACAGACGGACATCCGAGCCGGCGTGGAATCAGGATAACGAGAAAAGGATAGATCGAAGAGGAAAGTTACAATGCGCCAGAAGAATGGAGATGCATGCATGACCGGAATGTTGAAGGAAACTCTACCGGGATTCCCGCACGAAAGGACCCGAGACCCATTAGCAGCAAAGCAAAGCAAAGAAAAAAAAAAGACGTAAATCATCAGCAAGGGAATAATATTCGTAGCAGCCAGATCATCCGAGCCCGCGTTTGGCATTACACGGTTAAAAGAGAAGGGGAGGGGATGAGAGAAACAAGATATAGGAGTTACACTGATGCGACATGATAAGGAACATCTGGTCAGGATGGATTTTTTAACCGCCCACGTCCGCATTGGGTGGCTCGTCTCTTAGGGTAACAGACGGGTTGGTACCGGCTGATATCAGTGTCGGTGCAACCCGTCTCTTCTTCGGTGGTTGTTGTGTTTGCGGAGCGGCGCTCTGGTCCTTGTCGTCCTCCTTCTCGGACTCACCGGGTCGTTTGCCTAGAACACTATTGCTGACACAACTTGTCCCACTTTGGGAAGCGGCAGACATGGGGGTCTGCGGCGGGGTAGTGAGCGGAAGACTCGGAGGCTGGGCTGAATGCGTTGCTGTCACCAGCGGCACAGACCCGAGCGTGGGCGTCGGGTTATTGATGAGCCTCGCTCCAGAGCCCGACTGGGTCGTAACCGAAGAGACAGAGTTGGATCGTGCAGGGCTTGCGGGAGGTGCCTGAGTCAGATTGGCTTGGGCTGCCGGGCTTTGCTTCGTTGTGACTGGTGTAGGGAGAGGGGTGCTATTGGTGGATGGGACGGCAGCTCCGGTCTGTTGAGCCGCTGATACCGGAGCAGCATATGGTTGGCCCAATTCCCCCGGAGAAAATGCGAGGGTGGAACAGAACCCGTCCGACGAACTCATCATCAGGGTCAGTCCGTCGTTGGACCTAATCATCTTTAGCACACTCGAAAAAATCAAGTCCTAATCCTGGGGGAGGGCGGAGCTTACCATGTCAGGTCGGTAAATGTGGCAAAGTGCAGGTTGCTCACGACGCAGATCGGAGTCTGCTGTTGAGTATCGTACACCATGACCCCATCTTGAGTAGCCACAGCATACACAATTCGGTAGGGCAATGTGAATATAGGTGCAGGACTCTGGCTCACAGCCCGCTCAGGCGCCTTGGGAGCTGAGTTGTTCTTTCCAGAATCACTGGTGGCAGGCGTCGACGTCGGGGGCTCCATCGAAGCATTGTCCCCCGGGGCGCTCACTACCGGCTCGGGAAGAGAAGAGAAAGACTCCTCTGTAGACGAGGTATCTAAGGTGATGTGCTTGGCAGGCTGGGGAGCCTGTCGGAGAGTGTAAAACACGGGCGAGCATCTGACTGCTACCGAGGGCTTCTTGTGCCCCGGAAGATGTGAAATGGGAGGTTTGTTGAACCCCGCACGAGTGTATACGTAGACCGTGTTGGTGATCTCATCCGTGGTCTTGGTTGGATCCGCGGCAGAGACATGTGAGGATTTGTATTGACCCGCGGGCGTGAATAGCAAGCTACCATCGGGGGCAAAGGTCAACCTCCGGAAGAATGAAGTAAACGTCTCGTTGGCATATATATTGGCATTCTTCACGCCGAGTCCGCCCAGGAGACCCGGGGAGGGTACTTCCAGTGGCTTGACTGCGGGCAAGGGCAGAGACGGGGCCGGGGAAGCAGATCGACGGATCGACGGCGAGGAGCCGAAGGACGAGCGGCGGCTGTGCGACACCGGCGGGGGGTCCATGGGCAAATTCGAGGTCATCGGTGTCCCCGGAGTAGAAGGGGCAGGAGACACGATAGCAGCAGCGGAGCTCGGCGCCGTGGGTTGGGAGCGAATAGAAGGATCGGGTGGAGCTGGGCTACTGGAGGAGATGCGTTTGGCAGGAAGATCCATCTTGAGGAATTTCCCGTGGGAGGTCAGGGTGAATTGTCCGTCCTTCGTTTTCAAGCTGTAGATGTGGACCGAGCGATCTGACGACTGCGTCGCCACAAACTCATTCAGAGGGTCCCAGGCTACACCCTGGACATAATGGGAATGCTCTGCGATCTGGCGCACCATTTGACCTACATTTCGACCATCAGCATAGTTTCCTCGAGGCATTTCGAATGCCGCTCACCTGTTTGAGCATTGTAGATCCGAGCAATATTGTCCATACTCCCGGTTATGATGAACACGCCATCCGGTGACCAAGCAAGATCATAGATCTCTGCACCGGAGGACCGACACATGTGCTTCACGCGCCATGTTTCTTTGTCGTCCGAACGATCTTCTCCCAGCCCCGACTGTGTTTGCAATTCCGACGGGACCCAAAGTAGGACGTTGCCGTCATCTCCAGCAGATGCCAGCATCTCGCCTAGAGCGTTCGGTAACACGCGTCGTCAGAAACAGATCTGGTTGAAAAACGGATCGAGTGGGAATCTACCTTTTGGACTGAAACGGACCACATTGACAGCTTGGGTGTGTTTGACCAGGGTGCTCAGGTAGGTCACCTTTCGTTCTTCGCCAGTTGTCTCCACTTTCCATAGCTATGGTTGTCTGTCAGAAAGGCGGCGGGGAGGTAAAAGTGCAAGAGGGAGGTCAGGGTGGTGAGGGGGTCGTACTCGGACGTTGTTATCACTAGGGAGGAGAACCATTAGCACCAGACACCGCAATACACCACCACAACGGATCGAAAATCGTACTTTCCGGCCGTGGCCAGGCGACCTTTGCCATTGGGGTCAAAATGGACCGAGTAAATGGGGGCATTGTCGTTGTGCCATGAGATGAGCAACGGGGTGGCCTTCATGATGAGCACGGCAGCTCAATGAGGGCCCCTGGAAATTGACGGTGAGGCCACAGTTCCTGCGTGCGCGCAAAGACGAGATTGAGGGACGAGATCAGTGCTGGAGAGGGGGGGTATATCGCCACTGCAAGGAGGATAGGAGGCGTGGAGGGATCGGGGGGATCGGAGGAGAGAGCCGTTCGTAGGGAAGGTTAAATGGAAACAAGCTGCTATTGCTGGGGGAGCCACGAGAATCAATGGATCAATCGATAAATCAATCAGGTGCGGCGGAGGACAAGCACCAGGCGAGCGAGGGAAGGCTTCCGGCAGGAGGCAGAGGCAGAAGAAAGGGATGGACCGGTGGGAACTATGGCCAGGCGGTGGTAGACCGTGGTTTGTCTGGAGGGAATGGGGGAAAGAGGCAGCAAGAGGTCGTAGTGGTGATGTCGATGCTTCCCGTGTTGGTTTCGCTTCCTCGTGTCGCTCTGGCGTTCAACGCGCCCGGCGAATGACAGCCGCCCTGACCGTCAGCATGTTCCTCGAGATGCGCTCCATCAGGATTTCAACTGCCCCCATCGTTACAGTCGCCTTCCTTTTGCTCTCCCTTCGCCTCGGGCTCTTCCCCCAGATCCCCCCGGCATGCCATACGGTCGGTCCTCGACGCGACTATACCATTCTTCTACTCCGCTCAAGGGCTAATCCATAGGGCAAGCATGAAGCATGCCCCCCACCCCCCAGCTCTGGTACCTGAAGCATCACGTCGCTTTCTCGCATTTACTTTTAGGTTTCTTCACCTGCCTTTCCTTGCATTCCTATTGGAAGAAAAAAAAAGCACATTGAAATCCGTGGCCCTGCATGTCCATGCGTAACAACGTCGATTGTCGCAGACTCGCTTGCAAATCAAAACTCCTACGGAAAGAGTGACAAATGGGGTAATCATACACAAGAGAAAGGAAGATCTAGTCCATGACGGAAGCACCGCGCATATGCTCTATGTAACCCAGCGGCCAATCGTCTCCCCGAACCAGCTGACGGCTTTGTCGCGTCGCTTGTTCCGTGCGTCCTCCTGGGTCTTCATGAAAGGCGACGCTTCCTGCACGTACAATTTCTGTTGCTCCAGCTGCGCATAGTGTGCTCGGATCTCTAGTTCTCGCTCGTGTGGAGTAAGCTGCGCCAGCGGTTTTGATGGCTTGAACCCTGCCGGAACCGTCTCACCTCCAGGGATCTCCAGGGCCCCTGGTTTACTGACGGGCTTTTGCTGTGGCTCTGCCTGGGGGTTGAAAAGAGAGGTGAGCGGCGGGGGTTCCTGCCCGGCTTTCTGGGCCTCGTCAACTCGTCGTTCGTAGTCAAGCATCTCATGGTAGAGTTTATCGGCGTGCATCTGAATCCGTTCTTCTCTTTCGCCGTCCCATTCGAAGGATGAGGCGTATCCTAAGGCCTGGAGGAATTTCTAAACCACCATCAGCATATACCGACCGGCAAAAAGCTCAGTTGTCGCAAAGAAAAGAGCCGATTCATCCGCGCCCGCACTTACAGCCTGGGTGGTAAAACAGCGAGAGAATTTAGTGTTTTCCTCAGAGCACAGAGTCACACGGGCCTGCAATCGTTTCTGCCAGGTGCCGGTCTGGAAGCAGTATGTCAAATCTTCATGCTCCAGAGCGCAATTTTCCATCGCAGCCCGGTGCACGGTATCACCGCGCTGTTTGTACTTCTCAATCACTCGCTCTGCTGTCTTTTGTTCCGATGCTTCCTTTTCCTTGGGCGGCTTGTAGGTCTTCCAGAGGTGCGCGTAACGGCCATCGGGGAATAGAGAAGCGGAGGGGATGGCGGGTTCGGAAGGTTCAGCGTCCGATGTCTTGGGCTGTGAGGATTGGGCCTGAGGAGCTACCGTCGTGGAGGGGCCCTGGGATGAGGGGACTGAAGTCGTTGGGACGTATTTCTTGGGAGCTTCATGCTCGAGGTATTCTCGCAAGTCGGGATCAAGCTTTTTGACGGGGTCGTCGTTGGAGGCACCCCAGAACCAACCCATGGTGTGAGTATAATGGATCACTCCGGCTGAATTTGAAGAAGAATTGAGACAATTGAGATGTAGGAAGAAAGAGCGCCCGATTGGCAAGGAACTCGAGCGATCTATGGAGATTGGAGGGCTGGACCATGCGGAGAACGACTGGGAAGCATTTGCCCGAGCGCCAAACCGCATTGGTCCACGTGAGTACAGGAAAAAGGGACGGAAAGAAAGGTCGAGTCCGGAGTCGAACCAGAGACCTCAACGATTCGAATGGAGCCTGGCGAATCATAGTTTGTGTTGAAGATGGACAATGTATACGGAATACGGAGTAAGAAACTAGGCTTTAATCCTAAAGTAAACTTTGGTAAAGGTTAAGTTGTCTACGACAGCTGTGGTCTCATTATACTATATATTTTGGGCTGAATCCCACTCAATCAGAAATTGAGGCGTATTTTCTGTTGCTAAATGAATCTCTCCTAGCTTTCTACAAAGTATGTAAACGCGAAACAAGCAGGCGGTGGTCACGGGCACCCACCCGGCGGGAGCATCGCCATTGGCCATCGGCGCGGGCGGCATCCATCCATCATCACAGCGCCTCCTCCATCATCCGCACCGCTGGCCAATTTCTTCCTCAATCATCTTCTCTCGCGCGTGTTTTGGCGCGTTGAGCTCGGCAGGGGCGCCGCTTCTCAGTCATGGCTTCCAGTAGGTTGTCGTTTCACCACCATAATTGCTCCAATGCTAATGATCATACAACCTTTCAGATCGAGAGGAGCGGCAGCAGATGCGGCAGCGCGGAGCAGCGTACGCGCATCCCCGTGCCCCGCGACGAATTCACCAGAGCTCAAATGCTAATGCTGCGATTGCTTATTAGGTTACGCAAGACCAAGGCTATAGACTTTGGGTTCTCCTTTGGCGTATCTTCCGCGCCCGACGAATCGTCTCAATCCGCGTCGCGACCGGCCGATGTTGGTATTTCTCTCGGACCTGCACCACCCACGGCTACGACAAGTGCTGCGACGACGGCGACAACGGAACCCGAGATTACACAACCTCCCATCGCCTCACCAGACAGAAGGCCGTCATCCTCCCAGGAGGGGCCCATTCGTCGAACACCAGGAAGCGCGCGCAACAAGCTTCCCCCACGCCCATCACCTTTTGACATACCAACGGAAGAGCCACCAGAAGTCGGGCCTAGTCGCAAGATAAGGAAACTCGGTGCGTGGTAGCGAGAGTAGGAGTGGACTGGACTGCTAATTAAGTCAAAGATCATCCTAGGAGGACATCGACGAGATCACTTGGCGCGCGGGATGAAGTGAGCTCACCACCACTCCAAAATGGCGTCGTGCCCAGCGCAACGGCTCAATTGCCCGAGGAACCGACGATCACGCCTGTCCTGAACGGTGGCGCTACAGGCGAGACACAACCGCCCCAAGAGGTACCTTCAACTACACCTATACCGGAGAATTCCGTACCAGTACCGGCGAGCGAGCCAGCAAAGCCTCTAGCGACTGAAGATGCAACGACAACGCCGCCGAAGGTTCAACGAGAACCTCAAGCGAAAACAACACCTCCTTCAAGCCAGAGATCAAGGGGTAAGCGCAAAAGACGGACATCCCGGGATAGCGAAATTTCTTCGCATGGTTCTCCGCAAAATGCTGTGAGCCCCAGGGCAACGGATATGGATGACGACCAGTTATCGGAGCCAATGGACATATCACCGGATGGAAAATCGGATGCCGCAGGGTCGCCGACTGCTGCGCCTGATGCTACTGGGCGTCATGATACTGCACAGGACGTTGCTGAGCCTCGGGCTGCTTCTGAGGTGCAAATAACCAGTGAAGAGCAGGCCACTACCGCACAGGAAATTAATATCCAACTGCAGGTTGTTAGTGAGCCTGAAATCACCACAGAACCTCAAATCGCTTCTGAACCCGAGGTTGCTCTTGATCTCCAGGCAGCTGAACCGCAAGAGGCGACTGAGTCTCAAGATGTTGCCGAACCCCAAGAGCCCACCGAGCTCGAGCAGGCAGCCGATCACGTCGCGACCGCGCAAACGAAATCTCCAACACCCCCGCGGGCCAAGCGAACGAGGGGCCAACGTGCGGCATCCGCCCAGCCGCCCTCAACAACTGCCAAGCAGTCTAGAGTGGCGAGAGCTGGTTCAGCAGAAAGTGCCCCAGCTCAAGGCAGAGAAAGCAAGAGACTCCGCAGAGTCGGGAAGGGTCAGGAGCCTACGCCTGATATTCCTACGATAGAAGAAGAGCCAGGCGATGAACCTGGCGACGTGGAGGTTCCCTCTGAGCCGAGGGATGATATTGCGAGTCGCAAGGGAACTCGCCAGTCGCGGTTGCCAAGACCTACGGTGGCAGAGAAGAAATCGACACGCGCTGGACGGCCTGGAAGAAAGCCAACACGGCCCAAGGATCCAGAAGCATCTCAGCCCGAGGAAGAGGTGCAGCAGGAAGAGCAAGAACCGCAGCCGGAGCCAGAAGCAGAAGCAGAACCGGAGCCTGTACCCGAGCCCGAAACTGAGCCGCAGCCGGAGCCACCAGCAGAACCTGAACCATCTAAGCCTACCAAACGTGGTCGTGGCAGGCAACCGCTAGCAAAGAGAGATGATACAACGCAGGCTTTGAATGAGGAATCTACAACACAACCCGAGCCTACCGAGGAAGCACAGCCGGAGCCTCCAGCAGAACCGGAGCCATCTAAGCCTACCAAACGTGGTCGTGGCAGGCAACCGCTAGCAAAGAGAGATGATACAACGCAGGCTTTGAATGAGGAACCTACAACACAACCCGAGCCTACCGAGGAAGCACAGCCGGAGCCTCCAGCATAACCGGATCCATCTAAGCCTACCAAACGTGGTCGTGGCAGGCAACCGCTAGCAAAGAAGAGAGACGATACAACGCAGGCTCCGACTGAGGAACCTGCAACACAACCGGAGCCTACCGAGGAAGCACAGCCTACCGAGGAAGCACAATCTATCGAGGAAACACAGCCCAAGAAACGCAAGCCTAGACAACCCCGCGGGGAAACAGTCCCAGTAACTGTCCATCGATTTGTGAACGCCGCAGCACTCGGAGACGCCCCGGAACTGGAGGGGTCGTCCGATGAGGAAGAACCAGCCGACGAAGCCGCGACGAAACAAAAGAGCCAGCTTGTGAGCCGTGGCGGCGTCAACGCCGCAGACGTGCTAAGCCAAATCTGCCGCGAGACGCTAGAGAAGACACTTACGACCCTCCAAAACGGGATCGCGAACGAAGGCAACGCCGCCCGACGTGCGGAATGGAATCGCAAGAAGAAGGCCGTGGAGGCCTACGGGACAGAACTCGAGGGTCGTCTCTTCGAATTGAGCGAAATGCTCGACAGTAACTTTGCCCTTGGACGCCAAGTCAAAAAATCGAAACGGGAGATGATGGATCTGCGGAGTCGACTGTACCAAGTTCGGAAAGAGAGAGAGGCTGTAGCATTGCAAATGGATGCCGTACGGAGGAAACACACCGAGGAAGAGGCGGCCAAAATGGTATGCCCCCCCCCCCCCCCCCCCCAAGACATAGCATAAGAACCACCCAGCATTGCTAACCACCCACCAGGCCCGGTCAACCATCAACAATTCCCTCCACAGTCTCGATCTCGCGCTCGAGCGCACCAACCGTCCGGTCGACGAATCCGCCTCCGAAAACCCCGACACCTCCACAGTCGGGCTCGAGTTCCTCCTCCGCAATGTTGCAGAGAATGTGAGCTCCGTTGCGCCGGGAGCTCAAGGTGGTCTGCTACATCAGATCCGGTCTTTCAACGCGCAGCTCGAGGCTACAGCACGGCAACTCGAGAGTTGACCTGACACTGTTCATTCCTTCACTTGTTCGTTATGTCATTCTAAACTTGCTTTTCGAATAATACCCAGCGGCATTGTCGTCTAAGGAGTGAGGTTTTTGCTGGAGGTTGGATAATGGATTGATGGATATGCATGATTTGCTCTATATTGCCTATTGACTCTTGGATATACTTTAGCAGCTACCATAGTAGCATAGTAGCATTCAAGTGAGCATCCACCCCACAAGCGTACCTAAACCTATGTAGCCATCACAAACATACCAGTAAACAATACCAGTAAACAATACTCTATACTAAACCCCAAAGATGATACTACCTCACATCCATCACCAAAACAATCCCAAAAAAAGCAACCGGAAAACCCGCCTTCCCCAATCCCGAAAATCACCATAATCCTACCTACCTACCTACCTACCCATAACCCATAATAGAATGATCCAATCCCCCCCCCCCAAAAAAAAAAATAAAATAAATAAATAAAAAGCTCAATCCCTCCCCAATTTCCTTCACCATCATTACTAAGTACTAACCAATAAAACGAAAACTGAACCTAGTAGAAAATTCTCTTCCCATCCACCTTTGCCGACATCCGACCATTTGTCAGCCACCGCGCGCGCCACCAGCAAAACCCGCGCCGCGCTTAGTCAACCACCCACCCGGGTCGGTTTCTGCAGGCTGCCTTGTCTCCCAATGATTTCATTGGTCGTTTTAAACCCCATGGCGTCATTCTCCTAGTACTACTTACTTGCATATTGATTATGGGGGTATTGGTAAGTGACTAAAAATCCTCCGGGATTTATCTATTCCGTTATAGATACTACGTACGTGGTAGGGACAGTGGTTGGTAGGGACAGGCAATTGCCGTGGACCGGACCCATAAAAAAAGTTAGTGTAGTTGATTGGAAATCAACCCGGTGGATACGGATCCAGTTTTTCAAGGGGTGTGTTTGATTATTCATTCTTGATCACTACGGAGGTAGACTACTGGTTGTTGTAGGTAGATGGGATGGGTATGGGTATGGGGGTGGCGTGCTGGTTGGTGGAGGGGAGGGGAGGAGAGATATAAATACTGGGTTGGGGTCGTGGGGATGTGTATTCGATATCATTCAAGAAACTATTTCATACTGAGGCTTAATTGTCTAGACCACTACTACCTGTCTATCTCAATTCTCAATTCTATACGATTTGACTCGTCTCGTCTCTATAATCACCATCACAATGACCAAGTTATTCACCCCCCTCCAAGTCGGGCGTATGTCCCTAGCCCATCGTCTCGCCATGGCACCCATGACCCGATTCCGCGCCGACGACGACCACGTGCCCCTCCCAATGATGACAGAATACTACGAACAACGCGCCGCCGTCCCCGGCACGCTTCTCATCACCGAGGCCGCGCTCATCTCGCCCCGCGCGGGCTCATACCGCAACGTGCCTGGAATCTGGAGCGAGGCGCAGATTGCGCAATGGCGACAGGTGACCGACGCAGTCCACAAGAAGGGCTCCTACATCTACATGCAGCTATGGGCTCTGGGACGGGTGACCGACCCCACCGCGCTGAAAGAGGAAGGGGACTATGATGTTGTTTCCAGCAGCGCAGTTCCGTTCGAGCAGGGACCTGTTCCTCGGGAACTGACCGAGGAGGAGATCCGTGGCTACATTGCGGATTATGCGCAGGCGGCGAAGAATGCCATTGCGGCTGGGTTCGATGGTGTTGAGATCCACGGTGCCAATGGATATCTGATTGATCAGTTCATTCAGGATAATGTGAACAAGCGCACGGATGTCTGGGGTGGGAGTGTTGAGAACCGGTCTCGGTTTGCGGTGGAGGTTGTGCGTGCGGTGGTTGAGGCCATTGGTGCGGACCGTACGGGTATTCGGTTCAGTCCGTATAGCACGTTCCAGGGTATGAAGATGGAGGATCCGAAGCCGCAGTTTACTGATCTGGCGGAGAAGGTGGCCCCGTTTAAGCTGGCGTTTGTGCATCTGGTGGAGGCGCGCATCGCGGGTAATACTGAGGGTGTGGTGTCGGATGCGGAGACGTTGGATTTCTTCGCCAAGGCGTATGGAAATGCGGGCCCTTTGGTGGTTGCGGGTGGATATAAGCCTGATTCGGCAAAGGAGGCGGTTGATGTGCACTACAAGGACTATGATGTTGTTGTTGGTATTGGTCGGCCCTGGACTGCGAACCCCGAGCTGCCTTTCAAGATCCAGCACAACATCCCTCTTCGTCCGTACCAGAGAGAGGTCTTCTACTTGCCCAAGGACCCTAAGGGTTACGTCGACTATGAGTTTAGCGAGGAGTTCAAGGCGGTGGAGGTCGCTGCTTGAGTGTGATCTGAGACTTGGTGTTTGTTTGTTTCAATTCCTTAGAAGGGGCATTTGTTGGCGTTTTCATTGCATAGCATAGAATTGGTGTTAATTTGATCTATATTGATATAATGATCTTTTCTCTAATGCTTGTACTGAGGTTTGTTAGAACTGTTAAAGTTACTGATTGGATCCCACTTACTCTAAACTCTAGATTTGCCTGGTCTGTAAGATCTAAAAACTCTGAGTTCTCTTCATGCTGCAGTCCCTGGCACTTCTTGTCTCGTCGCCGATTCTCCCAGATGTAGTAGCATTTCAGAGCTACGGTGAAGACAATTGCAACCGACACAGTCGCGACAATGGCAATCTTGGCCGGCATATACTCCGGTTCGTCCTCGGTGCGGAATGACAGCGGGCCTAGAATATTGCCGAGACAGAACGACATGAGAACGATCGCATTCATGGTCACTTTCTTAGTATGACCGGCAATGTTGGCACCCGCGATAGAGTACAGCAAAGGTAGGGCTGACCCGACACAGTTGGTCAGGTAGCTCCCTGCCAACTTGGCGCCTTTGTTGTCACTCGGAGCGAATGCCATGAGACAGCCTCCCAGGAGGCCGCAACAGAAGATACCGATGGTGCTGAAACACCGCTGATCAAAACGACCCGCCAAGTATGTGCCGAGTAAGATGCTTATAACGGTGACCACGCCTCCTGGAATGGTCAGTAGCTCGGTTTCTTTGGTGGTAAACCCGAAGTTCTTGATGATCAAGGCCGAGAAGCTGCTGATGGCGGCATTGCTGATGCTGCTCGAGGCAACGATTACAGCAAGCAGGTAGGATTGCGGGTCTTTGAATACCTCAAAGAATTGTTCCCATTTGAAGTGCTTGTTTTCGATGCCTGTCCGGTTCTCGCGAAGACGCTCAATTGCCATTATCTTCTCCTCGTGGCTTAACCGGGAAGTCATGGGATTATCTGGGAAGACCACAATGACTGTGATTCCGACTGCAATTGTGATGAGCCCAAAAATCAAAAACATGATTTGCCAGGCATAGAACTCGTCTGCTGTGTAGAAGAGCAGGCCGTATGCAACGAGGGCACCGACTATGGTCGCGGTGCCGGTGCCTAGGTACCAGAAGCCCATGCGCTTGGGTTGTTCTTTACGGGTTAGTTGACGTAAATTAGCCGGGTGTACTACGTACCATCTCTCTTGTACCACATGGACGTTATTAAAATCAGTCTGGTCTCGTTAGGAGAGCTTTTCTGAGGTTGGAAGGTGTCTTACGCAGGTGCGACAGCACTTTCAAAGCATCCGAGGAGAACCCGGAGCACAACGAGTCCTGGGAAGTTCTTTGCAACGCAATTCAGGGTGGTCAGAATACCCCACAGGGTCACTTGTCTGTCAGCACCGTCAGTACAGGATGGCTTGGGTCTTTACCATTCAATCCGAGATACTTGGCCGTCGGCAACCGCTGCATCAGGTATCCTGTTGGAAGTTCAAAGAAGAGATAGGACACGTAGAAAGCCAAAGCTAGGTTTGAGAATTGGTCTGTTCGCATGCCAGTATCTTCCAGCAGACCCATGACAGATGCATAGTTGACTGTATCTTTATTAGCTTCTGGATATGACAAGCCTGGCCTACTGACTTAGAATCTTATCTTGGTACTGCAGGAAGTAAATCGCCCACATTAATGGCACGATCATTCGATCGATCTTTCGAACCAGCCGTTTCTCATCTACATCAGAGAACGTGGCTACATTTTCAGTGCGAAGGTATTCCAGCGCTGCATCTGCCTGGGTAGGGGATACATGACCGGTGTCTTTTGATTCAATATCAACCGCATGGGTGGTGAATAGTTTGTCATTGTGGCCTAATGTAGAACTCATGGTTTTAAACGTAACAATCAACTGGAATGGCTGTACGCAACTCGGACTCGTATCTAACGGAAGCAGTGAACTGAGAGTGGAGGTATTCCCCGGCTTCTTTATGACCATCCACCGGCTTTCAAGCGACTGAGATTGCTATCATGTTGATAGCAAAGACATGGCTGTCCTGCAGCACCCTTCATCTGTATATGGAATGCATGATAGGATGCAAGGTGCTAGAGATACTGAGCTCGGCCGATCGATATCGATGCATGCTACCCCCATTTTTGACAGCCGGCGCTCGCATCACCTTCTTGTTAGAGTTAGACGGAATTTGATGAAGATTGATAAAGCTGATAAAGGCCTGGATGACAGCTCTATCAGGATGATCACTCCCGAAGCAGAAGGTCGTAGAAGCTGCTTATCAACCCCGCACGACACGGAGCTGACAAGATAATGACAGACACTTATCAGTCTCTTTGACCTTGGTATGCCTGGCTGTTGTTCTTGTCAATCGAGACTGGCTGTTTGCCAATTCACTACTCAATGACGGTATGGTGTGATCCATCTGGCGAGCAGAGGTCAGCCAACGTAATGCGGAGCAGAGATGATCGTGGCTATGTTATTCTCGGCCTATCTTTCTTTCGCATTCGGTTTCACGACATTATTGCTCGAATACGGTTCGAATACTGTTCGCATGGAAGTACTCGCTTGTGCAACCGATGTGAGCTCATCGAGCATCGCCATGATAGTGGCAGAGGCAGTACCCAATGGATTCCTGCAAAAGTGCAGAACTATCATGTGGATCATACTAGGGAGGTAGTTTCAGCTGAGAGCTGAAGGCAAAAGATGAAGATTGCTGGGAACATCCTGGCTGGGTTTGTTTTGGTTGTCTTGTTTTCTGTGTGTCCTGCACGTGCTGCAGCAGAAAAAGCAACGAGACGATCGGTGATGACGAGTCAGTTCGTCTTGCTACACAAACTCCACTCCTCCAGCCCATCATGGCTGTCCATGATCTTCGTTATCTCAATCATATCAAAGGATTTGTCACGCCCATCAACAGTCCACACTCCACATGCCACCAAAGTCGGTGAACATTGAAGCATCCAGTTCGTATCTCAGTTTCCTCAACGACCCCGCCATGCTAACTATCGAAGGGTATAGCCGCAGAATCCACTGGATTCCACCTGGACCTTCGATAGTCATCGACGCCATTCCTTCGGTAGCGCCGCCTTCGCGCGAAGAAACTGGGATCATGCCAGACCGCTTCTTCTGTAGATCTCTCCACATCAACAAACACCATCATCCCACCAAAGATCGTCACAAACACCGGGTCATTGAGTTGAACGAACTGCTACTACAGTTAGTTTGCCATCTGGTTGGCATGTGGTGATGGAGCTAGTATAACCAAAGCGCGTGGTGAGAGACGGAGATCCCCAGTGCTCCGTCAGGCAGTGGGTAACTCTAGCCATCTATTGACTAGTAAGTGAAGTTTACTTGCTGCTTTCGAGTTGCTTCATGAACTTATGGGCCATGAGGACTTGTGCTGAATCCAGTTTTCACTTCATGTGGACTGCGAAGATTTCTCGCAAGTGGACCGACTCAACTTGGCCACAGACGAACTATACCAAATTACCAACCACCTTCGCTTCCACTTCAACATCGATACAATGCCATTGTCAGGAGTACTCCACTTTGTGCAACCCAAAATTGGGTGTGTGACAATAGAGAAGGCGGAAGCGAAAAGAAAAACCACGCCCAAGCATTGCATCATAACTAAATGTCGAGCGGGACCTAAACCTACGAGCAGAAATACGGCAAGTGTACCAGAAGCACTGCCGGGACTTCTGGAACCCTCGTCCAACCATTCACATCAGCATCTCCGCACGCGGGGACCAAGCCTAGAAAGTACCTGAAAAGGCAAGAAGATCAAAGAACTGGAAGATCCCCTCAGCGCACCAGTGGACCCTGAAAATAATCCTCTCCAACTCCTGTGGCGCATGGCTTGTTGGAAGCCTCCAGATCCCACCTCGTAAGATTTTGGTCTGTTCTCCGCTCCGCCGACCCGAGGGTACCAACAAGCACCGCGTCTCGTCATTTGTCGACTCTCCAGCCAAGTTATATACCCAAGGCCACCTACGTATTTCACCTTGGCCGCGGGGAACGGGAAATCCCCAGACCCAAGCCAGACACCGAAACCCTCCCCATCCCTGACCCAAATTCCCGGGTTTCGGTACCAGATGCGTGGGAGTGGAACCGACCAGGTAATGAACAAGAGCGGTCCGGACGCATGGAACATGATCTGGAACCGTAATGCCTCTATCGGATTCATTGAAGCATCTCCGAGATAATCCGGAACTAGTGAAATTAGGAGCGGCCAGCAACGTTAGAGACCGTCGTGTCAGCTCGATCATCATCAATATCAGATCCAAATTCCCCTCCTCCTCCTCCTCCTCCGATAAGCCGTCGATCCCCCTCACCCCATCATCCCGTGACCTGTTGCATGTGCATCCTTACCCCAACATCCTCAACCAACGGCCACGCTCGTGTCATCACCAATAGTTCAGATCGGTCCTTTTTGCAAGACGGCTTGATCGCCGACAGGGTTAATCCTTCATACGGCTATTATGAGTAAGACCGTACTGTGACACTGACACTAGACAATTTCCCAATACGGTATACCCCCGGCCCCATAGACGCATACAATCCTCCTCAAATCACCCAGTAGAAATTAAACACAGGGTTATAATATCAGAACAGACGAGACGACCCAAATTCCACAATTGGAACAACCGTGACGTGGTCAATGCATACCTCCCCAAGCAGTACGCAACCACCATACAAGCTACTGCACCTCTTCTCCACGTGGAGTACATACATGACTACATACATGTACATATTTCCTCCCCCCTTCCGATTATGTACATCCCATGTACCGTGCGGAGAAAAAGGACATGCAGCTCCGGATAAATTCATGGGATTCATCCCGCATATGCTACTTACTTTACCCCTCAATCAAAAACAAAATCCTTTATGAGGGGAAAGGTGTATACATAGATACAGAGTAGAAAATCATCAGGTGTGTAGCACAAATTAATCACATTACTACTTACATATTCATCCCTAGAGTATCCGTAAGAGTAAAAGAATGAATGACCAAACAACCCCCCCCCCCCCCCCCCCAAAATAAAAAATAGAAAATAGAAAATAAAAAGAAAGAAAAATTAACATTCAATAGATCAGAAAATCCTCCGTTTTTTCCTTGGTACATCAACACACACAGACACACATGCACAAAAAATATCAATAAACAAATTACAACATGCATATCCATTCCACGATCGATCATAACTCATACCTCTTAATCCGTAGTCGTAGAGAAGGGGGAGGGGGGGGAGAAAAAATAAAACTTTAATCCGAAAAAAAACTACTTACCTATTTCGCTTAAGCCATGAAGGACAGGACAAGAATTTCGTTGAGATGGATGGATCGGATCGACGTGATCTATCTAGGAACTTCTTTTTTTTTTTATCATTATTTTATAGTATGTAGTATTTTATTGTTTGGGTGTGGTTACTAAGTTAATATTATGTTGTAGTAGTAGTAGTACTGTGTATAGGGCTGTTTGATGGACAGCCTAGGTTAAGATTTGGATAAATCACTGATTAGATCATTGGATAAAAGATAGATACTATCTAGCAGATGAGGAAAAGGAAAAGGAAAAGGAAAAAGAAAAAGAAAAAAGCGAGCTGAACCGTGCTGCAAGAAAACGTGGTGGTAGCTTTCTTTCTCTGTGGATGTGAAGAATGCTGTGGCCTACTGTGCGACGACTTGTTGGCTGATAGTTACCTATTCCGAATGCCTGTGTAGCTACACTCAGCTGAGATGCAATTAGTGGGTATTACCTAATATTAAGGGTTCTTGGTCGCAACGAACAGATTAGATTGGTTGCCAGCCGGGGAGGAGCCTGGAATGGAGGCATGTTAATTAATCAAGGGCTTGACGTGGTAGCCCTTTAATGGCCTGAGACAAATTAGATTGCTTCTCTGGCCATTTTCTGCCTAAGGTACGTGTACCGTTGGGAATGTTTTTAATAATAATGGAGAATGATAATAGCCAAAGTCAGGACTCCGTAGGGTATGAACTTACGATGGCAAAGAGCACGGGCATAGTCCAAAGCCAAGGACTTAGCTATCCACTTGCCAAGTGCAACATAGGAAATCGTGCTAGACAGAATGTGTTGCCGGCCCGGGCTCCGAGTTCTTAGGTAGTCGGTGGCAAACCTCATCTACATCCCACACCAATCAGACCTTATCATCACTCAGCGAGCAACAAAGAACATCTCACGAGTCGCTGCACCTCGTGTTAGTCTCAATAACTAGTTTGACCCGCTGCCCAAGCTGTGGTGGACGAACTGCGACCGAGCTTTGCTTCTTCGCTTGCCCACCCCATCACCACTCCAGGTACTATAGGTGGATAATTAATTGTTGGGACTGGAAGACTGGATGACTGCTTAGTCCGGACTAAGTCACTTCTTGGCTGCAGTAGTAGTGACGACCGGCCACGGTCTAGAGCGGAGCCCAAGCACGCACTCCAGTGAGTGGTGCTGGAGCCTGCTGTAGCCGTATGGAGCTCTGGATGGATCTTGTCCTCGCTATCCTGCAGCGACCTGCATAGCCTGGATTAGCCCAAGGCACGCCCTGCATAGCGTGGCCGGCAGTAACAAAGTGGCCCCTGGCCAGGAACAAGCTCCCGCGTAAGACATCCAGACTCCAGAGAGATGGAGATGGAACCTGAGCAGAGTCGGCTCGTTAGTTGCCGGAGAAACCTCAGAGCCCTATGAAGTTAGGAAGGCTGCAGGTCGAGTGGTGGTGTGCATTGTACCTGGCATTCTGTTGGAAGAGAAATTTTACGGCCTGTTTACCGACCCGAACTCCGCACCAACCAGCTGCCGAGGTACGCAGGAAAAAACCCAAGCGATAGTGCAACTAGTGGCTGGAGGGAGAGCAGCTCTCTGGATGTACGATTGTATGGCCTGGTAGGACACCCGGCCGGATGATCATAGCGTGTCGCTCTGACAGCTCCCAAGGGACCGACTATTGAATGTTTAAATTGCAATCAGAACGAAATCCTGACTAGTTCAACGGACATTCGTTCAGGGATGGCCCTCGCTGTCAGTGACAAGCTGTCAAGGGGAGGGTTTTAATGAGGATAAGCAGTGGAAGATGGGTCCCGGGCCAGCCTGAGCTTGTTCGTACGCCATCAACGAGGCTGTGGACGGGAAAAAGGGGGATGGCCGACGGTGAACGTGGAACAGCGCCGGCCTCGTTGGAGATTGACACGAACAGGCCAGGAAAATCGGCGACGCGGCAGAACGGTCGCCAAGGGCCCCAAGTGGGGGGCGTCCCTTTTTGCCGCGACAAAAGTCTCGAAACAGACCGAGAACGGAGCCCGGAGTCTATCCCCCAAACTCTACAATCGCTTCATCATCCATCCATCATCGGGCCCGCGGATCCAATTCCTACTACCGTCGGGTGTCATCCGCCACCGCACACGGGGAATCCTCCATCTGGAGCCAATGGAGAGACCCATGCTGTTGTCGAGGACTAGCAGTCCTGTCGTTCATTCTAGTACTATGTCCTTCGTAGATAACTGCTCTTGGTCGATGCTGATCCTAGTGATGGCGCCAGAGTGCTTTTTCCTGTGCTCAGGCGGCTGATTGCTGCCGCATGCGCCGATTTCCACTCGAATCACGGCGATCAGTCCTAAGTATGTTTTGCCCGTATTCTCTAGCTGCACCAGGAACGCTGGGAATGAAGGGAGCCGATGGGGACCAGCGGCATATCAACTGCCCCGGAAGAGTCCCTGGAAGGAAGCGCAAAGGAAGATTAAGCATATTGAGAACCCACCGGCCGCGTCTGGTGTATCAGAATGCGCACATTAAGGCTCTGGTAAAGGGCAGAACCCTTCGTTTTGAGACTCGGAGAGCTTCAGATTCGGCGCCGGTTCATCCTGGCATCCACCTAGGAGCGAGAGCTGGATCATTCAGATATTGCTCAGCAGCAGGTACGGTCGCAGCCGGCCAGCTAGTCCGGAGTAGGCTCAGTCCAGAGCAGTAGCACCTTTAGCACTTGGGACAGTGATGCTACGGGCCCGCAGTCACCGCACCTGCCAGCGCTCCACCAGCAGCCACAGCCTCTCCAATGAGCCATGTACACTAGCAATTAGCCTGTATGGGACGGACGGGGTCCTGGAGCTAGACTGCTAGACACGGCACCTCCTTGCAGCAGCATGATGTGTTACCTGCCCATGTTAAATCGGACGGAAAGGGAAGGGAACGGGTCGGATCGGTTTCTCAACAAACTGAAGACACACCGTCACCGTCGTAACTGTGGGCGATGGATCAAAAATTGAGAACCTCCTGGGGGTGACATCCATGGAGTATACACTATACGCAGTCGTAGTGACAGCAACCCGCGGAAGGTCCGGCTGAATAAAGGCGCTTGTAATGAGTAATTACCGACCCATTGACATCCGCAGCATTTAGAGATGGATTAGCAGATGGACTACTCCATAGATGGATACTGACTTGGGCACTGTCCAATGTGTCCATCGGACAGGCAGACAGGGGATGCAACGTTGTATCTTGCATTGCATCGAACAGAGCCCCATCTGCAATCGTGATACAAGCGATGCGTGCCAGCCAGGGATCATGGAGCCCTTCAATCTGGCTGCGGCGACGGCATGGAGAGGCCTGGGATGAACGAGTCCCAGCTGAGACTGAGAGGTCGAGATGCTACCCAGGACACAGTACTAACGTACTAGTAGAAGGCGAGGTCCTCGTACCGTATCATACGCCCCAGGAATGGACCAATGGCAACACCGCCACCGGAGAACGAGTCCCCCGATAGAGGAGATGGGGGTGCTGATTGGCTGTTTCCCCAGACCTCGGGCGCATTCGAACCCCACCTGCCCTTGCTTTCCCCGGGCTTGGAAAGTCAATCGGGTTTAGGCGGTACTTGGGAGAGACACGAAGAGACACGAAGGATTTGCCATCTGAGCAGTGTGCAGCCCTTGCTGTGTTGGTTGCTGGACGAATGGAGGGCTGCTCCTTTCACCCTGGATCTTGGTCCCTATGGGGCGTGTCAAGCCCTTCTCCTCCCCCGCTTTCCCATAGTTGCGGAAAGTCTAAAGCCAGATGCCTCCAATGGGACACGGATGGCCCGATGGAGAGAATACCGCAGGATGATGGAGGATCGTCGCCTCTGGTGGTGAACAGCGTCCAAGTTCTCGCCAGCCGACCCATTTTGCTAGCCTGCTTCTAGAGTCAATTAGGGACATTCAAGCGGGAGTGGCCCGTCAGGTGGATTCCTGCACATCGTTTTAAAACCCAGCACTAAATTCGGCCGCTCCACCGCTGCTCATCGCCGACAAAAAGTATGATAAAGTAATAATAATCATGACACCGTAATAATAATAATAACAGCGAAAATTAAGCCCAGATTAAAAAAAAAAAAAATCTTTTTTTTTCGGATCATCACCCACGGATCGAATTAAATAAAAATAAAATCAAATCAAATAAAAAAAAGAGAGAGAGACCACTTACCAACCACTAAAAGCCAGGCTAAACTCAACTAACGGTCCTTCCTCCCAAAGTCCGTTAATCCCAGCGACACAGACAGACACACACGTCCGGGCCCTCCTCTTCTTATTTGACCTCTCTTTCCCCTCTCCCTCCTCCTCATCTCCCTCGCCTTCTCCTCATTGCTTCTATTTATTCCTCTTACATCTTGCACGGTCCCGGTCGTCGTCAAGATTCTCCTTGCTGATCCGCCCAGCAGTGCTGTGCGCATCGTCGTTTCTTCTCCTATCTCCTACCGTGGTTTCATATATATTTCATCCCCTCCACCCTCCAGCTAGCTGGACTGCCTTGGGATCTTAGAAGCATTATAATCGATTGATCTTGGATCGGATAATCTGTCTCCGGTAGTCATCATGTCTGAACATCCTATTGAGAAGGACATGGCTCCTGAACTCGAGTCCAACGGCACTGCTCCCATCACCCATGAGATGTCGGCAGAGGACACTGCCAGAGCCGCTGCGCGCTTTGGCTACGGTCCCATGGCTCATGTCAACACCGCTGAGGCCAACCTCCGCCCCTTCGGAGGAGAGTTCCAGCCCGGTCTGTACAAGTCGGTCGAGCAGCGCAAGTTCGCCAACCCGGCGCCTCTGGGTCTCTGCGCTTTCGCCCTCACCACCTTCCTCCTGAGTTTGATCAACATGGGTACTCGTGGTATCACTGCGAACAACATTGTCGTGAGTTTGGCTTTCGGATACGGTGGTCTCGTTCAGTTGCTTGCTGGCATGTGGTAGGTGGTCCCCATTGTTTCCATTCCTTAGTGATGCACTCTGACCAGTCGCAGGGAAATGGCTGTCGGAAACACCTTCGGTGCCACTGCTTTGTCCTCCTATGGCGGTTTCTGGATCTCCTTCGCCATCGTCTTGACCCCTGGTGGGTTCGAGATCGCCGCATCGATCGAGGAGGCTGGTGGTGACAGCATGTTCTATAACTCGATGGGACTGTACCTCATGGTAAGCTTTTTCATGGTGACTGCGAGTAGGAGCACCGCGCTAACTGTCCTCGGTAGGGTTGGTTCATCTTCACCACCATTCTGCTGGTGTGCACCCTGAGATCCACGGTCGCCTTCTTCTTGCTCTTCTTCTTCCTTGACCTGACCTTCTTGCTGCTTGGCATTGGATATCTGCGTCCCGACGCTTCCGGCGCCCCCAACCCTCCGATCATCAAGGCGGGTGGATTCTTCGGTCTCCTGGCTGCGTTTGCCGCCTGGTACAATGCCCTGGCCGGTATTGCCGACAGCAGCAACAGCTTCTTCATCATGCCTGTTGCTCACTTCCCCTGGTCTCCCACTGCCCGCAGCCGTGCTAAGACCGCGCGCGAGACCGTCTAAACGACACGATGCAGTCGGTTGGGTTCAGGTCTCGGATGACCGAAACCCATATGGGAGGATTCTCTCGAAAAAGAGTAATATACCTGCGCTTGTTATATTTCAGATACCCATTCTTGTAAGGCCATTGCTGCGCGGGGAATGGTCCAGGCTATAGACCATCTTGGGGTCTTGTCAAGTCTGGCAGGCCCAACAGCAGGTCAACGGTCCAGCAGTGTTTGTTTTTTTGTATTGGTTCCCATTGGAATAATAATATCAAGACCCGGGTAATGATGGGGCAGTCCGTTGTCGAGCACAATGGATGGGGGCGTTTCGTCACTTTGGATGCTTAGTTCTGTTAATGAAAGGGTTGACCTTGAATGAATATATGATTTGACGTCAGCTTGCTGCAAGGACATATAACCGACCTACCTGTGACAAACCATCGTAGCTATTCCTCACTGCAGCATGCAGACAGCCTTGATCCCGGAAGGCCAGGTTCCTAGGCCTTCCTTTATACAATGCCGCAGCAAACGAACAAAGAGATCAACTATAACCCGCAAGCAATCAACCAGTTAGTACGTCGCATTGAAGTAAGTCAGTAAACCACTGGAAGAACAAAGAAAGCCATCTTTCTCCCCTCGGTCCATCTTCAACCAGAGCTTAAACCCAAACTGAAGCGCGTGCCTCCAAACCATTCTATAAGTCAATTAGTAGTATAAGAGAGAGAGCGAGCAATCCCACCACCCCCATTCCATTCCTATCCAATGGATAAGAAAAAACGGTAGGTAATGGGCAGACAACCAAAATCGATGAAATATGCAGTTATCCAAAAGAGAGAGCGAGAAAGAAAGAAATAAAGAAAGGGAGGGAGGGAAGGAAAAGAAAAGTAAATAAGTTCTAGTAGTTCACCGGGGGTCGACCGGGCGCGGCGAAGGTTCGGCGTTCGGGCGGGATTCGGACGGGAATTATTCGGGAATGAGGATCCTACAGGGTGAGGTGAGGTCTAGGTCTCGGTCTCGGGCTTGGGCTGGGCTTGGGGCTTACCGATTCTCGCCGAAGGATTTTGTGGTCGCGGTTCCCGGTTGGTTGGATTTTTCTATTCTTCTCTTTTTTTTTGCAATGGTGTGTTTGAGCTTGGTTAGTTGGGAGGAGTGTTCCTTCGGGTGAAAATGGGATGGGTTGAGGGATTTTAGTTTCTCCTGTTTGGGGATTTTCGTGGGACGGTGGGTGTTCCGGGTGGTGTGATTGTACTCTGTATTCCGTAGTTGTCTGCTGGTTGCTGTCTGGGTGGTGATCAAGAATTGTTCAGGGTTATCTAGAATGGGATTCCAAGGGAATAGTCCCGGCCATCGTCATATACCGTGTCTCATTAATATATCATACATGTCACATGTAACATGTGAGTCCTATATATGAGTTATATCGGGTCTATATACATTCCTGTGGTGCACGCAGCCGAGGCTCGATCTCATTCCATAACTCTTGCAACGCGGGCAGGTACTTCCGGTCCACGTAGAAAAAGCCCATAAGCAGGGCCCGCAGCCCCTGCCATGAGTGGATGCTCCCGTCCTCTCGGAGTACCGAGACGAGCTCGTTCACGAAGAATGTATGCTCCGGTAGCTGCGGCGAACTGCACGCCCCGATGAACAGGATCCAGATCAGCACGTCCTGGCAAAGCTGGAAGTATCCGGCACCCATGGTGCTCTCGAGCGCCAAGCGGAGCGCCGTGATGGGTCGGGGGAACACCGGCGCAATTTGCGGGTAGAAGCCCCAGATGACGGTGTTGTGGAACACCAGGCATGCCAGCCGAGCACAGCCTTCGATGGTGGCTTCGACCTTGCTTTCGCCTGTCGCCGTGTACCGGTCGTCATGAAGAGTGTATTCGACGTAAAGGACCTCCGTGTTGAAGTAGTCCTCTGTGTCGTCGTCAAATTCTTGATATTGCGTAGTGCTCTTGATCCATTCGCTGTACCAGGTTAGTTCGGCCAGGTCATATATCGTCTTGGACATGGCATCCCCAAAGATGCCGGGTATCTCTATTAATTGTATCAAACGGGAAGCTAAAAGTGCAAGGTCTTCATTAGGGGGGATAAGCGTTAATTGCGGAGGACGGGCGTAGCGAATGAATGGGAAAATGGGCTTGGTGCCAGCCATACACGCCACACGGATGTCAGTCCTAGTCGAGTCAGTACGGGGGCCCACTGACTCCACAGCAATTGGGTTGAGCTGACCATGAAATTTGGAATCGAACGTCGGGTGGTACATCCGCGAATGTCTTTCTCATGCCGACCATCTGGCGCAGGCCGGCCAGATGAATCTTGAGATAGTCGGCGTTTCCCGACGCAATCTGAATCAATTAGCCAAGCCCCACGCACAGCTTCAGGAATGCTCACCTCAATGGTCAAGAGGATGGATACCGCGGCAATCAGCTGATCACTGGAAGCCTTGATCGGATCTGACAAACCCTCATTGACCAGTTTGATTGTCTCACCCCGGTGGTGGAACGTGTCCAGGAGTAGCACACTCGAACGCCGCTTGTTGGGGTCCGTTAGCGGAAGCTCCCCGGCTGCCAAGGCAGAGTTCGATGCTGCGACGCATATACAAGCGTGCAATGATACCGGGTCCTGTTGAACCAGTGCCGTCCAATGATCCCGCAACTTGGGCCCATATCGGCGTTGCAATGGATACGCCTGCTGCGTCAGATCAAAGACTGCCATGAGATGTTAGATCCACACCTTCTAGAACAGTTGCAAGTCAAACCTACAATGCTGAAGATGTCGACACATACGATCCGACATCACCGTATGTGTTGAAATGAACGGATCGACCGCCCCTCCCAGATAGTTCCATGGAGCTGCGGACTGCACCGGTGCAAGTGCATTATTCGTGGGTGCTTCGATGCTGTAGTTGTCCACGAGCCCCACCGAGACAGCCGGGTAACTGCCCTCGTTCTTGACCACCAGCGCATGCTGCGGCGCTTCTTTCTGTTGCTGTTCGGGCGAGGAAGAAGCAGATGAGGAAGAGGAATCAGAAACAATCCGTGTGCCGAAGGAGGAAGATTCGGTGACACTTGGCTTGTGGATGGGTCCAGCAGAAGGGGCCGAAGAAGCTGCAGCTGCCGCGGACGAACTGGAGGCGGTCGTTTCCACTGGCTGAAAGGCAAGGTGCTTCCAGGTTTTGCTTTTGTAGCGCTTCGTATTCTCTAGCCTCTTCTTGCGGTTATGCTCGGACATAACATGGGAACGGATGCGCTTGAGTGTCTCCTCCCTTGTACCTTCGGACACGGATTGCGGATCGGTATGGACCCAAAACAGGGTCGACTTCCCCGCAGATGCATTGTTGGTCTTCCGCGGTTTGCGGGGCTTCGTGACACCATTCCTGCTTACATCCTGGCGGGTAGACTCGGTGGTCAAGGGTTGCGCGTTGGTATGAACGGGGGGCGGCGGTATCGATGGGGGCGGCGGCGGCGGGACAGGCCCGTAAGCAAAAGATTGGCTGGACGTCGAGATCGGATAATTGTAAGGACGATGGGGATGATGATATGTAGTATTATTAATAGCAACCGGATGGACAGCAGTGGTGGGAGCAGCCCAAGCAGCTGGTTTGCTCAGCACCGGCAAGACGTGCTCGTGGTCGGTGGCCAAAGAGCGCGCCGTTGGCTGATAGTGGTGGGAATTTTTAGCGTCCATCGCACGCGCGAGTCTAATCGTATTATTCACAGATCCAGCTGGTGATCTTCATAGATGCTCATCGTTCTAGAATGGGGCGAATATGGAACAATGACCGTCAGGGCTGAGGTGGGAATTGAGAGTGTGAGAGGGATTCCGGGGGAAGACCGGGGGAACGAGGGAAATGCTGAATGGTCAGCGCACTGCCCTTATCAGGAAAAGCCCATCTCTCGGAGGGGCCTGAGAGGGGAAAGGAAAGGATCGGAAGGAAGGGAAGTAATCAATATAATAAGAAATAAGAAATAAGAAACGAGAGGGATTGTGACGGGGGAGGCGGCGGCCGTTGATTGATTGAATGAGTGGGAGGGAACGCCGCCGGAGGAGAGGGGCTGTAAAGTCGGGGAGGGGACGGGCAAGTAAGTCGCTTTGGGTAAGGCCAATGGAGTCCTGGGAGAGAAGGGAAAAAAGAAAAAAAAAAGTCGAGGAGATTTAATTTCTGTGCCTTGTTTTCCCTTTTTTTCCCCGTTCCTTTCCCCTTATTTTTTCTCCGTTCTAATTTTCTGTTGTCTGGACGCGTAGCCAATGATCGTTTTGTTTGGCGACCAACGATACCGGACCAGCTGCAGGCACAGATACGCAACCAACCACCGCCAACGATTCAACGTTCTAATCCAATGAGTCAAGATCTTGCCCGTCCACCGCTAGTGTCCTTGAGTACGGCGACACAATCATCCTCCCCCATAATGGTCAACACAATGGAACACAAAGACACGAGGTCCAGATCTCGGATGCTGCAGTACCCGGTGTCCGGGTGGAGCAGCAACTTAAAAATCCTCGATGCGAATTGGATATCGGAAGCATGAGTAATACCTCGCATTACGAGGGCTGGCCGCCGTTCTTTCGTACATGCTGGAATCATTCATATGTGCTGGAGATTCCGCAATATCCTGAGTAGAGAAGAGGCAATGGATCTCTGACCGATACGACTGTCACTCTCCAGACCCCTCAGGTGCCTCCAGGCACAACCTCCCAGTCCGCCCCCTGTACTTCAGTTCTCTGGCACATACAGGAAACCGCGTTAGTCGGAAGTTAAAATCCAGCCCAAGGCCTTTCAGCAATCACATCCGAAAACCATAACGGGCTCCACACTTTCCGATCGCACCAGATCGGACAAATATTCCTTCCTGGGCCGTCTGGAGTTCTCCTTGCGCGGCCGAATATGATGTATCTCAGAGCTCTCAAGTCTCAACCAACCCAGCTATCTCTTCTTCTTCTCCTTCAATTCAATCAAAATCCATGTCTCTTAGTGCCCGACTCCACGAATCAAATCAGCGGCTACTCCGGACCAGTACGTCATATTAAGACTTGTTAGGCTAACACTTTTTCCGGTCTTCCCAACAAGCAAGCGCGCCGTCCGTCGGGGAGGAACTAAAATCGAGCCAAGACGGTTTGATCCACCGCCATTAATACGATTGACCGCAACGGTTGGGCACGTCAAGCTATGATGTCCGTCCCCTGTACGACATACTAGAGTTTCTTAATTGATTGTCTGAGAGCTATTGTCTCCAGCCGAGTTTATTTGGTTCCAGGTTGCCTTTCTTGGTGTTTCACTCATGACTTGGCTCCCAGCTCTCCAAAGCCCAAAGTCCAGTCAAGTGTCTACGGGGTCTGTTACTAGTGTGGCCCCAACATACTCAGTCTAAAACCACGCACAACGCCTGCACATTGCCTGCTACCTTTCTTGCAGAGATCGCCAACTGCAGGGATAGTTGCCCTGCTCCCGTGACTGTACTTATGCACACGAGTCAGTCGATATGCACATGCCGGGTTGCACAGAGTTACATCGGGGGTAGCCTAAACTTGACCGCAACATGGGCGGTGGTTACGTACAAATCGGTCATCCTGCACCTCGACGCAGTAGGCTCAGGGCTGTTTCCCTCACTATCTGCTAGTATACTCCATAGCCACGACCAGACCGTCTGGAACTCCAGATCCGGTCTGAAGTCCGCACACTAGGATCGTCATCAATTTTATGTTTTCACTTTGCAGACGTATGCACCGATACTGCTGTCCAAAACTCCAAGTACTACTTGGTTACAAAGTGACTAGATACAGTTCCGAGGTCACTATGTTTGCTAACTAATCAGAGACAGAAATTTACGAGAACTCGGAAATATGCACGCGACTTGACTGGGGGGCCCTGACGGCTGTCATATCCGTTGTGGGCTACTAGAACCAATCGCTTGATTAGGTTGGGTTGGGATGGCACGGATATACGGAGTACCTGGCCCGTAGGTACCAAGGAAATAATAAGTGTACCTAGTAGATACCTAGGTCGTAGGTACTAAGACTAACTAACCGGTGCCCGGCCGCCCGGTGGCCAACAACACCCTTTCAACGGAATACTATCAACGGAGTACTCCGTACAGCAAACAACCACACCCGGCATCTCGATACCTAGGTAAGTAGCCACCGGCAAGCAGATACACATCCAGAAGTGGATACGAAAGTCCGTGGGCCAGATAACCAACCACTAGTACGTAGCCCCTCCCTCTCTCATCGCCAACCATCACTAGATACTAGGTACTATCCAGTTCAACCAAAAGGTACGGAGTACTAAGAACCACTCCGTCTCAGTCTCAGACTCAACCAGCTCCTAGACTCCTAGGTAGGTAGGTAGGTAGTCCTCGTATCCATACTCCGTACCCCGTATACGGAGTACGACATACGTATACGCAACCCAACACACCACACCACACCACACCACCCAAGGAGAACAACACTAACAGACAATAATAATGTAAATGTAACGCCCTTCAAACTCTATCTCCAACCTACACTGAAACACCCACCCAGCCACCCATCCGTCACCAAAACCCATCAATACCTACCTACCTACCTACTGTTTATTAATGCCTATCGGAACGAGCCGATCGGGCTCCGTTGACTCCATCAACCATGCGCGCCCTAAAGTCTAGGTCGGGCCAAACAGATCGCAGTATAGTGTTGGGAACACAGACGGGTGGATGGATGGAATTGGATGGCGAAGTTGTTGCGAGACGGAGTGTCGGAGGTTCGCGTGATACTTGGGCCGGCATACCGGGATGAAAAGTTCCGTGCGTATGGATGGATGGGTCGGAAATGGGGGTCGGGTCGGAGATGGGTCGTATATAGGTAGGTATCTAGATAGTATTGGCCACCGGGTGACTGGATATTGAGGGGGAGGCCACTTATTTAGTGGGGAGGTATCTTGGACGAGGATAGGTAAGTAGGTACCGGTTGTGAGGTGAGTCGAGAATTTGGGCAATTGGTTGTCGTAGGTTGGATTTGGAGGGATCAAAGGATAGTGACTACTATGTTGCGGATTTCCCGATCCCTTGCCGATGACGGCGGTCATGCGGTCTGGGCGGACCACCCTTACTGCTACTGGGGACTTTCTACCGACTCGGATTGCTTGTGCTTGTCAATCTGCTACAATTCTTGCTATATCCCCCCTGTCACTAAACATTGCCTGCTATCGCTACATGGTCAACGGTCGGACCCGCACTGCGAGCCCGCCGTTATGCATTCCAATAACACAATAAACCAAATGCAAGTCGATAAAAATGAATATTAAGGAGAAAAAAAAAATAGGTAAGTCTAGCACAATAACCCGTGCGTCTGCAGCATTGCAGCGTTGCAGCGTTGGTAAGTCAATTCCTCCGCAGCATTATGATAGCCCCGGTCGCGGGAATACCGGCATTGTGTCCAGTTGCTCCAAGCCTCCCATCGTACCTTGCTGCCCACTGACATGCCACCCTTGGCCTGTCTGCTGGTTCACAAAGGCACTCTGGCGGAACGGATTCGTGCTCCCTGTAGGGTTTGGTCGGAGCGGTGCTGCTGCAGGAGGTTGCAACCCCTGCGACGGCTGTGGGGGGACAGAGGAGGCTCGAGCAAAAGGATTGGTTCCTGTTCGCTGAGCTTGGAGCGGCGCCGGCTGTTGCGGCGCTTGCAGCGCTTGCGGCTGCACCTGCGTCTGCGGGAAGGCTTGGGGAACGCCGGCGTCGAACTGTGGGTTGGCCGTCGATAGGCGTCGTGCGAATGGATTCGTGTTTTGGCGGTTGATGGGGGCCGCAGGCGTGGCCGATCCGGTCGGCGTGCTCATTAACATGGACTGTCGGAATGGGTTGGTTGACTGCGGTTGCAACTGCTGCTGCGCCATTGGCATCGGTTGCTGTTGTTGTGGGAATGCGCTAACATCATGTTGTGGGATGGGAGCGAGGTTGGTTTGGAACCCGTACGTCTGGGGCTGCGCCGAATAACCGCCAAATCCTGCCCCCGTATGGTTAGGCTGAAGGGGTTGGGGTGCTTGTTGTTGTTGCTGTCCAAACGGTTGGTTGTTCTGCGGCACAAACTGCGTCCCAAAAGCCGCTTGCTGATCGAACCCGGTCGCTTGGGGCTGTTGGAAGCCCGTTGGTTGCGCGTAGAAAGCTGCTGGCTGCTGCGGTGGAAATCCTGTTTGCTGGAACTGCATCGCCTGCGGTTGCTGCTGCATTTGTGCTTGCTGGAACGGGTTGGGCTGGGCCATTGGCTGCTGGTTCTGTTCGATTGCATCAAAGAAGTCGATCAGATCTGGTGCGGCGGACTTCTGTGGATTCGGCTGCGTCTGAGGTCGAGCGGGCGTAGGATTCGAGTTGCTAACAACCCGATCCCCTGTCGCATTCTTGGCCACAGGTGTGGGTGCTCCACCACTCTTTCCTTGCTTTCGTGCCAGATATTCTCGCCGGCGGAGGTTGAAGTCCGGATCGTTAAGGTCGTCCTCCAGGAGTCGCGTCAAATCTGTAGAAGCATGCTTGAGCTTAGGTATTTCCAATCGCGTTGCAGATTGAAAGTGCCTAGCAACTCCCAGAAACTTGACAACTTCTTCCGTTTGGGCGGTGAATGTCTTGTATATTTCCAAGGCGCGTTCGCTGTCGGGTCGTGACATTTCGAAGTAATGCTCTGTCCGCAATCTAATAAGAACATGCCGCAGCTTTGCTTAGGCGGGGCACCTACCCAGGACGTTGATTGTTCCTTCGTTCATGACCGAATAGAGAGTCAAGAGATCCAAGGTCAGTAGGCGAAACGCAGTTAACGATATTTCATTCTCGACGTCGTCAGTAAGAAGCTAGAGTAGGTCAGCCACGACGGTCGTGATAGGAAAAGAAGGGGGTGACACACCTCACACTTGAGCAGCGCGTGAATCTGATGTTGAACTATTTCTGTTTCTCTCAACAGACCCTTTTCCACCGTCAATCTTCTCATCCGACCTTGCCCGCTTCGTACATAGTCGGTCTTTGTGTCCTCAAACGCTCTTGCGCGCGCGATGAGATAGTCGGAATATCTCCGAATATTATGGCCTTGCGACTGCACTATACCATCCATACGTCAGCGATCGCCCTCGTTGAGTCCAGGCACCGTCTCCCACCTTCTGAAAATCCGCTAATCGCAAGTCTCCTGGGGTTCTCCGCCATGTACTGTAAGGTGGCATCTAACTGCCCCTCCCTTATCATCAGGTGGACGACAATCAGAGCCTTGAAAACGATGGTCCATGTTGAGTCGCGAAGTCGAAGTTGCAGGGTTCGAAATATCTCTGCTACACCTGCCTCGCCTGTATGGGTCGCAACAAGAATGTGTTCAATATATTTGGATTTGGGGGCGGCGAGCTGTTATGAGATCCAAACCGTCAGCAGTTGCGCAAGTCGCCCCCTGAAAAGCGGCATGGCCTTGTACCAACCTTTATCTTGGTGGCTCCCTTCACCGACTTCTCGAAATTGTGAGACATGGTCAAGAATGGCTGTCCTCCGTCACAACAATTGGTCGGGAACAGAAATCAGGGGAGTGGCCGCGGACTGGATTCAAAATGGAGGGGTTGAAAACGATAACCGGATCGATCGAGGATGCGTGAGGAGAATAACTATAGTCGTGTTCTGATTGCTCTGACCACACCAATGCCAAGAATAATCATGATGCGTCAAGTTTCCATGTCGCGAAACTGATTGATTCTTACGCAGGCTGTCAATAGTGGAGTGGGACGGGTCGAAGTGCCGACTTCTAAGGAGGGGAGTCAGAACGTTCGGTAATGACAGGGACGATCTGCCAGCGATTTCCCTGAGGAGAGGGGGGGAGAGGTCAAGAATCGAATCGGGCACCCGAACAGGAGGGGAGACCGATGAATATGAGTCGAGGAGAGACCTTCAGGCCGTCGGGATGTTGGACTTCCAAGCGGCGTCGCAGTGGAGCGTCTTGTGTTGCACCCTAGGCTAGGAACCGCCTAGTGCGGTTTGGGTCGGCGCGATGATGTTATCCGACGAACTATAGTCCCAGCAGGTTAATTCATGCAGTGTGCATTCCACGGTTGAAAGTGAATGAGAAAAAATCTGGGGTTGGATGTACCATTGAATTCCATCTCTTGAATTTAGTTGATTTATTGGATATTGTGGGTTCTTATCTAGAATCTTAATTATCTACGAAATATTTCTTCACATAATTATAGTTATATATTTGGGCTCTTATAACCACTTCAAACACCTTCAGTTGGCAAACATAATACAGAAGTAAGATATTAGTACCACCCTGCAACTGTTACTGGAACTATGGATCTAATAACTCTACTAATATCTCCAGCAACATTACCAGTGACCCACTTGTGGATATTCAAAAACCTGAGATTCTTTTTATTCATTTCCTTCTATCTGATGTCCACTGAAGGTATTGGTGCTGTAGATTGCTCATCCAGCTACCTCTGCGAAGCCCCATGCCATCATGCTTTTCGCAATGGAACTGAGCGCACAAATCCCTCTCAAATGGGGCACTCGCTACCACCTACCCACTTCACTGCCTCAACCTCCCTACTTTCACTGAAGCAAAGCTTCCGTGCCAAACCTTCTCATTCAATCATATCCCCCTACTCATTGAATCAACCCAGCGCGTGCTTTCATTCAGTGATACCTAATTGTCCTCATGGAGTCATTTCCTGGTCTAAACTACAGGATCCCCGTACCGAAGAACAGATGGAACCGAGAACAGAGGCTTTTCCTCTGTTGCCTCCACGAATTCTTCAAGAGAGACCAAGTGGTATTCAAAGACATATTTAACCACGTTTTCAGATCAGAGGTGAGGGAATGTGGACTAATCGATGGAATCTCTTGGAATGCAATGGATGCGCAATGGCGGGAAATGGTGAGATATTCATACACGGAGTGGAGAGAGGTCCATCAAGATTCATTCGACGGAATTAGGCGTTGGCGTCCTATACTCTCACAGATAAAGCACACTGTGAGGCATCTCGGGCTACAAATAATCCCGAAATATGTCAATGAAAATTATACTCCTAGCTTTCGGCCAACTCCGACCCCACCAGCTAACGTTCAGGATATGGAGGCAAGTTTCGCGTACAGGAAGAAGCATCTACGTGTACTGACCCACTCTAGAGCCCGAGGAACTCTATTATAGAGAGCCCTGAGGAAGTGCATGCTACGGACGAAGAAGAACAGGAGCCAGACTCAGAAATCGTTAGTCCTACTCAAAACAACACCAGCTTATGCAATGGCGGTGGTAAAGTATGCTTCTGGTGTGCGCAAGAACAAACTACCAGTGTACGAATCATCTAAGGCCTGGAGTCGAAATATGAATTAACGATTGACCTAGGAAGAAAACCCGGAACCGACAAATTCTTCGAGAACAAAGTCGAATGATGAAGTGCCCCGGTTCCTATACCGATGGTCTAATATTGATAGCCAAGGCGTCAATTCAAAGAGATTATTTCTGGCTGGTTTATTTGCAGATGGCCGCGAACAATTCTCCCCAGAGGATATTTCACAAGAGCAATTCTCTGAATACTTTCTAAGACATGCTCACATCGAGAAAACGCCATCTCCTTTTATATCTACTTTTATTTCGATGTTATCGCCAGTCCACAGAGCACTATGGAACAAGGAGGGCGCCATCATATCAATCATCGACACGAAAAAGCTTGATACTGCGTTATACTCCGCAAAAGATAACTTCAGAAAACATAACCTGCGCATCCGAGGCTATGATGGCAGGGGTGAGTACTTGGTATGGGGAAGGATCCCATCTGCTGCTATAATATGCGCTGTGAAAATAAGCACGATACAACAGCTCGCAGATGAGCATACTGAGATTGGAAAATTACTCCAGCTTGAAAAAATAGCATCCCATAAGTTCAACAGGAGAAAGCTGCATGAAGACCTAGCTAGAGGAGCTGGAAATCTCGACCGCGCCTCAGGTTTTGCGATAGGAAAGCTCCTCTTCTCCATTGATCTCCCGTTTGAATTCAGTACGGATGTCAGCGAAGGCTTATTTCACTCCTGGAGATTGAAGAGAACGGGATCATGGGAGTCTTTCCACGAGGGGGTGGATGCTGGCTATGGCCGATCTTCTAGACCATTCTCTGCTAGTGTTAACGAAGCTGCAAGTCCAGGGCCAGCCGCTTATGAGATTTCAGATGATGATTCAGTCACTGAGTGTGGGTCAATCTCGGATGATGGAGACGCAAGCGATAGCGAATTTGAGGTTATTGCTGCTAGCTCTCCTTATCCAGAGGGTTGCGAGCGGATTGAACAACGCTTTTATGACCGAACACATGATCACATCACAGAACGAACTCCCCATTTGACTCCCCATTCGACTCCTTACTGGTCCCCCCAATCAAGAATTGACCCAAATCGGGAACTGATATCTGGAGAAGCCACGGAGTCAGAATATGATATGGTATCTGAGTTCGATGTTGAACAACTAGCCGAGCAGATAACCGACTGGCCCCAAGAAGAAGCTCAAGAACTGTTTCCCCGAGCTATACCCGCCATCCGCGGCCCCGTCATTGAAATGTTCGACCCGAACACTGGTAGATGGGTGCACGGGCAAACAGAATCAACAAAGGAATTGGAAACAGCGTATGAGGGTCAACCTTCTATGCAATCTATGCAACCGTCCTCCTCTCATAATACCGAGGGAATACATGCTATGTCGCCCGAAAGCGACGTGATATTTGATATGGAGACGAGACATTCCACTACGAGCATGTCTCGTGAGCCGTCGGAGGATATCATGCCACAGTATCAGTTTGCGAGAGATCGAGAACGCCGAAGACTCTGGTTGCTTCAGGAGTGAACTTGCCTATTCCAGGTTCTGCTTTGTACTACAGACCAGATGTGGGACATTTCTGTTTGTTTGTTCCCGCAGTGACATGTTGTCGTGACTTGGACGCTAAGATCATTCTGTGAGATAAGAGGCGGGGATCTGAATAATGTGTGGGGTGATGCTTATCCATTGGAGGTGTGTAGGTACGCTAGGAGTGTTTGAAGGGCTGGTGGCATATGTACATAATATTGCTTCACTGTAGTCGAATAGAAGTGACCTACTGACAATCCCGAAGGTTGACGCTTAGTCGAGCAATGTGTCGATAGTAACTGAACTGATAGGAAAGAATACGACCAGACTAAGATCCAAGACGCGGACAGTGACTTGATTTGCAAGGCCAATTTCAAAACTAGCATGTTCTCCGTGTTTTCCCCGAGTCCTTGTACGGTGGAGTCTATGTGGGAGAATCAAAGAAATTTTTTCATTGGATATTCCTTCCACAAGGGTACCTGGGACATGAAATCGTGAAACAATCCCAACCCGTAAACTATTCCGTTTATATCCAGTCACGCCGCTGCCCTAGGTTTATCTTCCTCGCGAAAACACACCCTTCTTCATCGACACGCTTAGAACTTGGAGAAAGCCTTGACGGCCTTGCCGGTACGGGGAAGGACGCGGAGGACGTTGAAGCGGACCTGAAAGTGGCATGTTAGCACATCCAACATATACCAATGCGATGCGTGCGGGGAAGATATTCGGTAGCGCCTGGTGCTATCCATATCTTCTTTCATGTTGGAAGGCATGGATTTGCCACCCGGCGGTACCGATAACATCCCCAGGGCGGTTCACATACAGTCTTGCTCAGGGGGCGGCACTGGCCGACGGTGACCCAGTCACCTTCCTCAACACGGAAAGCGGGAGAGACGTGGGCGGCAAGGTTCTTGTGTCTCTTCTCGTAACGGTTGTACTTGGGGACGTAGTGGAGGTATTCACGGCGGATGACGATGGTACGGTGCATCTTGGTGGAGACGACACGGCCGGTCAGGATACGGCCACGGATGGAAACCAGACCGGTGAAGGGGCACTTCTTGTCTGTTCGATATCAGTGATCTGTATTCCACCTAACCATGGACACCACGACTGTTCTTCCGGAGCCTTAAGAGATGAGAAGAGCCGAAATCCGCAACATGTCGTAAATCTTCCAGCCCAGGCACAAAATCCCAACTCTTGTCGCATTCCATCCCGATCAGTTGCACCAAGTAGTTGCATATCGTAGACTCATGCTGGCGCTCCCTAGTGCGCCACGCGGCGGATTCTCATCTCCAAAAGCCCTGAAAGATTCCCAGCCGGTCCCGCATGATCGGAAGTCGATAACCCCGCAAAAATTCAACATAGGTCGTGCATACCGATGAAGCTGCCCTCAATGGCGGCCTTGGGGGTACGGAAACCGAGACCGACATCCTTGTACCATCTGCGGCCGGTGCCAACCTTCTTGCTCTTCGCCTGAGACTTGGGGTTGACGAAGATGTGAGGCTGCTTCTGGAACGCACGTTCCGACTGGACGGTCAACTCGGTCGCCATTGTTGCGAGAATTCAGTCCGACGAGGAAGCAAAGTCGAGCTGGGTGATAAATTCGTCGCGAAGGGTGGGTGTCGGGGGCGTGCGGTGGTCGACGTCGATGTTGGAGAAGATTTATTCGACGATGGCGGATATTCGTCCTGTGAGTGTGCGATGGGGGCGCTAGCCCCTTTTCGGACTCGGCTAGGGCTATCCGTTTTGGTTTGTTTACATCCCCCGATCACATGAGCGGCGGCCGGGTGACGCGCGGAGCGGCGGGTCGAGGCCATCACTAAGTCTTGCTTTCTCGACCCATCATGTTATGATTGTCGTTGTTGTTGTTGTTGGTTGAACCCTTGGGATCCCGACCGTCTTCTACTCTTCACCCCTTCACCCCCTTCCTCGTCTATGTCCTCTCTATCTTAATAATCCATGGCGTCCCGAAGTGACTCCGCGGGGTCCTCCCGCCCGCGATCTCGTCGCTCCATCGCCCATGTCCCCCGATCGCAGTTGACCTCTGCTCTCGAAAAGGAAAATGCGACCACAAGCATCAGCTCATCTCAACCCATAGGGGAGCGCCCGAAGCTTGCGGGGAAGGACAAGAAGTCTCGCAGTAAGAGTCTGGGACCTGGTGGTCTAGATGCGCTTCAGGATTCAAATGGCAATCGACGCAAGGTAGCTCCCCACTCTGCCTTACGATACTCTTATCGCCTTTCATACTAACAAGCAACCCGTCGCGTTGAAGTCTACTGCGGCGTTCCCCCTCAAGTCGATCCTGAAACCCACAGTCCCCGTCTCTCCAGTGCGCAACATCCCCACGTTTGAGGAGACACGCAGACGGACGCCCGCTCGCGGACCACCCCACAATGACGGCACCGGTGAAGGTCAGGACCAGGGCAAAGAGGGCCTGCTAATCGACTTCGACACCCCCGCGCAACCTTCCGGCTCTAGTGGCGATGACCGGGCCAATCCTTTCGACAGCTTCAATGCCGCGTCAATTCGTGATGAGATGGCCGCCGTAAGAGAGCGAGAAGAGAAGGAACAGCGGGAGCGAGAGCGAAAGATGATCCTCCAACAAAGAGAGGCGCGCCGGAAATCGATGGGTCTGTGTCTCCGGGCTTTTCAATTGTAGCATTAGGCTGACCGATCGCAACAGCAAACCGCCGTGTATCATTTGCCCCTGAAGCAACATTGCATACATGGAATGTGGTAGAGATACCCGACGACTCGACCTCTTCGTCTACTTCCAACTCAACCAGACGTGCGTCTTCCCTGGCAAACCAGGCACCCCAGCACCAAGCTGGGCCGACCGATCCTCCTTCCTCCCCCGACCTGGACGCAGAATCGGATATCGGCTTTTCGCCCGTTCAGTATCCGGATTTACAGCAGCTTCAGAATCGCTCGATGTCTTCGCAGGAAATGTCCTCAAGCCCATTCAGTGGGAGCTCGGCGGACGGCAGTGAAGATATTGGGTTACAAGGCTCGCAGGAAGATATTGACGATGACGATGACGACAACTCATCAACCTCGGGTTTCGACGGAGAGAGTACTGCGATGAGTATGGATGACATGTCCGTCCATTCTGCAGTAACAGCACGGTCAGATGGATCTGAAACTAGCTCCAGTGCTCGGCTGAATGAAGCGTTACGGCAAGCAGCTCGGGAAGCAGGCACACGCGGCATTGAAGACGATGATGACGGCGATATGTCGATGGAAATTGCCGATCAGGAGATCACTGGTGCCTTTCAACCGTGGATCAAGAAGGGAGAACGCCAGAGTTTCGACTGGGAAGACATCACCGCCCGGCATGATCAAGAAAACGTTCAGCCTTCAGAGTCTGTGGCCGGCCAACCGATTGCGGATGCGGCAAGCGACAACGGGGACGAGGACCTCAGCATGGAGGTAACCAATGCGATCGGACGCATTCTGCCCGGTCAGCGAAGTCGTCGTCAGAGCGCAATCCGTCGCAAGTCTACTAGCGAGGAGACCATCTACGACGATCAAACAATGGAGCTTACCAATGTTGTCGGAGGTATTGCGCAACCTATTTCTCCCGCCAAATCCATGGGAGCCTACAGCAACGCGGACGAGGACGAAGAGATGACAATGGAGTTCACGTCAGTCGTCGGTGGTGTTTTGAACAAACCATTTACGGCCATCGATGCCGACGAGAACGACTATGACCAAGCAGAATCCTTCACACCGATCACCAAACCACGGGGTTTCTCTGGGTGGGAAAACGAGGAAGATAACATGGACGACGGCATGGACATGGAGATCACTGGAGCTATTGGTGGCATACTTCCTCCGGCCGAAGAGCACGATGAACCAATGGATGAGGACCAAACCGAGGGTATGGAAGTCACGACTGCCGTGGGTAAGATTCTATCGCCTCGAACAGAGCCTCAAACAGAACCCCAAGATAGGGACGAAGCCGAAGAAGCAATGGAAGTAGAACCAGATGCCGCTCGCCTGGATAGCTCGCCCTTCCGGGAATCCGCTCGGCACTCACCTGCCAAATCACCGGCTTCTTTTCATGTCGCAGCTGTTGCTTCAGAAAGTGGGAGCCCTAGCCTGGCGAGTGTGAGGTCCAGACGGACAAGGCACAGCTTAAGCCATGCCGCCTCAAGCACACCAACCTCGCATACCCCGGAGCTATCTCCAAACAAGGATCCCTTATCTCCTCCAAAGCAGTCGACACCGCAGGCCAGCGGTCTTTCACCTTCTGCAACGACCCCATCAAAAACCACGGATCTCAAAGGTGCATCGCCCGAGAACCTCTCGCAGCCGGAGCCTCAAGAGTCCACAAGCGAAAGGAGACCCCCAAGGCGTAAAAGCCTTTTCGGGAATGCTGCAACTGGAGAATCTGCTCCCCTCTTTGTCCTGCAACCCCACGGGAAGAGGCGGTCCTCTGGTCTCGGGATCGATAGAGAAGGGCTTGGGTCACCCAAGGTGGCTGCCATGCTTGACAAACGTCGGTCAATTGGTGAAGAGGCACCTCAATTCGTCCCCCAGGAACAACCAAAACAGGGTGTGCGCTTCGAAGATCCCGTGAAGCTCCAGGAGGAGGTCGAGAGAGAACGCGAAGAGGAGGAGAACCGGGAGGATGGGCACATCCCGCCCCCCAATCTAGATCCCACGGCTAACCTGAAAGACATGATCTCAAGCCTTACACCGAAAAAGAATAAGTTACGCGGAAGAAAGAGCTTGCATGTTGGTGCCGCTCGTGGCGTCCTCGGTAAACGGCCAGTTGAGCTGGATATAGACGATGAAGACGTCGATAGCACACCCAAGCGCCTGAGGGGACGTGGGGATGTGAGTCCAGTGAAGAATATCAGGCTTCCTGCACCACCGTCCAAGGATGAAACAGTTGGCCGTGTAGCTCGCTCCCCTCTCAAACTATTCAGTGGATCTCCATTGAAAATGAGCACTACTCCTATCCAGGAACCCAAAGCCAGGTCTTTGGCAATCAGTCCGGCAAAAATTGGATTGGAGACCTCGAAGTCACCTTCGGGCGTTGAATCAATGGAAGAACAGGAGGCAGTTGTTGAGGATTCCGGCCCAGAATCTGAACCCATACAGTTGCAGGATTTCCTCAACATGACCAACATTCACTTCATGGAGCTCACGACAACAAAGAGGCGGCATACCACTGCGCCTGACAGTGCTACCAAACGAGCAATGAGGCTTTCGACCGAGAGCGAGGCCAAATCCAGCGCTTCTGACTTTGAAGCCTGTGTGTCAGCTGGTTTTTGCACCGTGCCCATGCTCGAGCTATATCAGCATGTAAGCTTTCTCCCTTCTATGCCTTATTTTTTTTGGTTAGCTTACTAACGACTTTCAGTCTTGCCGGGAACTCAAATCCTATATCTCTGAAGGTAGACAGATCATTCGGTCCATTGAAACTGAGACCTTTGCCGACAACCCGCCGCTGTTCCGTGAATACATGACAGCTCCCCCTGACATCCGTTTGCTGATGGACAACCAATTCCGCAACGTCAAAACCCACGCTAGGCTTCTCAGCAAAGCCACGTGGTACGAGTGGCGCATGAAGCTTCTAGAGGGCCTGAAAGATGGACTTGACCGGCATGTGCAGGAAATGAAGGCGGACGGCGATCTTCTGTCGAAGCATGAAACCCTTCTGGGCGGTGTCGTGCCCGTTCTCGTTGAGAAGCATTCTACCCTCGAGGGAGAAGCCACGACACTACAACAACTGGCCGACGAAATGGAAAACTGTGACCAGGATGAACTACGCAGTGCAAGGGAGAAGCTCGCCGGCGTAGAAGCGGAGATTGAGGAGAAGAAGAGGCGGCTCCAGGAAATGCAAGACGAGCTCAAAGACAAAACAGACACTGTCGAGTCTGGTACAGCGCTCAAAGCAGAATACACAGCTCAGATCCAGGAAGCGGAAAGAGTCAAGGAAGAATGCCGTGGCTGGAGCGCTAAGGAGATTAGCGAGTTGAAAGAATCCGTCCGCAACATTGAGCGCCAGACAGGCTGGAGTATCATCTCAGCGACCTCGGAGGAGGAATCTCCCGCAGGCCCAGCAGTGACCATGTCCTATCGCAGCCAGCTCCAACTCACCTTCCACCCGGCCTCATTCCACACCCAGAGCGATAACCAAACCCCACCTCCCGAGCTGAAATACGCCCCCACAAACGGCACCAAACGCTCTGTCCCGACTCCTCAACTCTCGCCAATCTCCCTCCTCGTCCTAAAATCCCTTCAAAACCACATCACAACAACTCAGCCCTCCACCATCACTCCAAAACAGCTCCTCCGCTTCATCTCCCAAGCCTGGGACCTCACCCTCAAACTCGAAGAAGAAGCCCGCATGCTCGAATTCTGCGGCGTAACCAAGCTCAAACTCCTCGAAGTCGAAGACACCCCCTCCCTCCGGGCCCGATGCACCCTTCTCAGCCCCATCACCAAGTCCTCCACCGCAGGCCAACCAAAGCGACGCATCGACGTCGACTTCGCCGTCAAAACGCGCATCCTGCACAACCCAGAACAACAGACCGGGAAAATCGGCACCCTGGACATCCAGACCGATGTACTCGCCAGCAAAGTCTACGGCTTCGGATCCGGTAACGAGGCAGGTATCTCCGAGACCGAGATGCGAAGTATCCTATTTAATGGACTTGGGGAGAAGACGTCTGATCTTCAGCTGGGTGGTGGTGTTTGGAGCACGGCGGTTCGGAAACTCACTGGGGCGGTTTTCTAGTCCGTTGGTTGGTGTCTTACCTACCATCCGGATTCATCGCGGCGATGAAACATGGGGTTATTTTTTTCTAAATTCGTTCTGTAGTTATTTTTAATTATCTATATGGGCGTGGTTGTAACTGGGCCGGGGATGGTGTTTTGGCTGGTTGGTTGGTCGGTGATGGGTTTACGGAATGGGATGGGGTTCTATTTCAATGGTCTATCTTATTTTACGCGTTCGGGGGGTGGTTTACAACCGGTGTTGTACAAATGGAATATCCTACGATTCTCTCATTACAAGATCCAACCATCTCAATAGATAAACGGTCACGGTAGGTAGATTAGGTATGTGTGTAGTCGTCAGTCATGCTTGGTATGTACAATTTCTTGCCCATAGTTGTTGCACATCAATCTGGCTGGATAGGGATGGGTGGGTGTTGTTGTTCAGGGCTGAAAGTTATAGGGATTTGAATACGTCCCGTTCATCCACATCCCATTTCCCTGCATTGTCTGCCCCGCGGCAGTGGCTTGGGCCGTTCCACCATGTTGATTGCGGCTCCGAGTTTGGTTCGGATTCTGGGTCTGGGTCTGGGTCTGGGGCATGGGACCGCCGCCATACGTGAACTCCATTGGCGCGGAGGCCATCGGCGCTGGTTGGGTTGGAAATTGCGGCGGAGGTTGGAATCCGCTACCGGTTGTGCCCATCTGGTCTGGGAAGATGTAGCCTAGGTCTGGCCCGAATAGGCTGCCTAGAGCTTGTGGCGTGATTTCCCAGTCGGCTGTTAAGGGGATTTGCCATAGTTCGGGCTGAGAGAAATTGAAGCCATCGCTGTTGACTGAGATTGGGAAGAAAGTGCCCTGAAGGTTGTAGGGGTTTGCTGAGGTTGTTGCGGGGTTGTAGGGTTGGGAGGGACCGGATGCAGGTGTGGGTTGAGAAAGCGGCTGCGTGGGGATGGTTGTGGCAGGCAGGGGGAGTGTGGGTTCTGGTGTTGGGCTGGGACTCAGGTTGTCGGGGACGACGTAGCCAGAGGAGTTGACGGGGGGAAGACCTTCCAGGTTCGGGATGTCGATGTTCATGGAGTGGATGGAGGATGATGAGGGAGGGTTTGATTGGGACTTGGGTTGGGTGGTTGGGTGAGAGGGTTCCGGGGATGTGGTTTTGCCATCCCTCGTGGAGGTGCTGTTCGTGCGGGATGCGCTGGGGTGTCTTGCTTCCGGCTTAACGGCCTTCTGGGTTCGCTCGAGGACAGCCCGGGCCACGCGCTCGAAATTGGCACACATCTTCGTCATAAATCGCGCGTAGTGACCAGGTCCGTCGCCTGGGATGAGAGTTGCGAAGAACGTCGCCGCCATATTAAGGGATTGTAGGTCGTCTTTGGCTTTCTCGTTCTGTGGCTCTCGTAAAATGCTCACAAAGATGTTCATCACCGCCAGGAAGATGTAGTACAGTAGGGACCTGGGTAGTGTTAATGACGAGGGACTGGTTCGAGACAAGGATCATGGGTTGCTTACCATATCCAGGCAATATCCCCCCATGGAAGGTTGTTCACCAGTCTCACTGTGTCTCGTGCGGCCTGGACACAAACCGCAGACGATGCCGATGCCTCTCTCATGATCAAATCGTGATCCATCGGAGGAGGGTCTCCTCTTGCGATATAGTGCGCCGAAGCAAACTGAATCATGAGAGGCAGACGATGGATCATGATCATGGTATTATAATAGACGAACTGGAGACCCGCCGAAGCAAATCCTATGAGGAAGTCCTCACCAGCACCTCTCTGCTTCATTTGGAATTCAAGCGCATTGACACGCTTCCATTCCTCAAGCTCCGCGTGTAATTCCCGAATGTTGTCGTAGATCTCCTCCGGTGATTTATTTTCTAGAGCTTTGGCCGAATACAGCTTACTAAACACTCGACTCTTGATCACGGTGAGCTGGCAAAGCTGGCGGAAAAACGAGCCGTCGCGAGCTTTCACAAATGCATCCTCAGAGTTTTCTGCGGGGAAGTCGACGTCAAAGTCTTCGTAGTGCTGGGCTGGGGCGCTTCCTGATCGAACACATGAACTATAAGGGGTCCCAGGTTAAGTGATGCTCAGATGAGATGCCCAAAGCACGGATTGTGGTTCCCGAGGCCATCATTTGCTTACCTTTGGTCAAGGATATATGCAATCCAGAATACCCTCCTTCGCTGCTCTTGCTCAACCGGAGTGAGGTAAGGCCTTGGAATGTCGCGGTGTAGGCCCATCCGCTGGCAGATCCGCATGGCAGCCGTGATTATCGGTAATGCCGACTGGGTGCCTGAATTCCCACGAAGAAAGAAAGCCATGCCTAGAAGGGCTTGCACGCTAAGGAGGTCAGTCCGCCGCAGAGAGAGCTCTGCGAAGACAGACATTGCGTTCTTATAGTAGAGCCACGCCCGTTCCCTATCCTTCTCGGACTTCTGGCAGTTGGAAAATCGGTACTCGTAAGCTAAAGAGAGGATAATATTGATGCTGGCCCACCGGGCAGCGTCATCACACGTTTGCTGGGTATATTGCCACTCCACGAGCTGCATGAACGTCGACTCGTGGTAAAGCGGAAATAGGCGGTTTACTGTGCGAAAATAATCCCGCAGTAGGGTAAAGACTTCAGCTCTTGGGGGCAGCGGCTTGAACACTTGTGAGGCAAACAGGTCATGGAATACCTCGGGTCGCCAGGCATCCCAGGCGTTGTCTCGACTGGAATCGGAAAATACGATGCTTAGAGGCTTCGCCTCGCCCGACTTGTTCTGAATCCACTCCAGTGCCTCCCGTGATAATATAGACAGAAAGGAGGACCGACCTAATCCACGGTTAGCAACGCGTCCGAATTTATAAACATGGAGCTTGGAACGACCGGCGTACCATAGTACCTCGAGTCCTCTCGGCTATCCAGCTTGAACACGGGAGCATGGGTGTGAGAGCAGACTTGCGATGTAGAGCACCCGCCTTCCGGAACACTGGACGGATTACTCGGGCCAACGGACTGACGGGCATTTGCTGCATCAGATCTACCACCCGCATCTCCCCCTGTTGACGCGCGGTACTGTAGGTGATCAGAGTCCCTCAAGCCATCCGAGGTCAATGCCGCAGAACTACGCCTACTGGAGACCTCGCGGGGACTAAAATAGGGAGAGATCGATTCATCCTCGGAGTCACTTCCATAGTCGACCCCTCTATCTTCATCTTCATCGCTGGGCTCATCATCCAGACTCATCAGGTCATCGCTTAGAAGACCGGCAGCTCTGAGGATGGACTCTGTCTTTCGGACCCGATTTTCCAGAGTTCTCACATAATGCGTCCTGAGTGGGGTTTTTAGCAACGTCCTCATGTTGGAAACAGTTGGCAAGTCTAAGTGGTGGATGGTTACCTTTTCAGATCTTCTCTTTTCTCTTTTCTCGTGGTGAATTTGCAGGTTGCATTACGACGCAGACATTGTATACATGTTGAATTGGATCCTTCGATCTCGCATTTGATCTTTTTCCTGTAACATGCCTCACATGCCTGCGCCACAGTAAGCTTTACTGATGTGCCTCTGAAAACTGGGGAGGATGTCTTTACCAGTGGGTTGCGCCTGCGGATCCCTAGATCATGACCATTGTTGGAGGCTGCGCTCTTCTGGGGGATGGAAAGATTATCTTGCACACTCCACGAGGGCAAGAATCCGGCAGCTAGTTTTGAATTCTGCATGGCTTTGTATAAACCAAGCAGTTGGGTACTGTGACCATGAGTAAGGTAGGCCCATAGGGGGGCTTAGTGGACCGGATGGAGACGGCGAGCAACCAGTCGTGTTATCGGCGATAAAAGCACCAGACGGACCTGCCCAAGATTGATTGGCTGGCAGCAACGAGGACACCAAGCCCGGGGGCAAAAAATGGACAAGAAACTAGGAATCCAAGGCACTCCAACGGCACCAGCAATATACAGGAAGTCGGAGGTTGAGAGCTGACGGCACGCGAATGACAGCGCTACACGCGATGGATCGAGTATGGGAGAGCCGGTCCCGCTTAGCGCTGGAGGGTCGAGCTGAGTGGCGTGCAGCTTATTTCCTCCGGAAGGCAAAGGAAAGGGGGAACTCCCTTGGGAAAACCGACGGAACTTGCAAGATCGTGGATATTAGCGACGATGTGTCAGATGCCGTGCTCGTGAATCGCTCCCTTCTGCTGATATCCAGCAAACACCAGCAGATGACCAACGTTGGGCAAGAGTTTTCTTTTTTCTCTTGACGGCCAACCGAGGGTCATCGCCAAGATTATTAATGAGCCTCGAGCCTTTGAGGCGCTCGGCGGTCGGCACTCGGTCGCTTCCGTATCCGTCGGGCTCGTAGGCGCCGGTGGCTCCATGGCTCGATCGTGTCTCCAGTGAGGATTCTATCTCCGACTCCTGGATGTTGTATACACTCTTTCCGTCGCTCACCTCGATCGGCTGGTTCCATTTAAGTAGGACCGCGACGACGCAGTCTTGTAGAGTTAAGCTTTTTGACTTGGGTCCATTTTCTAGTCGTCAAATGCCATGATAGCTCTAGGATCGCAGTAGATATCCCCGTCAGCTAGCGCCGTAGACTGATCGCACTTGTTTGCTTGCAGACCTCGCAGTTGCCTGCCTCTCATCGCTCTGGCACTCACGGATATCCAGCATTGCCAGCATCTTTATTCCGGGCTTCTCTCTGATCGGTAGAATCTCATCTCGTTGGCCTGCTTGATGCCACTGAACACTTCAAACTTGTCTCTACCAATACGCACTGCTCCGCAGCTCTGAAAGTACCCAGCAAATTTTTGTGACCAACGGCTGCAATATAGACAACGCAGAGTTTCTTCGTTACGGCATATAGCCTCAAAGGGTCCCATAGACACTCGTCATTTGTGCCATCGCATCGCTGAAGGTGCGAACGTCCCTGCATTGAATGCTTCGAAATAACCGTTCACTTGGCCGCGTCCGCCATGTCAGCTCGATAGGTACTGCTAGGTATAAAATTAATCTAGTGCCATAAGGTCACAATTAGTAGATGTACAGAATGGGGAATTGAAGCCAGTGAGTCTGGACTGGTGGCCTTACAATCTCAGTTGCAGAGTCCACGGTTTAGACCGAGGCCAGTGTCGGATCAGATAAAGCCCGCCTCACACTGTCATTCAGAATTTTCTGCGAAGGAAAGCTTGATCTCCCCGCATTTTGTGGAAACTGCAGAGCGTTTCCCCGACGAGCTGGAGTCGTCTAGTGTACCAGTAGGACGCCCCGGGTCGTTTCGACGCGTCATCCCAGACGTGGAATGGCCGATGGCTGCATGCTTATCGGTTCAAGAATTGACCCGGAGCTTAGTGCAACAGCCAATGCCGTGGTAGTAGATGATCAGCAGTCTCTTGTTCTTTTGACCTCACGTATGATGTCTCTGTTATCAATGCAATTCTCACCACATGAACTGTATCCTCGGCTACCAGGGGATTCAAATCATGGCCTTAGCCAGAGATTCCCTGCCCCCACAAAGAGCCCAGATATCAAAAGCAAATATACGAGAAAAACAAAAGATGGAGAGGAACGGCCGAAGGGGAGAAGGATTGTACTATGTAACCTCTGTGCCGCTAAAGATGGTCCACGTGTTAAGCAGCCGGAAAGTCATTTCTTACCATCTTAGAGCTCGGTAACATTCTTCACTAAAAGCCGGCCGGTATTCATGGGCCTCGTCTCTTTCGGACTGCTACTATGGTACACTAACGAATGATTACAGCTTCCATCAGTCAGCCTCGTATAGCTATGATCCAGCCCGAGTGAAAGTGGCTCTCTCCTGCACCGTGCCTACTTGGGTCAGCATTCTACGCCTTCTCCAGGCTTAGCTTTGGGTGGCATCAGACGCCAGCGAAGGCCTCCAAGGCCTAGAAAGACATAATGAACTCAGGAAATATGGATGATGCGGTCCGGAGCGGAATCTCATGTCGGCATGATGGAATTACGCCGCGGGCCTGGTCTCTATGGACCATGGAGGGCAACGAGTGGGTAAGTCTATGTTCCGAAAAGGAAAGAAGATCCGACTTGAATGCGCTTCATCGGCCTTGCCACTGGACGAGTGCGACATTAGCTGGTACATACTACATAGAAGAAGTATCTACTCCGTATGCACTACAAGGACAGGACCGATAAGTAGTCGGAAAGAACCAAGACGGGCATTCCGAGGCACGAAATCATGGTGGAGAACGACTGACAACGGCGCAACAGATGTGGGTAGCTAGTCGGGTCAGACGCGGAAAAATTTATTTGGTCGTCGATGCGGTTGGAATCCCTTACGTACATAGTACATGGTTGAGCTGCTGAGGTTCACTGTGGCGTCGAAAGAGGGTCCCAGGAGAGGGCCATTCTCCATAGCGTAGAGACTGCTCCGTAGACCGTGTCCTATGGTTTTGGGAGGCTTCCATTGCGGCGTTGACAGCACGACGCGGTGGGTACGGAGGGAGACATCGGAGGACTCCGTAAATCAGGGACCATCGTTCTAGCCAGTCAACACTCTGGATTTGTGGCCCCGAGGAGAAACCATCGCAGTTGGCGGCGATAGCATGATCAAGATAATGCGCCTGGCGGGTATTGTGCAACATGTGCCGGCGCAAAGAAAGCACTTGGATGCGTTTAGTCCAATCGGGTCAGAACTCAACCCATCCTCGAGTCCCGAGTACTTCCAGTGAGGGGAGACAGATCTCCTACGGTGTACGTCTGGGAACTGGGAGGAAGTACAGTCGATCGCTCAATACAGCCACCAAGCACCAACACATGAGGTCACTTTCCGCCGTGGAGCGCGGGGAAAGAAGGACTCTCCGGCCGGACCAGAGCCCAGGAAGACCGAGATGGATTCAGGAGACCGAAACGCCAAGCCTCTTCATGTTAGATTCCATTAAAGTTCCTTCCAGGAGTTAACGGCCGGGCTGTCCGCGTCATTTGGCAACGCGTTTGGGTGATTATGATTTGCTCCGGGGGGGGAGGTGAAACGGGAGCATCCCAGGGCTCGAACAAGGTGCTTTTTGCTAGCAGTGGAGTTCCGAGTTCTGGCTCAGGAATCGTGGACTAGGCGTGAATATTAATATCTGGGAGGAGACGGGGCTCGGGAGTTGGGATTGGCTCATCGCCAACCCCTGGTGGAAGCTAGAGCGAAGCCCAGCGCACTAATCTACGGCGGATGATGTAGTTGGAGATGGCAGTGTGCCGTATCGTCCGCGTAACGGAGCTGGCCCCAGCCCATTCCACCCGGGCCAGGGCCATAGTAAACGGGGGATACGGGACGGTAACCAGATTACCGACTCCCCTGTGCCGTGGCTCTTCCCCTTTTCAGCCGTTGATGGGCGGGAGGAGGGACTCGGACGGCGTTCGCCTTTCGCTTACCTTTCTCCGGGCGATGATCGAGCAAGGTTGACGTCCGCAGGTGTCCCTCTTCTTCTCCGTGGCTTTCTGGAAGACTCATTTTTGAACCCCTTCTTCCCCGATCTTTGTTTTTTCTCCTCCTTACACCTACCTACCTTGAATCCCTCCCGCTCTGCGTGCCTCTCCGCAGCTGCCCGCCTGGAAGCGGTGAAATTGTTTGGCCTCTTCCGAGGTTGAAACCAGCCAACCACAGCCCGCGATCACGACATTTCTCCATTCTATCAGATCATCCGCTAGCCTTGCCCGGGCATGAGACGATCACCACAACTGCGCAGTCCTTGGTGCTTATTCCCCGGCCTGACGCTGTGTTTTCTCATCTTTTCGTCCTGGTGATACATGGTCTGGTTGCTGGTCCTTTCCTCCTTCTGCAATCAACTAATCCCCCCCCTCTCTTAATCTGGCCACACTTGGTCTCGATCCACACCTCGAGTCACTACTGACTAGGCGGTGGTCCTGCCCTCTCCCTCCCCCCCGTCCGTCCATTGTCCATTGCTCGTGCTTCTGCGTACGTGGCTAGCCGTCCCGAGCCATGCCATAGTGATGGAGTGAATGCAGAACAGATATCTTTGCTACAAGTCACCCAATCTGCACCCTGCGAAATTCCTGCCATCCTGTATTATTCCCGAACTTACTCCCCCTCCCCCCTCCCTTGGCTGATCTGGGGTTTGACATTGGCTTGCGACTACGCTGTACCGGCTGTGGTCACCTAACTACTTCTGGATCTTGCTTTTCCGGGACGCAGCCACCAAGCAATCTGGGGGCAACACCGGTTACGAAAAATAAAAATACCAAAAACGAACCTAATTTAGAGGGCGAGGACCGGATTCCCTCTAAATACTTCCTCCACAGCCAATATGTCAGATGAGCACCTCGCTCGTCAGACAGCCTCGAGCTTCGATAGGCTTGAAAACTTCAACTTCCTTCTTTCTCGACACGATCCTAATCTGGCTAAGAGTCGACACTATTCCTTTGACGCAGATTCTACCGGCCTGGCTGCCTTTTCGAATCTGAACATGGAATACGACCAGACTGAAGGGATGGGCGGCCTCTCGGTCAGTTCCTACGATAGCATCGAGGACGAGCGCAGCCCGATCGATGTGCGAGGATACCCGTATCATGGTAAGTCTAAGATTTATGACTCTCATCGCTGCATTGTTTGCGCAATTTTCGTGGTTTGTGGTTCGTTTTAATTTCACTAGCCCTACGGCATTGGATGGGTTGTCTTGCTTGAGCTGCTGTGGGAGCGCATGTAACCGCAGCAGCTCGTTTCCTGTTGCTCGTGACGGGATTCCCTTGACCATGATCCTCCCTGCGTCTTTTAATTCTGGCTGCCTGGTGTGGCCTATACCGTGATTCTGTAAACACTATACCATTTGTCTCCCCGGGTTCCTCAACGCTGTCGGTTTCACTTCATTGTCAAATTCCTTCAGCCAGTCACCATTTATTTCCCTCCTTGATTCTTTTTTTTTTCTGTGCTTTTCGCTAGATCTTCTCTGTCTTCCCTCGAGGGTTTGGTGGGTTTCCATGCACATGTTGGGTTGAGCGCTCTATTCGAGCACGCAATCCATCACACCAATGACAACGTCGGAAACCCTGTCGTTAACGGACCCTTATGCCGAGCTTACTCCCCTTGATCATCCAAGATCCCCTTCAAGAGTTCCATGATTCCCTTGCTTCTGTTTCTTGTCCTGAGGATCAACCCTTCCACTTGTCTTGTCTATACTACTTCGTGGCTTTGGACCTCACCACCCACGCTACCTATTTGTTGGGGACAAGTCTATTGACTACTCTATACCAGATCAAATGCTGTCCTACTCAGCTCATCCAATCTATCCACCTATCTCATATGGACCCCCTGATGATCTGGGGCCCGGGGGTGCTATGACACCCTCGGATGTCTCCTCTTCGATATCACCCCCAAACGGCCACATCAACCACAGCAAGTACAGCACGCAGATTCCTGGCGATCACCTTGCTTCCGCCCTTGGCCAGGAAGAGTCCGTCCGCCATGCTGCCGAGGAAGACCGGCGGCGCCGGAACACGGCTGCCAGCGCCAGGTTTCGCATGAAGAAGAAACAACGTGAACAGACTCTCGAACGCACAGTGCGCGAGACTACTGAAAAGAACGCCACCCTTGAGGCGCGCGTGGCACAGCTCGAAATGGAGAACCGATGGTTGAAGAACCTCTTGACCGAGAAACACGAAGCCAGCAGTACCCGAATGGCTCCTCCCCCGAGTGACAGCACAGCCTTGACGTCCCAAGGCACCAACGCTACTGGGCCGGGGCAAAAACATATCCAGCCAAAAAAGAAGGGCGTCGGCACCGACAACTGAAGACTAAAGAAAGAAGTTGCATACTTTTTTTTTTTTGAGATTCTCTTCTCGCTTCTTACTCGTTGTTATCTGTTCGACATGGATGATCTCCATGGGTTTATTTTGATGGCCCTTCTTCGCATCTGTTTTCGTGTCCCTCATTTAGGCTGGTTGTCCATCCTAGGATGGAGTCGGATGACGATGTAATGACCTGTTTCCGTTGTTCTTTTATCTCCTGTCTGTGCGAAGTTGAGGTTTGCGGGTTGTCTTCAGCTGGTTCGGTATATTTCAGGGGCCATGGACGTGGTTTCGATTTGGTTGTGAGCTTTCAGCGGGATGGGTCAGGGATAGAGTCCTCTGCGCCCTTTTATAAATACATCTCCCGCAATCGGAGTACTGGGAAGGCTACTTGTCTTGTATTTTCTATTTTCTATTTGTTGGTGTTGATGCATTGGCCAGCCATATGCAACGGTGGTCTGAGACTCGACCACTCTACAGTTTTAAACTATACAAGAAGCTCTGGCAACGAGCCGAGCGACAGAATGACTGCATGCTTCTTTATACAATACCGTTAGTCTAAGACAGTAAGCCAAGACATCCCATTCTATACTTTTCTACGAATGAACCATTCACCGTTTTCTCCATCCCATCCCATCCCATCCCATCCCATCCCATCAGTACCTACTCCGTACATAGAAAGTAGATCCCTCAAACACCCCAAAATCAACCCAAAGAAACTAAACCTTTCCACCTCCCTCAGCCCTACTGCACAGAATATAGATAGATACTACATACTACAAAACAGCCAAGAAACAGTCAGTCAGTCACCTAGAGGTAGTCCAGTCCAGTCCAGTCCAGTCCTGGAGAGAGTAACAGCAGATTAGTCGATCCGGGGAATCCGCTTTCCCCCAACCCAACCCAACCCAACCACAGTGACCACAGACCAGACCAGTAGCCAGTGGCCAGCGGCCAGCCAACCACGACCGCATGGACCCGACCGACCGGACGCCCGACCGACTCTCCGCCTCCGCCCGCGCTGGCGCCCGTGACATCACCGCCCTCCATCCCTCCCTCCCGTACTCCGTATTGGGGGAAATTAACATACGAAAGAGGGAAGTGTACCGGATGGGGGCGCGTCGGGTGAAATTTACTCCGTTATGGATTTGATTTTGATAAATGAACAAAACAAAACAATGGATTATTATTTTGGGGAGGGAGGGATGATAATTATACAATGGAATATAAGAAGGAGGGAAGAGTACTGTATGTTATGTGTGCTTTGAGGAGGGATGGAGGGGGGCTAGTAGATAGTAGGAAATGGTTCGTATTGTATGATGGCGGTTGTTTCAATGTGGTATGTCTTTTAAGTAAGTATGTAGGGGGGTGTCTTTGTTTGGTTGGTTGGGGTTCTTTGTTTGGGGGATGGCGTGCTTTACTTTCGTATTAGATCATTAGGTAGTTGGTTTACTACCTACATAGTAAGTAGTGGTTGACGTACAGGCGTAGGGTAATTAGTGGGGTGTGATTGGTTTGTTGTTTCACTTTTTTGGGGGCGGGTTTTAGCTATAGAGTTTGTGTTGGAGTAGTTGGGGTGTGTTGAGAATCTGAAGTACTATATAGTCTGTTGATGGGTGGATCGTCTGCTGGGTATGGAGCAGGTACATGTGGCATCAGGCTCATTAGAACAATCAATTAACCTACTCCTATCCCAAAAGACTTGATTTCAACCAAGCTTAAGACCCAAAGGAAGCATCAAATATAAATACCCTCTCCGTATCCGTCGCCCTCGCCGTGGTATAGTATTACATTACTCGATCGACAGTAGAGGAAGTCCCCGCTGACCGGCCATGTCTCCATCGCAGATATTCCACCACCCGGGTCGTGTCTGAAGGCAACATATCAATAGCACGAACTAGTTGCTGAAGCGATGGTGGGTGTAACGACGGTATCCAGACATGCGTCATTAGGGTTGAATTAATCGTAAGTAAGAAACTCATAGGGGTAAAGAAACAAAAAACGTCAAAGATAACGATAACATCACGTTAAGCGGGAATCTCAATCCGCAATATAGAGACAATGATGAGAGATTGTCAGCCCTCGGTGATTCAAAGAGCGAGTTACCTGTCACGTATCATATTTTTTTTAAACTGAAACCGTGATGGGCTCCCGTTCCTCTTCTCGACCCCGAGACTCTCCATCCACGGTGCTGGCCACATCTTCACCGTCTTCGACCTCATGCTGGTAGGTCGCATGCTGATCCGCGGGTACCCACGAGTCACGGCCCAGGGGCTGGTCCTGTCCGGAAAGGTCGACGCCTTCACGGCCCTTGAGGGTATCACGGTGACGCTGGGATAGGGTGCGGGAGCGCTGCGAGAGAGCGGGCTTGACCGAAGCCTTGGACGTAACCCAGTTGGCGAGCGCTTCCTCGCAGTCCTGAATGATCGCTTTGCTGGCGTCATATCCATCATAAGCGTGACGCGTCTCGCCAGGAGTAACTGGCGTATCATCGACTAGATCCAGGAGGTGCTTGCCGTAACCCGCGATGAGAGCCACCTTTTCGCAATGCTCACGGAGCGCATCGAACTGGTACTGGAAGGCCGCCTTGAGCTTCTCGCGAGTGATGTTGGAGAGCTGGGCCTCGGCCACAAGGGACTCGGCTTCCGCACGGACCAGTTCTTGTTCCAGAACGACGATGCGCGGGGAATTGGGGTCCTTGTACTTGAGCTTGGCGATCTCATCGGTGATCTTCTGCTTGCCTAGAGTACATGAGCGTTAGTATCGACTGAGCCATCTCATTAAGAGAATACATACGGTCGCGGCTGGGCTGAACAGAAGCCTCAATGTTGCGAATACTCTTAATGGTGACACGGTATTGGTCGTAGCGGTCGACGAACAGATCCTCCAGCTCTCCGATTTCATAGAGCAAGACGCCGAGCTTGTCAGTGACATCGGACACATCTTCGTCGCAATTTTCGCCCCAGATCGAGAGTTGTTGCTACAACACAATCGAGTTAGTTCTTGCCTTCAACCCCCTTAAAAAAAGGAGACGTACAGCAGTTTCCATACGCTCCCTCGACACCATTTCCATGCTGCGCATGACGTTCTTCTCCATCTTCACCAGCTGAGACAGTTTCCTGGCCAGGTCGGGCCCGAAGGCACCAGCAGTGTTCTTGCGCAAGGCATGGCCTGAAGCTAACAGTATTAGTAAAGCAGTCACACAAAGTCAGCCTGTCCCTGAGTAGATGGCGACCGTCCAAGGCACTCTGGCACGAATGTGGCCAAACACCAATGGCTCGGCCCCCCTGGGGGATCACTCACCAAAACCGCCCTTTCCAAAGAGTCTGTTTGTCTTTGTTGAGGACAACGGCGGGGGAGGGTTTTCGATCTGCGAGGCAGTTGGAAGGCGCGACTGGCGCATAGAATAAGTGCGATGCATGGTGAATTGTCCGTGTGCAACAGGCTAGGCACAGGAAGTGAAACGAAGGAATAGAGATGAAATCGGATGAGGCGGTAGCTTTCAAGTGACCCTTTGCGCAGGAGTGACGTGTGGCCGAGGGCGCAACGGGATGCGACGGAAGAACGATCAAGGAGAGAGGGGGTGGGAAATGCAACCGGTTCGAGATGGAGACAAGAGATGTGAGGAACCACGCTTGAGGGAGCCGATGAGGGATGGGTCGATGACACCTCGGTTTTGTTTTGTTGGCCGGGGGGAGGGGCTTTGGATCCTTTTTCCCCTTGACGCTTGGGTGGAGGAAGTTGGGCTGGGTTGCAACTCTGGATGGAGCACTGCTGGTGACGTCGAGACTGCGCCGGGGGTCGGCTAACCCGTTTCGGGGGTCGCGCCAGGCAGTGATGATTCGGATGATTCAGGCAGGAATCGAAATGACGACCGGCGGGTTCGACGCAAGGCAATTGGCAAATCAAGGGCGGCAAACAGCTGCAGATCAACTTCAGTCCAGAGGAACCTAAGGAACACCAAGAAGGGGGTTCGCAGGGGAAGGAAAACCTCTGCAGCTTCATATACCACCCTCCTGCTCCCCCGGGCCCCCGCGACGTCATCACGACCCAAAGATCCCGCCGGTATCTGATGTCATCGATTCCTCCGTTTCTCGATCCGTTGAAGATGAAGTGAGAGTTTGCCAACTCGTTCATGTCATACAGAGTTTGAGCTATGCTGAGAAAGTGCTGGTGTTTGTCTGTGGCTTGCTGTTTTTTTTTTTTTTTAATGTTTTTTTTTCTTCACGTTCAAAAACTTCTAAGCTAATTGATTCTTCTCACCCAGGTAGATAGTTGGCCTGGTTTCCACCAAGAACACCCATCTGGGACAAACTATCCAGATAGCCAGGGGTAGCCCAGACCGATGCGAGACTATAATTTAGGCTCATATAACGCACAGATGGAGGTCTAGATAGTGCATCGCCCAAATGATCGACCGTCTCCGCATTCGGATCGTCCGAACCCAGAACTCCTGGGACTCGGCTCCAGCGGCACTTGCTTAGTGATGCTGCAACATCATGACGAACGGTGGGGGCTTGTTTATCTCCGTCCACGGCAGATTTTTCGTTTGCTTATATTGGGCCCTGAGCCCCGTGACCTACCTGTCCCTTGGAGATGCGATTCGATGGCAGTACAGGTCAGGTTTTGTACCTTATCGGACTTTCCGACCACCCAGTCATATCGTCACCACGAGTTGTATCCTCAACACCGCCCCACTTTCCTCGCCTGATTTCCTGCCAAAGCAGGGTGAGTCCTTTCGCGCTGACCGTAGCTCGTGGAGTTGCTCTATTACTCCAGTATGCTATCTCTTTTGGTTCAGTATGCCTAACCGCATGGACGAACTGCCTCGGAACCACAGTATATGTCCGGGCACTCGGCAACACTAGTCGTGAAGCTTTTAGACAAAAGGATAACAAGCATCTGCTCGGCAGGTTCCTGATCTTTGCACTTACCTTGGCCTGCAATTAAGGTTCTTCAGCATTCCCTAATTGGGGGGTTTCTCGTAAAATATTGTGGCTGAGAGAAGATTGCAATCCTACCAAGTTTACCATCTGTTGGAGACCCACCGTGACCTGTATCCACTACACAGTAAGGAAGTAGCCATATGCTTTGAAAGAGCTGAAAGACACAGTGCGTCGAACTGTCCATTGCATTGTTTCGAGAGTTTGAGCTATTGTTCATCTCCATCTCACTCTCTTATAAGGGCCCTATAATGCTTCTCTATGGACCAGATCTCTAGCTCCCAACGAATAATGACATCCATTAGACGATGTACTGCTCAATTTGCTGTCCATAAACTGTACTTTTTGAGAAATGGCTGGTATAATCACGTGCCATACCATTCGAGTAAGTGGGCATCCCGCCATCCTTACGTAAGCTATTCACAGTGGATGGAAATTCTGGAATTTTGAGAGATGATCTCCATGCGGGGGAGCCACCATTTATAGATAATGTGCCTCGAGCTTAGTATCAATGCATCCCTCCCTTGAGGTCAGTTGCTGTCCCAACCTATAAGCACGTGGAGTCTTGCTGATCTCTCCAGCACATTGATACTTGCGTCCCCGTAACGGCGCTGAAAGCGCTTGTGTTGAGGGATGTCAAGCTTCTCCTTCAAGCCCAAGGCACTTACATCAGATTGATCGATGAAGTGAGCGGGCGGCAGCTTGCGGAGCTGAAGACTTTCAAGAGGAACAATGTCCATGGGTTCGTTGCTCTCAGTCAGAAAGAGGAAGCGGCTCGGTTCGTTGCCTGGGGAGGGCAGTCCGTGAGAGCTTTTGACTTGGTGCTCTCAAGTGATGATGCTCAAAGGGGGTATGAGCCACGACTAGTGGCTGCAAGTGCTGAATATCAGGGACCGGATTGGATCCTTGCTGGATGTGCGCCTGATCACGACGAGGAATCCAAGAGTGTATACGTATTGACGGCCCACAATGCCGTTCTTGGTCTGCATATAGTAGATGGGGACCAGTCGGACTATGAAAAGGCCATTCAAATCCGGCCACTTGTTACAGGAGTCAACACCATCCTCTATTCTGCGGATATCATCGCCCTCTCGGAATCTCACATCTTGGTTGCTGCCGGAACGGTCTTTGGCGAGATCATAGTCTGGTCCTGCTTCACTGAGGCTGGCCAAGCAACCGGCTCGATTCATCACTTCTTCACCGGCCATGAAGGGTCCATCTTCGGGGTTCGGATATCCCCTGTCATTGCTTCCTTGCGTGGGGACCAGAGCGGACGGCTACTGGCTAGTTGTAGCGACGACAGGACCGTCAGGATTTGGGACATATCGGACTGCGAGCGTACATCTCGTGATGATGCGCCTGCGTATTCGACAGATGGCTTCGAACTCCGAAGCACCGGCTTTGGCGCAGGTAATGATAGCGAGCTCGGCTCCGAGTCCACGATTGCGAGCGCTTTTGGACACCTGGCTCGCATATGGGGCGTGCATTTCATCCCTGTAGGTCAAGGCCCAGGAAAGTTGAACCTCCTGTCGCGTGGCGAGGACGCGACGTGTATACTGTGGGATCTCACCTGGGACCCGTCCTCGGAGAAGCCCCAGTTCCGACTGAACGAGGGAGTGTCTGTCCGCAAACACACTGGCAAACATATCTGGTCCCTTGAAGCGCGCAGCACAGAAAACGCGGCGGTCATCTACACCGGGGGTGCTGATGGAGCGGTCAAGAATTTTACCATCGAGGCGGATGAGCAGGGAGCCCTCATCCTACCCAATCTACACAACCGCATCGGGATGTCAGTTGACCCTCAGAACCCCGAGCCCCACGTTGAGACATCCATCAAAGGCTTTGATTTTGTCTCGCAGGATGAATTTGTTGCTGTGACTGCTCGTGGCGAGATCCAGATTGGGCAGGTCAAGTCCCAAACCCGGGCTACCCAGCACATCTTCAAGGAAACGATCTTTGTTGAAGACGACCTGCGCTCCTACTCTGTTGTTGGCAGTCTGGCGCAGCAAGGCGTGGCCCTTTTAGGAAATGCAAGAGGTCTGATTTGGTTCTACAATCATAACACTAAGTCACTCACGAAGCTTGTCGACGCTGGACAACGGCCTTTGATTTTGCTCGCCCTTGATTATAAACAGACTTCCGAATCGACAGCGCACTTGACATTCGTTGCGGCTTATGCCAAGTCCGAGATAGCAGATCTATTCATGGTTTCGATGTCAGAAGACACAGAACCGTCTGTGGATAGGATAGCGCTGAAGCTCCCGTACGGCTTTGGCGTAGCATCTGCATCCTTGGTATATTATAACCAGTACCTGGCGTTGGGCTCCATGACTGGAAATTTTGCTCTTTACCGTGTGTCAAAGACGGATAGTCTCGAACCTGTCATGCCCCCTAGCAAGCTACATGGCCGCGAAGGACTCAGCTACATCGCGTCGTTCTCATCGCTTTATGGAGAGGAAAAACAGCTGCAGCCATATTTCTTGACCTGTGGACGGAGTGGGGCCTATGGCGTTCATAAGTTGGTGATCTCAGAAAGCGTCGAGCCTTCGGTTTCTATGCGAACCCTGCATTTGGCTTCTCTAGCCTTCAACTGTGAAGTCCAGGGAGCGTATATCGACAAGGTCTCCCAAGACCTTATGATCTACGGGTTCCAACCCATGGACTTTGTGCTTTGGAACGAATCGGCACAGACCGAGGTTGCTAGGCAGAAGAGCAATGGGGGCCGGCGGTCCTGGGCTTTCCAGCCCAGTCAAGCGAACGCCTGGGCCGGGTCATTTCTCTGGATTCAATCCGGCTTTAATGCTATGGATATACAGCCCGACGCCAGTCGTACCTTGCGTTCCGGGAATCACGGGCGAGAGGTGAAGGCCATGTGCGCAACCCAACGGTCAGATGGGCTAGGCCCGTTGTTTGCGACGGGCTCTGAAGATACCAATGTGCGTATCTTTGCTCCCCGCGAACCGCAGTTGGAGAGCCGCTGGGGTGCATTCAAGTGTTTGCGACTGCTGAGGGAGCATCATACGGGCCTGCAGAGTGTGGGGTGGTCCAAGGACGGAAGGTTTCTCTTTACTAGTGGTGGGTACGAGCAGTTCTTGGTTTGGCGGACACATTCGATCCCTCGGTTCGGCCTCGGGACGATCTTGGATGGGTCGTGCCCTAAGAGCGATCCCAATTCCGATCTTCGGGTGACCGGCTTCGATGTGCTGGATGTGGAGGACGAGCAAGCAGAGGGTGGATTCCTACTCTGTTTGACTTATTCGAATTCCACCATCAAGGTAAGCCAGTCTCCATCGTTCTTGACCCAGGCTAATTCTTCAGATCTTCCATTATTCTTCGTCAGCCCAAGGAGGCAGGTTTACGCTGCTAGCGAATGGCACCTACATGAGCAACTGCCTGACGCAAGCACGCTTTATGGCCAAGGGCTCTTCGCTGAGCCTGATCACGTCTTCCACCGACGGCTACTTCACACTATGGGACTTGACAACTGTCCTGGAGCCGTTCTATACGATGTCCTCGCCCCTGCGTCTGAAGCAGCCCGTCGAGGGAGCGTCGATAACGCCATCGAACATTTCATGCGAGAACCACTGCCAGATCCACTGGAACAGCATCAAGTGCCTGGAGCTGGCAGATCTCTCGGACACCCTGTCCTTGATTGTTGCTGGTGGCGATGACAATGCGATGACGGTCACTCTTTTGGACACGAGCATCGAAAACGGGGACGGCGCATGCACGATCGCGGTCCCCGATGCCCATACAGCCTGCATCGCAGCCACAAAGATCCTCACCCAGAGTCAGAACCCTAGCGAAGGGACCGCGCGGTTTGCCGTTGCTTCTTCCGGGAACGACCACCAGGTCAAGGTTTGGTGGATCGACATCGACGCGAGGAAGAACGGGCCGGACCGGATCCAGATTTGCAAGGCGGCTGAGGGGTACAGCTCTGTGGCGGACATTTCCTCGTTGGACATCATCCACGATGAGTCGGGAAGCAAGCTGATTGTTTGTGGTGCTGGCATGGAGATGTTGAGGGTCCGGCTGGAGTCCGGCTGGAGTCCGCCGGATGGTTACGAAGAGACGTCTTGCACATACATAGAAACATAGAATAGAGCCTGGCACATTCTCAGCACGGACACTGCATCTTCCTCCCGTAGCCAAAACGGCCTAGTTCCAAGTGACAATCGAACGATCTACCCCGCAAGCCAGGACTCGGGAAATCTGATCCCATCAACCGCAGTGCAGAAATCGATCGCCGGCTAAATGGGTATTTACAAAATGCAACAAACAATCCCTCAATCCTGCTCCCTGTTGCCGCATGCAGCTATCCACCGACCTCCCCCTCACCCGGAAACGGACATATATAGCATGGATGCCATGAAGATCACCACGACAAGCTTCTCATAGTTCAGCCAAGACTCCAACATTCCTTCCATTCTTCCATTCCGCCCCTCCTTCTACCTGTCTATCCAGCATGAAGCTCCAACCTTCCTGGATCCTCGCCAGTTGTCTGTCCACCGCGGCAGCCAGGCCCTGGACACGAGCTGCCAACACCACCAGTGCCACCTACTTTTTCACCTTGTACTCCCCATACCCTACCTACCCTACCCTACCCCATACCCAACACGTCAACCACTAACCCAAATCCAGCGGAGACTCCTACTCCCAAACCGGCTTCAGCACCAGCGGCACTCAACCCTCGGCCTCCAATCCCATGGGCAACCCCGACCTAGGTGCGTGCCAAACCTCCCACCCCAGTCCTCTTTACTCACCAACCCCCCTCCACCAAAAATAACTAACCAATCCAACCAGGAATCGGAACCACAACCAACGGCCCCAACTGGATCGGCTACCTGACGACCACCGAAAACTCCTCCCTCGTGCTCTCCTATAACCTTGCCGTCGGGGGCGCCACCATCGACAATGCCCTCGTGTCCGCATACGCAGGCGACGTGAGCTCCCAAGTGAAGCTCTTCGAAGACGTCTACAGCACCAAACCTGCTTCTGCGCCTTGGACGGCCGAGAATTCGGTCTTTGGGGTGTGGATTGGGATTAATGAGTATCTCCCCCTCCTCTCCCTTCCCTAAACCTACCCAATAACCCTAATACTAATACCAGTACTAATAAAAACCACTACTATTGAATAAAATAGTATCGGAAACGCATTCTACAACACCGACGCCGAAACCTACACCCCCAAACTCACCTCTCGTCTCCAATCCCTCATGCAGGAGATCTACGACAACGGGGGACGGAAATTCCTGTTTTTGAATGTTCCACCTACCAACCGGACGCCGTTTTTTATTGATCAAGGGAATGAAACTACCGCGCAGGTGGCGAGTTATTTGGAGGTGTATAATCGGAATTTGGAAGCTATGGTGAAGAGTTGGGCGGCGGAGAGGGGGGATGTAAGTCTTCTCCCTTTTCTTATTGTGGGGGTTGGATAAGGGTATCATAAACTGGCCCTGTGTTGAATAACATCTAACTGTGGGGTGGTGATGGTGATGGTGATGTAGGTAACAACCGTCATCTATGACAGCTGGTCCTTCATGACCAAGATCCTGGATGATCCGACAGCTTATGGGTTCCCGGATGCGACGTGCATTAATGATGATGGGACGTCGTGTATTTGGTGGAATAATTATCATCCCGGAATGAAGTATCATTCCCTGCAGGCGGAGGATATGAAGGGGTATTTGGGGGGGTTGGGGGGTTGGTAATCTTCTTGTTTTTGTATTCTTCTTTGGGGGTTGTGGTGGGATGGGGGAAGATGAGGGGGGTTGGGAGGTGGTGGTAAGGGAGAGCAGTGTAGTGTGTAGGGGGTAGCGGCAGTTATATAGCTAGGATGGGGAGGATTGGGATGGGGTTTAGGATGCTATAGGTGAATCAACTGGCGGTTTAGTTCTACACGATGCACACTATAGAATAATCATCTCGTACTCCACCCCACACAGACAGATGTATCTACTACGATGACCCAGTCATGCAAATCATTCCCACCTCGTCACGGACGCCATTTCCGCCGTTTCATGCACCGGACCTGCCAAGGCGGATCATTCACCGAGAAGTCTTGTCAATGCATGCAGGTTAGATGAATAAACCCCTGTTTGAGGACCATTTATCCATCCTGTCAGCATTCAAACGACTCTGCAGGTGCTGAAGATCTGCACGTCCCACGGCTCGAAATGCCTGATTCTCTACGTCGGACGTTTCAGCGGTATGGATGGATGGATGAGTTATGGTGCCGACGGAGGAATTCTGCTCGTCCGTGTCGAATGGGGAAATAGGTCGAGGGTTGGTTGGGATATAAATGGTTGTGTTTTCCACTGGTGATGGGTGTTGGTGGGAGTAGGTTCAAAGTACGCTATGAAGTTATACACTCTGCTTTTTGCGGCCGCGGCGGGTTCCGCGTTGGCGGCTCCCCAGCCCAGGGGACACAAGAAGAGGGCATCTGTCTTTGAATGTGCGTTTATTGCCTGTGTGTGCTGCGAATGCTGACGGGATAGGGTTCGGATCCAATGAGTCGGGGGCTGAATTCGGGACCAACATCCCGGGAGTTTATGTATGTACCCAGAACCGTGGGAAAGGAGTCATGCTGATATCTTAGGGAACCGACTATATCTTCCCCGACCCCTCGACCATTGCCACCTTGATCGACAAGGGAATGAGCATCTTCCGGATCCAGTTCATGATGGAGAGATTGGTGCCCGACTCCATGACCGGGTCCTATGACGAGGAATACCTGACCAACTTGACGACGGTGAGATTATCGGTTATCCACGGTCTGATGAGCAATGCTGACGGCTTAGGTGGTGAACGCGGTCACGGATGCAGGCGTCCATGCCATTATCGACCCTCACAACTATGGCAGATAGTGAGTACACCACTCTTGCATAAACCACGCTAACAGAACCAGCGACGGCGAGATCATCTCCAGCACGTCGGACTTCCAAACCTTTTGGGAGAATCTTGCAGGCCAGTACAAAGACAACGACCTGGTCATCTTTGATACCAGTAGGTACCCACCCACGACTAGACACCACTAGGCATTAACCGCTGTAGACAACGAGTACTACAGCATGGACCAAGACCTTGTGCTGGAGCTCAACCAAGCAGCCATCGACGGCATCCGCGCCGCAGGTGCCACCACCCAGTACATCTTTGTCGAAGGCAACTCCTGGACCGGTGCCTGGACCTGGGTTGACGTCAACGATAACATGAAGAACCTGACCGATCCGGAAGACAAGATCGTCTATGAGATGCACCAGTACCTCGACTCCGACGGGTCCGGCACCTCGGAGACCTGCGTGTCCGGGACAATCGGGGTGGAGCGGGTCACCGATGCCACGCAGTGGCTCAAGGACAACAACAAGATCGGCATCCTAGGTGAGTATGCCGGAGGGGACAATGATGTGTGTCGGACGGCCGTGTCCGGAATGCTGGAGTACATGGCGAACAACACGGACGTGTGGAAGGGTGCGGTATGGTGGGCAGCCGGGCCATGGTGGGGAGATTACATCTTCAGCATGGAGCCCCCGGATGGAACGGCGTACACGGGCATGCTGGATATTCTGGAACCGTATCTGTAAGCGGGTCGGAGCGCTGTGCGTCGGAGAACTATACGGAGTTTCTTGTTAGTGTGGTGGTACAGTAGCTAGTGCAGGACTGGCTGACGTCACGAAATTGCTTTTTCAGAGGCCCATCAACGTGCATTTTGTTGAGTGTTGCCTGCAGATAGGCGTGAGCCTGCATATTGCCTCCATTGATAAACTAGGCAGCCTCTTATCAACCTCTCATCCCAATGCGGCTGATGGGGATTGCGTGGGTGCAGTGAGCCGGATGACCCACTGCTTTATAGGGCATACATAATCTTCACCCAGCCTTGGAGAGATAAAGTCACTCGACCTGTATCCTATCGAACCCAGAAGATGGAGGATGCAGATGTTGCTTGAATAATTGTGCGGGGGATGCATGGATGGGGTCCGGAATTGAATGGGGAGCGGCGCCGCCAAGGCCTCGACGTAAGCCCCGTTGAATAATAGATAGTCGGCCGATCGGAGTTGGTCAATCCCGGTACTATTTGTTTGTCGCGACGGTTGAAACTAACGTTGCTTCTTTGAATGGAGAGGTTGATGTCACTGGCAAATTGTTGACACCCTGTTTACTGACTCCGGATTGTTCCTGAGGCAGATCCATGGACACCAGGCGGGAAACCAAACAAGAAAGTTCTGGCTGGAATGTCGTGCATGCAATAAAAGCATGCATCAGAGTCGCCCGCCAGCCAAGGCGACCGCGTAGTGCCAAGCTCGGAATGATGAAGCCTAGGCAGTGAGGAGCCGTGGTTGTGGTCTGACGGTGGGACACGCTCGTCTATGGATCCGAGATCAGCAGCCAAATATATCGACGATCCTCCTTTGCGTCCCGTCCACCGTGGACGGTGTATCAGATAGGGAGAGCTGTTAGGATTTACTACTATGTATGTATGGAGTACATGATACCATAAGACCTTTAATTTTAACGGACACAGCCTCGGCTCTTCCAGAAATAATATTCAGTCGCGCCGAGGAAATCAACCTTCAATAATACCGAATGGTATCGAGTATCGACACGCCGAGAGGCCGCGTATTTCCCCAGCCACGCCTGACGTGGCGGTAGGGCTGGTGAGTCTCCGCCACGAGGGGGAGCTTGCCTGGAAGGAGCTAGCCCCGTACGGTCCCATACCGATGACAAGGGAATTTTCCTCGTCCAGGGCCCTTAGGCTTGAGGCCCTGAGGCCCACCATCAACCGTGCTGCGCAGCAGCTTGATTAGTGCGGGTGTCCATCCTTGGGTTGCGGTGGAAACCCGGCCGATTTATTATAGAAACAAGCGTGGCGTAGTCCTTAGCCGGTCGTGTGATTGGTCCGCTGATCGAGCCTAGTGGTGAAAAGCGAGCAAACCTTGAGCAGTGGACTTGCTGACTGCGCCCCCAATCCTCCCACTGACGGGAAAGCCTGTTGTTGATCATCAGCCTCGTTTTCTTTAAAACCATCCTCCCAGCCTTCCTCTCTTCGTTTTTTCTCCCATCATTCTCACAAACACTCGCCCATCAATCGCCTCTCTTACATTCGCGATCGGAATCTCGATACCCAATACCCGATACCCGATACCCACGATAAGCAAGGAATCAACCCACCGACGTCATCTCCACACCGTCATCATGGGTAAAGGCGGTCGCATTGTCTGCATCTTCACTCCATACGTCCTCACCATCGCATCCTTAATATGCATCATCATGGTGGGACTCGGCTGCACGAAATCCAGCTCAGACACGCTAGATGATCTCTACTTCTTCAGAGTATGTCTTATCTCCCGCGAACCCACTCCCATCTGACATCTGACTGACTCCGCCCAGGCCAACCTTAAAAACATCACCTCCAAAGCCTCAGACACCGCTTCAACGATACAGTCGGTCGTCGACGACATCACTGGTGTTTCGGATGGCGATCTCTCTGCGGCGCTGGAGGAAATCGAGAAGGAATACAACATCGCCGACTTCTACACCATCGGTCTCTGGGGCTACTGTGAAGGAAACATCACCAACAGCAGTACCTACCACACCACCAACTGCTCCAAGCCCGAGGCGGAATTCTGGTTCAACCCTCTCGATGTGTGGAACCTGGAAGACACCGGCCTCGAGAATGCCCTTTCCAGCAAAGTGAGAAAGGAACTCAACACCTACAAGGCTGTCTCCAAGTGGATGTTCATCGCCTACGTCATCGCCTTTGCTGCTACGATCGCCGAGCTGGTGGTCGGAGTCTTCGCCATCTGCAGTCGCTGGGGTAGCTGCGTGACGAGCTTGGTGTCTGCTGTATGTTCACTCTCCTCCCCCCCTACATTTACAACACACTAACAACTCCCAGGTCGCCTTCTTCTTCATCACTGCCGCCTCCATCACTTCAACCGCCATGTTCGTCGTCCTCAAGGGCGTCTTTAAATCCGAACTCGAGCAATACGGCATCAAAGGCTCCATGGGCAAGAACATCTACGTCGCCACCTGGCTCGCCGTCGCCTTCTCCCTCGGAGCTACTCTCTTCTGGGTTCTCAGCTCCTGCTGCTGCTCCGGTCGCTCTCCTTACAACCACCGCAACCGCAACAACACCCGCGGCGTCATGGCTGAAAAGACCCCATACACCTATGAGGCCCTGGGTCCCTACGGCCAGCCCCAGCAGACCCCCTACAACAACACCTCTTACCCTCCCCCGCCTCCTACCCACGGAAACCAGACCAACACGAGGACGAACGCCTATGAGCCCTTCCGTCACGCCTAAATAACCACAATCCACAAACATCAAAAAATCACCCCCAAAACAGAAGGGGAAAACAATATCCACGGCTCATACTGGCGTTCTAGGTCGGGTTGCTTGGAGGTAATGACAACCTTATGATGATACTTTCTTTTTTTTATATTTTTGTTGTTCTTGGCCAAGAAAAGGCAGGAAGCTACTGGTACATACCCGTGATACCCGAGTATGGAGGGTTGGAATAGATTTATGGGGACTGGGACTGGGCCTCTTGGCATGATGACTTAATGCAAGCTGCACTTGTATATGAATCTGAAATCAAGTTATCTACTATCTAAATATGTGTGTCTTTCTTTGACAGTATATTGTATTGAATGGTATCCACAGTAATCAAATACTATACACAACTTGGGGACTCAAGATACAGACAGACTCAGCACCCTGTAAAGGGAACTCAATCGAATACGAATTACGGTAAATGTTTACCTATAAAAGTAATTAAGCCCCGTCCACCCATTCATTGCATTCTCATGCCCTCCCCCGAGATAGTAATACAGTCCCGCCCTAAGAAGCACCCACATACACCTAGGGGTGAAAATTAAAAAGAAACGCCGATTTGGGGATATCATCATGCGCATAAACCGTATGTCCGTTAACTATGCTCCGATTCAATGGATAGAAGAATGATGATCATGATGATGATAATGGTAATGATAATAAGACAAGAATAGAGAAGGTAAAGATAAACTTTAAAGGTACGAATGGATTAAAGGGGAAGGAAGAAAGGAAGGATAGGATGTCCGATCCGTCATGGACGATAGCCAGGACGCTGGATAACGCCCTTCTCGTCTATAGGCAGGTATGCACCGCCTCGTCGGTTGCGTTCAGAGAGAACGGCCTGGTCGGCTCGGGCCCATTGCTTAAAGGGCGTGTTGGGGTCGTCGGACCATACAGGGCGGCCCGTGGGACGGATGTGTCGCAGCGACGAGAACCAGTTTTCGTTGACGCTTTCAGCATCGGATTCAGGGTCAGGCGCTGGTTGGGCATCCGCTGCTTGCGTGTCTTCGCCAAGCTCGATGCTGGCCGTTTCGTGCGTTTCGTCATTCATGTCTTCGTCTTCGTCTTCGGCCTCGTGGTCGGACTCAGCTTCGCTAGCTGGAGGAAAGGATACTGGGTGGGGTTGTGGTTCTGGCACCATGGTCTTGTTTTCGGGGCTGAACGCTGTCTCAAGGTCAGATTCGGTCGAATCCCGTATGAAAAGGGATTCCGAGCGTTGTCCAAGTTCTAGAGCTTCGACTTGGTCGGTCATTGCTGGCTCTGTCCTTCCGGCTTCGCTCTCGGGTATACTGGAGCCCAAGTCTATATCCCTGGATTGTTCATGCAGACCTGGGAATCTGTTTTCATTTATGCTCTCCGGGATACTAGAGTCCAGGTCGACTATGGGTTGCTCGCGCAGGGTATAATGTTCTTCCGCCTGACTTTGGATGTAAGAGCCCAAGTCTTCCTCCTGAGATTGGTCGTGCGCAGCTGGGTGACCCTCCACGCGATCAACTTCGCTTTCCACGGGTCCGGGCCTGGGTTGTTGTTCCACCTCCACTGCAGGTGCCTGATCCGCACTTGATCCTATCTTACGTAGGTCAAACTCGCTTTCCTCCGCGGTAGACTTCAGGTGCTGCTCTAATTGTACCGACGGAGAGTCTTCATCCACAGGTGCGTCTTCGATTTCGTAATAAAGCTCGCTCCCAGAGACGGAAGATTGTGATGGTCGTTTGGGCTCAACTGCTTGGCCATCCGATTCTGGGTCAGTCTCGTGCCCGGCTGATGGTTCCGGTTTCGAGTCCACATCCATAGGTTCTCCCGCCATTACTGCGGGATCTCCAGATTCATTAATGGCACGCCTGGCCTTTGTCTGGGGTGTGGGAGACGACATAAGGCACGACATGTAATCCATATCTGTGTCAGACTGAGTGCCCTGGGTCCCAGCGAACGAATGTGCATGAAAGTCAGTGAATCGCTCGATCAAACTTCCCGTGAAGGAGGTATTAGGTTTGTTGGGCAAAACGTCCGTATCAGGCGCATTGGCCTGGTTTTTGGGGACATATTGCGCTGCGCTGATATTGATTCCATGTGCGGTGAGGCTCCGTTTCTTGTTAGAAGGTCTAGAGCAAGAAGACGAGAAAAACTCTTCATATACCAGAGCCTTAGTTTCCGCGGAAAGACACTGCCCCAGATAGCGTGGGTATTCCTCGAGGTGCTTGATTATAAAGTCATCCCACAGGAAAGATCGCTGTAGGTGGCCCTTGGAACGAACGCTGTGGAGCTTGGAGCAAACCTTGACAAAGTGATCAAAGTCTCCTGGGTAGCTTGGATAGTCTCGTCGAAACTTCTCATAGACCTTTTGCGCCTCCAAGTTTTCGGCGGAGTTACTGATGTAGCTCTGTCGACGAACGACTACATTAAACACTGGTTCTTCGGTTGACTCTCGATCTCGCTGGATTTTAGGTCGTTTTGCGGGGGACAGCTCCTCATGCTCCAACTCGGATGCACGGCGTTTTGGAGGCGCAATTGCTGGATGCTTGGCTGACGTCTTCCGCATCTCAGTATCCGCCGGTGCCTCCTCTCCGGCCTCTGACGGTATTGATGAAGGCATTTCTCGGTATGAAGAAAACTGATTCGAAGTTTGTGATTGGTGTCCCGGCACATTGATGGAAACGCTGGGCTGGACCCCTGGGGCAGAAGAATCCAACACCACATCGGATGTCGTATGAGGAGTGATATCATGCGTGGGCAAGCTGCCGCTGCTTACTTGGGTACCGATTATATCGATGTCATGAGGAACCGCCCTTCCATCTACTTGATGAGTATCGGGCTTATCCTGCGATGAGATTCCTTTAGAATCACTGCTCGCATATGTATTTAGAATTCGTGACTGAGATGACGACTTAGCTGCCTCAGATGACAGCTGCTCAGAATGACGGGTTTGTAAGCCAGGAACTTCAGCAGCAGAACCCGTAGAACGGTGGCGATTAGTGTCTGGCGTATCCACTACCTGCACATGTCCGCGGACAGAACCCCCAGGAAGGGATGGGCCAGAGCTCGTGATTTCCTGTTCCGACTGGCTGGTGACTTGGACTTGCTGTATATCACCAAGTGGACATGGAACGGATGTGTCCATCACCGAGTCGTCGCTTTCAGCATCGGACTCGTCCTGAGGGCCGTGAAGATGGGCCGTGTTTTCCAACTGGGGCGCATCATTATTGTTTAGCAACCGGTCATCCCTGTTGGAGGTTGCACCCCTGGAAGCCTCTTGGTCATCGGACATCGATCGCGGTCCAACCTGGTTGCCGTGAGCAGGGTGCAAGCTAGCCCTCCCCGGCGGCCGTTCGCCCCCTGGATAATTCTGCTTTCTGTCAAGTGGCGCCCCCTTCGAAAGGGACCTACCACGTACTGGGCTGCTATCTTCTGGCAAGACTTGACGTGAGCGAGGTACTTGTTCGGGTGAACTCGACCATTGTGACGTCAAAGGCTCGCCTTCCGAATCCGAGTCCATTTGAGGTGTAGGGCTGGGGTGACTGGGTAGAGGCTCGTGAGTCTCAAGGGGTTCGGATTCCACGTCCATAGATTGCTGATCTCTGGCCATGCGGCTCCTTCGCAGTGCGATTTTATTCCATTGATCAAGGAGCTGGGGCGGTACATGTCCTTGTGGAGTGCTCTCTCCTGGAGAGGGTGGTATCCAGCGGCGCCTATGCTGTTCTAGCAATTCAGCTTGCTCCTTTGGGATTTGTATATCCCTGCGTCGGACTTTTGTCATGCCATGCCAAGGGTCAGTATTGCTGGCACACGGATTCTCCCGTGATTTTGTAGCCACAGATGATGCTTTATTAGAATGTATTCCCTGAGAGGGAAGGCACATTGTCCCATTTTCCGTGGTTACGCGATTTGAATCTTTCACAGGCTGTTTGATCTCCGCGTCTAAAGGTGCTTTATTAACGGCTCCGTTGGCTGGCACTTCGCGCTCAGTGCTCAGTCGTGGAATAGGTGCCTCTGATTTTCCCGTCTCCCTGGAACTTTCAAGCTTCCCGGGACTAGTGGCTGACGAATTTCGCCGAACAGTAGTGGAATCGGGGGCTCTGGTAATCTCAGCACTGTGTTGCCTACTTCGAAGCTGTTCTGCAGCCTTCGTCCCTAGTGTGTGCACCTTGTCATTACCTGGTTCGGGAACAGCTTGTTTCACATGCTCTGTGGACCGATCATCCGATGTCGCAAATTGCATTCCTGTACACCCCAGCAATTTATTTGTAATTATAGAACTGCCGATTGACGAACGATGGTTGACTGGACTTCTAGCAGGGGCAATGGAGGGTATTTGAGACATAAGAATGTCCTGCGAGACAGTGCCCTGGTGGGCCTGTGACCCGAAAGTGTCATCGAATCGCTCACTATGTACCTCTCGCGGTTCAGGACCTTTGGCTCTCCTGAAGGCATGTTGCATCAACTTCTTGACAGAAGGGTTCTTATTAACAAACTTGCCCTGTGGGGCTGACTTGATCTTGCCCCGGTGCCAGTCAATGTCAAATCGCTGAACGTAGAGGTGGACTTTCGGCTCGACCGTGGAATACTCCAGGACTATCTGAAACTCCAGCAGTTGAAGATAGTACCCCCGAGCCACATCCCTGCTCAAGGGGTGTTCCGGGGAGGTTTTCCCGTATTCCTTTAACGCCTCTTGTGCCAGAATCGCCTCGATTTGTGTTTTTGAATCGGTCAGGGTCAGGATGGGCGTTCTTGCCTGTTCCGTCCACTACTCGGATAAGATGATCAGTATAATGGCCTTTGAGGTACCGGGAAGGCGAGAGCTTACATTGTATATCAAAGCAGGATACTGAGCAGGGGCTGAGAAACGAATGTTGCTACCGTCATCTTCGCACTCATATGTGTCAGCCGGACCTCGACCGTAAGCAGCGAGGCACGTCTCAAGTACGGACGTGATCCAGATCTCTGTGGAGCTCATCATGAGGATCTAGAAACAGGCCAAGGAGGGTGAGTGCTTTGGTGGAGCGCCCCATAGTCTGAGGATAGAATTTAGCGGATATGAGGGTTGGGTACGTGTACGTATACGGAGCACTCCGTTCTTTACTCCATCGGCAGCGCTGTGATATAGGTAGCAATACTCATGATTGTCGCATGTCCGCTCATCGAATGCTGCACCCAGAAGCCTGACTGAGCCACGAGCCGGTGATAATTATTGTTCCTGGCAGACGCGATCTTCCGGCAACTGACGCGCCTGACCGCCTTTGGTGTGGCGCACGCACTGGCCCAGCCACAGGGGAGGGGGGGAAATCGCCGCGGCCACGTCATTGGGCAGCGGCACATGTCATGGGCACCGGCCGAGTCGCTGCTGGTGGTAATCGACGAGGTCTAGACAAGGCGTGTTGTCTCATCCAGCATCATTCCCCCGCTTTGCTCCTCTCATCCCCTCGGAGACAAAGGCTGCCTCTTCCTGTCCCTTCACTGCCTTCGACTGACTAATATTCTCCTATCTGAACGCCTCCAGAGAATGTGGAGTCGATATCCTGATGCATGGATACTCACCGCACAGACTCCGATCACCGAGCAACGGAAGCTTCTCCGCAGCAAGATACCGCGAATGCTTGCCACCCCTTGCTCGTGCTAAACCCCTCTGATTAACGTTCGATAAGATTCCGCGGGGATACCTTCGTTTCACATTTCCGTCTCTGGGTACGACGGAGCCTGTATGGCTTCCCACCAGTCCCAAGGGACATCAAGCCCCTCCGCGTCGTCGGTCTTCCTCCCACTCGGTCGCCGCGGTTCTCGAGCGTCTGTATCAACCCAAGCCGAACGTGAAAGTCTGCACGCAACCCTTGACCAGATCCATACCGCAGCCTATCAGTCGGACTCCTTGACCGTTTTTAACGAATTCACGAGCCCGCCTGCCCCGACATCCGCAACAGACGAAAAGACCTTTTCTGGCGAGCTGCAAGGTGGACTGAGCGGGCTATACAGTCGTTTTAGGACCTCAGTGGGTGGGATCGTGAGCGGGGTTGGGAAGTCTTCAGATAAGAGCCCTGCGGAAGATACCGGTGTAAAAAGTCCCCCGTCAGAGCGCTCGTCTACCAAGCCTGCCCCTGATTCGATATCAGAGTCTCAGCTGTATCATGTGAGCTCGTCCCAGGGATCCAGGCTGCACTCACCAGCGCCTGGGAGCCAACAGTCCATCCAGGATGGGTCTCATGTTGCCGGACCGGGGAAAAACTCCAAACATGCCTCTAAACCAGCGAGTGCTTCCTCCAAGACGATGATTTTACCGTCACCTGCGCTGAAATCTCCTGTGCCACCCTTGCCGAAAGCCACCGGTAGCTCAACAGCCGTGGACCCAACGGTAACCGAACTCCACGTGAATGCTACTCATGCCTTGGGCAATAATTCCATCAATCTGTCCTCGAACAGCTTACACACTGTGGATTCCACTGGTACGGACAGAGAAGAGGGTCCTCATGCTGCATCACTGTCTTCCTCGGGTTGGAGCCAACGGCTTTCGAATTCTCCAATATTGCAGGTCAAAACACACAACACCGCCTACGAAAACCCAGGAATTCCGGATATTAGCAGATCATCCACAATGGGCAGCCAGGTACCTGATAGTTTTAGGAGATCCGATTCGCAAGGAATCCATGAGATAGAAGCTAATTTGCCTGGCCCGCTGCGAAAGGCTAAACGCTCGATTGACGGGGGCCAAGATAGCACATCGTTCCTCCCGGAGAGGTTACGGTCAAATTCGGGCGCCTCTTTCAACCTGGACAGGGCTGCCTCAGGGTCCAGGGCAAATAGTGTTACTCAGTATCCCAGCGAGGGAGTCCCATTCATTGAATCACAGGTGCCTTCTGCAGTTACTACGCCTATGCCGTTGCCCGATGGCGAGGCTCAGCTGAAGGAATTATCAAAGGCATCCGCGAAGCATAAGCCATCTATATCTAGCTCAAGCCGCTTGCCGGGGTATGTGGCATCCCAAGCCTCTACAGCGGACTCAGTAGCAGGCCCCCCAGCTTTGACGCCGTTGAACACAGCCGTGGACCGCGTTTCCGGCGCAGACGGACGAGGGTGGCGTCCGCATGCTAGTGGGGAAGGCGTCATGTCGCAGCTCAGGAGCAAGCTACTCAGCAAGGAGTTTTGGATGCGAGACGAAAATGCCAAGGACTGTTTCCATTGTGGAGAGCCGTTCTCCACATTCCGACGAAAACACCATTGTCGGACTTGCGGACAGATCTTTGATTCTAAATGCACGCTCTTGATCCCGGGAGACCGCTTTGGTCAACCGGGAACCATACGTGTGTGCAAACCTTGTGAGGCTATGATCAATGGTCACGATGACGACTCTTCCGAATTTTCGGATAGCGAACAAAGTCCCATACCGGTGAATCCTCGCATGTCCGAGTTCGGCGCAGGGTTTTATCCACGTATCCCCTCCGAAGAGGATGATACGTCATCGGTGGTATCGCAGTCCATAGAACATGTGATGAAGACACCGACGATGGCCATTCCCGCAACAAGACGCGCAGGGGAAGGTCACAACCGCCGCTCGGCGGTGCTTGAAATCAGTCCGGATAGGCCACTAGCACGACCGACTTCCTCGAGATCCTTGAAGTCAACATTGAGTGGGAGACCTCACTCGATGGGCCACAAGCGCCATCACTCTCGTCAGCAGTACATCCGCAACTTTAAGCCTTACCACGATGACCGAGCACCTTTCCAGCGGCGCCAGGCAGAGGACACTACCAACGAGTCCAGGCTGCCTGCGTTCCATAAGGATAATATCATTGACCCAGACTTGGCACAGTACCTCTCGGATGACGCCTCCAGTGGCGAGGAACAGCCAAATCTCATGTCTGCTGTGTCAGAAGGCTCGTTGTCCAAAAGTGGTGGAGAAAGCGAGCGAACCACATTTAGTGGACTCCTTGCGGCCATGAAGAAAGGCCGGTCCGCATTTGGGGACCGAAGTGTTGCTGCCCTGAACCCAGATGATGGCAGCGTTAGCAGCTCGAGAGCGGTAAACTTGCCTCGTGCTTCCCGCCGGCGCAATCTTAGTGTTGCAAGTAGTGTCCATCAACGTCACTCTCCGAGAGCATCGAAAGATAGCGTCTTTAACCCGCATGAGCCATCGACCGCCGTTCATGTCTTTCCCACAGGGGTGTCTCCGAGCGGGTTCAAGATGACGAGGAGCTCATCGATGAGAGGCGCAGGCGCACCTCCGGTTGAGCTAAACAAGGCTAGCCTGCAGCACGTTCGCAAACTCCTGCGGCAGCTCCTGAGGGATGCGTCCGTGCCAAATGCCCTGAAATGGGAGACGGCACTGCTCCCGATTCTTTTGAAGGCAGCGGATGAGGTTGTACCAGACGTGCAGGGGGGCGATGATATGGATATCCGGCACTATATTAAGCTAAAAAAGATCTTGGGCGGCCGTCCAGGAGATACATCCTACGTTTCAGGATTAGTGTTCACAAAGAACCTTGCTCTCAAGAGTATGCCGAGGAGCATTCCGCAGCCCAAGATCTTGATAATCGCATTCCCCCTTGAATATGCGCGACATCAGCAGCACTTTATGAGCCTGGAACCCGTCATTCGCCAGGAGCGTGAGTTTCTGGAAAACCTAGTGAGCAGAATAGCTGCTCTGCGGCCTAACTTGCTGCTTGTTGAAAAGAACGTGTCCGGTTTGGCCTTGGAACTATTGGAAAAAGCCAATATTGCAACAGCTTACAACGTCAAGTCGTCCGTTCTTGAAGCCGTTTCCCGATGCACTCAGACAAGAATCATCACGTCCATGGATAAACTAGTGACCACCCCGGTGCATAGCGACTGTGGCAGCTTCGATGTCAAGACATACGTTTACAACGGCCGAAAGAAGACATACATGTACTTATCTGGCTGTCGTAAAGAACTGGGTTGTACGATTGTTCTGCGCGGCGGTGACAGCAACGTACTTGCAAAGGTCAAGAGAATCACTGAATTCATGGCCTACGTTGTCTATAACCTCAAACTGGAGACCTGCCTGATGCGAGACGAATTCGCGCAGATGCCGACTTTATCCGAAGCCGAGATGGAAAAGAAGACCGACGCAGAGCATGATTCCAGCGAGAAGACGAGCAGTGCATCCATAAAAGACACGGTAGCAGGAACAGACTCTGCTAGCGAGGTGCCTGATGATGTTCCCATGCCAACTTACTACGAAGATATTGTTCGGGACCATGAGACCAAGGTTCTGTCTGCGTCTCCGTTTGTCAAGTTCGAGCCTCCCTACCTGCTTATGCGGGCTAGAGAAATGGAACGCAGATTGGCTTACCTCAAGCGTCTCCGTGACAAAGACCTCGACCTTGACCAGGCATTGGATGAGAAGGCCAAGTCTCAGAAGTTCATTCTGGTCACTCCAGAAATGGTCCACGAGTCCCCTCAGGGCGCTCCGCCTAAGGTCAAAGAAGTCTTACGCGCAGCCCATGATGCCGAGTATGATAGAGCTCTCCATCATTATCAAACACAGAAGCGGCAGTGGGAGGCTTATGTCGCCGGAAGCGTCGGTCTCTTCGATCCGTACGCCCACCAAAACATCGTCGTTCTCTTCAGTCTAGTCTGCACAACATCATCGATTCCCTGCTCTGGCCCAGATCTTCTGGCCCTCGAGTATTACAACGAGCATGGCGGAGACTCGATATTTGAGCCAGATTGTACTCTAGGCCAGTATGTCGAGGATATCTGTTTACACGCGAATGCAGTGTGCACGGCGAATGGCTGCGAGAAGCGGATGTTTGAACATCACCGTCAATATGTGCATGGTGAAGCCCAGATAAGCGTTTTCACCCAGCCCTATCCCTCTAAACTTCGAGGCCTCCAAGATACCATCTTGATGTGGAGCTGTTGCAAGGTCTGCGGTAATGAGACCCAGGTCTTCCCGATGTCCGAGAGCACCTGGAAATATTCATTCGGGAAATACTTAGAGCTCTCGTTCTGGAGCAAGAACCTGCACGCTCGGGCGGGGGTCTGCCCTCATGACTTGCAGCGTGACCACCTTCGTTTTTTCGGCTTCAAGGATGTCGCCATCCGAATCCACTACGACAGCATCAATCTACTCGAAATTATTGTTCCCAGGACTCGGGTTACATGGAAAGTGGACAATGACTTGAAGCTGAGAAACGGGGTCTATCAGCGAGTGGAATATCGCATCAACAGGTTCATGGTCTCTGTTAAGGCACGGCTGAAGGGCATCAGTGTTGAGACCGTCATCCCGAAACTGGCAGAAGAATGCAAAACCCAAATAGAGCACCTGAGCAAAAAGGCCAATGAGGACCATGTCGTCTTGGTCAAGCAGTTGCAAGATAAATACACGAATTCCCGATACTGGGAAGTCATTCCTCTGAATGAAGTGCTTCGCTCCGTCCAGGAGAAAGTTGTCGAATGGGATACTGCCTTTGCTGAATTTGAGAAGAATTTCTTCCCCTCGGAGAAGGATATCAGACGACTGGCCACCTTGCAGCTGAAGAAAATCTTCCTGGACAAGGAGGTGATTCCCGAAGACCCTCCGACCACGCCAATTGAACCCGATAATGAAAATGCCCAAGAGCCGGAACTCATACGGCCAACGCGCCGTATGACTCTGTCCCCAGAGAAGGCTCAGAATGTCATGGTATCAGTCGTTGAAGAGCACTCGGGGAAGAAGAATGCTGCTGCGAATCAGGGCCACGATGCTGCCAAACCCGAAGATATTGAATCTGCAACCCTCTCTTCTAGCTCGGGGAGCTCGCAGTTCTCGCCCCCGCCAGCTGAGATTGTGGCGGAGAAAGATGTGCAGCATCTTGATCTTGCAGCACCTTTGAACCACCTCGAACAACCGGTTTTAACACCGCCTGCTTCGAACACAATAGAAACTGCAGAGCCCCCGCTCCCTATGGCCACCCCTCCTGAGCCTGATGTGGGCATGGCGGGGGCTGCCCCTTCTGAGGAATCGTCCATTTCTCCGAGGAAGAAAAGTGATGAGGTCGAGAGAACCACCCCGAGTCGCCTGCCATCAGGTATCCCACGACTAGCCGAAGGTACTTTACGGCGCAGTGGAAAATCGACTTCTCCGCCATTATTCCGTGCCCAGACCCAACCTGCTCTGGGTAATGACACCACTCCTATAAGGGGCATGAAAATTGCATTTGGTAGATTCACGCCGTCCGATGGAGCTCCGAGTCCTCCGCTGGAAGCTAAATTAAGGTCGGACAAGAAGATCTCCGATCGCTTCCCTCTTCACGCTTTTAGAAATGGAAGGATGACGCCAGCTCCATCTCTGATTCCCCGTTCGATCCCCACCAGAAAGAACTCCACGCGCGTCTCTAATCTGGCTAAGCACTTTGAGCAGTTGAGCCGAGAGTTTGAGAAAGAACGTCAACGGGAGAGAGCACGACGGGCTGCTAAGGGAACTCATTCTCGCGCGATTCCAATCGCCTCCTCGAAACCCATCGTGGAGGTGTACAAGAACGTCAGGGAGGCGGTGGAAGAACGAGAGCCCTCGGGCGAAGGAGATCTCATACCTCCAACGTCGCACGAAATCCCACTGGATCAGTCAAGCAGAAACAGCGAAGAACTGCCGAGGCGGGACTCGGAGGAAGAGGATCGAAAAGAGGTTATTTCTCCTGAGCCGTCGGCACCGAAGGAGGACAAGGAAAACACCAACCTGGAGGACGAACATATCTTGTCCGAGGGTGAAGGAGACGACGGCCACAGCGATGAAGACCGTGAGGGGCTCCAAAGGACCGATTCGAATGATGAGATGAAGGGGTCGCCCGAGGACGAGTCGATGGACCTAAAGGAGTTCCCTAAACATGAGAGGAGCACGCTACTGAAGCTCTTGACCAACTTCTGGTCGGAGCGTTCTGCCAGCGGCTGGGCACCTCTGGACTATCCACTCACCATGTCCGACCATGTCTTTGCAGATTGCGACATCATTGTGCGTGAGGATGAACCGAGCTCCTTGGTAGCGTTTGCGTTGGATTCCAGCGATTACAAGGAGAAACTTGAGGCCATCCAAAGGCGCTACGAGGAGCCTGACGAGAAAAGCACAATCCTGGAAGATGGCACCGACGTTTTGGATGAAACCCGCGTCGAGCATGCGCTTCTCAGATCTACTGGCACGCACCTCAAGTATCAATTCCAGGAAGGCCAGGCCAAGATGCTCTGCAAGATATTCTATGCCGAGCAGTTCGACGCCCTGCGGAAGAAATGTGGAGTTGCGGAGCGGATTGTAGAGTCACTGTCTCGCTGCGCCAAATGGGACTCGAAGGGGGGCAAGACCAAATCTTTGTTCTTGAAAACGCTCGATGATCGCTTCATTCTCAAATCACTCTCACCCATTGAGACGCAGGCATTCTTGAAGTTTGCTCCGGCGTATTTCCAGATTATGTCCGAGGCGCTCTTCCACGAGCTACCGTCTGCGATAGCGAAGATGTTCGGCTTCTATCAGGTGATCATCAAGAATCCAGCTACGGGGACGGAGTTCAACTGGTTCCTTCTGTTGATGGAGAACTTGTTCTATGACCGGGTGCCCACGCGGATCTTCGACCTGAAGGGCTCCATGAGAAACCGCAAAGTCCAGAGCACCGGAGAACGCAACGAAGTCCTACTGGATGAGAATATGGTTGACTTTATCTACGAGACCCCGTTATTCGCCCGGGAGCACTCGAAGAAGCTTCTGAGCCAAAGCGTTTGGAACGACACTCTGTTCCTGGGGCGTCAGAACGTGATGGATTACTCGCTTATGATAGCCATCGACGAGAGTCGATCGGAGCTGGTGGTCGGCGTGATCGATTGTATCCGCACATATACCTGGGACAAGAAATTGGAATCCTGGATCAAAGATCGCGGGTTTGCTGGCGGTGGGAAGAACCGGCCTACCGTCACCAGCCCGAAGGAGTACAAGAGTCGATTCAGGGAGGCGATGGCCCGATACGTGCTCCAGGCCCCAAGGTAAGTCATTCAAACCCGCCTTCCCAAGCATTGCTGACCTAGCCATCAGCTGCTGGCAACAATTCCAACAGCCCCAAGTGTACCGATATGCCCCAGTCGAACACTACCCGAGCCAGGCTTACTCCATCGCGGACGGTGATGTTGTCGAGGAAATGGCGAGTTGAGCAGGTCCGCCGCGGACTCTTCTGTACCGATAGACCCTCATGACGAATATGACTTTACGACACGACTTGATGTACTAAAATCGTTCACTCATTTGCTACATTTACACCCAGCGATACACAACACACCCTGCATCTGCGCAATATCCAGCTTTAAGCACCGCCGTCTTTGCCATTTTTCTTCTTTACAAGCATTCCTTCCTTCTCATGACTGTACGAGAACCACACCCTAGACTAGGTCTACCTACCCTACCATAATCCATGCAATCCATAATGATTTTAATGAGAAACCAAAATTCCACTACGTAATCAACCCCATAGACACACACACAGAGAGAGAGAAAGAGAGAGATTAACCGGCCCGGTAACCCAGCATGGTACGAGCTTCCGTTCTCCCGACCCCGACCGACCCCCTCGACCACTTCGATCGGCTGAACCCGGGACGTTCGGGTTCACCACTCGGGAATGATGAATCTGATTTGCCCTTCGCGGTTTTAGTTCATGAGCTTTGATGGAATTCGCGTCTGGTCTGTGAATAATATTTTCGTTTCGTTTCGTTTTTTTCCCCCTCTTTCATATTTCTTTTCTTTTCTTCTTCTGAGCCGGACTTTGCTCCGGGTTTTGCTCCGTTTCCTTTTTTTTTATTATTATGTTTTTGTTGGGCGGTGTTGGCGATTGCCGTACTGACTGACTCATATTGGATTCGATTGGATCTTTGACTAATGAATCAATGAATGAATGGATGAATGGATGGATTAGCTAACTAACTAACTCACTCACTATTAACTACTTATTGAGTTAGGGAGGGGAGTGAGAAAGAAAGAAAGACTGACTGACTGACTGACTGCCTCGGTTGAGTGGTTTTCTTGTCCACCCCCTCTCTCTCCCTTCCCCTCTCTCCCTTGCTGGGCTGACTGGTTTCCCCCGCATTTCTTACGGGAAGGGGGGAATTGAGAGTCTCTCATCTTTTTTCTCTCTTTCGTTCTTGACACTGTGATGGTTGAAAGGGAGAGCAGCTTACGATTCTTGGAATCAACTGACGCGATCGCGTACTCACTACTCTATCTGGAAATTATTTGTCTGCGACAGGACTCAACATGCGATCAGGTCTTCATAAGGACCAGCACTAACATTGCATTGTTCAGCAAATATCTATTCAAGCCATAGACATGGACAACTTATTAATCTAGCTTTTTGATCGCAGCAAAGTCCACCACATGGCTGGCTAACTAACGTCAAATCAAGATGAATACAGATTACGTTTCCAAAGGTGCGTGCCTCCCCCAGCGCGTCCGGGTCAAAGAATGATGTGGTAGACCCAAGTGCGCACTCCTGGCGCTCCTCGTCCTACCCCGACTAACGAGTCTCGCAGTGAAGACACAAGCAGCCTGCTCGCGTGCAGACTCCCCAGTCGTCGCGTCGTGACGAGACCGGTCTACGATATCCCAGAGACACACCCTTGGCGCTTCTATCCAATCGCTGTCGTTACCGCGTCATCCACCGTACGGTGGTATCCCCGGACTGCATTTACTCCTCAGCCAGGCCGAGGTTCTCCTCAGCAGGGACCACACGGACGGTGTTGGTGTGGCCCATACCGCCGCGCCATCCCTGGACACAGACGATGTTGTCACCCTTGTTGATGATGCCGAGCTTAAGAGCGTGGGAGATACCCCACTTGAGACGGCGGTCAACGTCCTCCTGCCAGATCTTGACGTTGAAGTCGGGCTTCTTCTCGGGGAAGAGGAAGGGCCAGACACCGCGGTACAGGTGAGAGTACTGGAATCATTCGTTAGCATGGGGCCCAAGCCAATAGCACTACGCTCGCGACTTACCCGAGAGGCCCTGTCGTTACGGGAAACCATGACAATGGGGCAGACGGGGCGGTACTTGGAAAGGAGGCGAGCGGTTTTACCACTGGATCACGTCACGTCAGCAAGTTGTCCGATCGAACGACACAAACATCACAACATACCTGGTGGTCAAGACAACAATGGCACCGGCGTTGAGCTCCAGACTGGCGCTAACGGCAGCCATAGCAATGGACTCAACGGTGTCGGTGGGGCGGGGAGCGAGGTTGCGGAGCTCATCGAACACGTTGAAGTGGGGGATGGCAACCTCGGCGAGCAGGCAGGTCTCGGACATCATCTTGACGGCCTCCTCGGGGTAGGAACCCTTGGCGGTCTCTCCCGACAGCATGACACAGTCGGCACCATCAAGGACGGCGTTGGCAACATCAGACACCTCGGCACGAGTGGGACGAGGGTTGTACGTCATGGACTCGAGCATCTGAGTGGCACAGATGACGGGCTTACCCTTGATGTTACACTTGGCGATCATCATCTTCTGGGCGATGAAGACCTTGGGGGCGGGGATCTCGATACCAAGGTCACCACGGGCAACCATGACACCGTCGGTCTCCTCGAGAATCTCGTCGAAGTTGTTGACACCCTGCTGGTTCTCAATCTTGGCAATGATCTGAATCTCCTTGCCGTCCTCGCCCAGAACGTCACGGATGTGGCGGATGTCGCTTCCGCGACGGATGAAAGAAGCGAAGACCATGTCAACATCGTTCTTGACACCGAAGCGGAGATCGGCAATGTCCTTCTCGGAGAGAGCGGGAAGGTCGACATCAGTGCCGGGCAAGTTGACACCCTTGCGGGAAGAGATGTTGCCGTTGTTCAGGCACTTGACGCGCAGGGTCTTGTCGTCAACGACTTCCAGGACCTCGAAGGAAAGGATACCATCATCGACATAGATCAGCTTGCCGGGTGAGATCACCTTGGTGATGTTCTTGTAGTCCAGGTACCTACAAACGACTTGTCAGTGGGGATTCCATCCACTGGCAGAAAACAGCTCCAATGGCACGGACGGAAGCAAGCAGGGAGTGGTCTTACATGTTCTTGTCGTCGGAGGCAGTGGCATATTGGTCGTCAGTGGAGATGTTGAGCTCGTGGCCCTGCTTGATGGGGATATCCACATCGCCGGGAGTGTTTCCGGTACGGATCTCGGGACCTTTCTATGGAGGGGTCAGATTGGAAAATTCCAAGCGATTAAGGCTTTAACTTACGGTGTCCAGAGCAATGGCGAGAGGACGGCCGACCTGGGTTCTGGCGGCCTCACGGGCGTTGTCGATAACGGATTGGTGGTACTAGGCGGGGTCAGCACACGATTCCGGCCAAGCAAACGGCTTAATGGTCGCAACAAAAGCTCCCAGACTTACCTCATAAGAACCGTGAGAGAAGTTCATGCGAACAACGTTCAGACCGGCTGCAGAGCTAGTCAGCTTGATTTACCACCGCAATCAGGGAATGCGGAGCGCGTACATCTGCGGAGAGCGTTGATCTTCTCCACGGAGTTGGTCTTGGGACCTAGAGAAAAATGGGCGGTTAGCACAGGATGACGCTAATTGACGTGAGAGCTTCGAGGATGGAATTCGCCACGGCGCGACAATGGAAGGACATACCGATGGTGCCGATGATGGAGGTGCGGCGGAAGTTCTTGGAGGGCACCATCTCAGTGTTGAGCTTGGAGTGCCACTCCAGCTTCATGCGGTTGCTCAGGTGGTCGAGGGAGTTGGTGGCAGCCATGTTGAAAGATGAAGTCTTCTACTGAACAACAGTTGGAGGAGAACTGAAGAGCAGAATGGCAGAGGGGAGTGAAGACGGAGAAGAGAAGAGGGGGAAGAAAAGGAGGGATGATAGGGAAGAAAAGACGGAGCCGGTGAGCGAGAGCGAGATGGACTAGAGGAGGGGTGCCCGGGAAGGAAAATGTTGGTGGCCGCCATTGGCCGGCGAGGCACTGACTGGCTGGCGGGATTCCCACTTTGGGACTGGCCCGTTCTCTCGGTCGGTTCCCCGCGGGTGGCTCGCTGGCTCCCCTCTCGGTCACCGGCCAACCCTGCCAGACTTGCTGTGCCTCCTGCTACCGAGTACTTACCAGCACACTCGCCAATTCCCATTATTAATGGTATATCTTTCATTTATTATTCCTCCGCCACTATCGCCAGATAGTCCTATCCAAAACTCAATTCTGCCCCGTGACGGCTGACCCCCTCGTCCGCTGCCTGCTGCCTTCCTCCGCGCCTTTGACTGGCCGGCCAAGGTGCCCGCCGAGAAAGGTGGGCAAACTAGTCATCCATACCCCAGCCGTGTGTCATCCTCAGGCACCCCCTCCCCTCCGTCTCAGGCATCCAACATCAATCGGTTGGGGAAAACAAAAAAAATAAAAATAAAAGCCAGGACAATCCAGAGCGTCTGGAAGGACCACATGATACCTTCACTGGAGGAAAACCTCTCCTGTCGCCCCCACATGGTCGCGGATCCATCCTCGCCTCGCGACGTGGGTGGTCGTCTCTGGTTGAGTTTTTCGTCCCAGAACCCATCTCCTGATCCATCATAACCCATAAGGCTGAAATTTGCTCATCTCGGGACCCAGTCGGTATGGAGAATGGTCTCCTTTTGGGTTTGTCTGGGGGGTAATTATAGAAATTTGCCGCTATACCTAGTAGTTACTGACTCGGAATCATGTTACTTTGGTAGGTAGGCACCGTCGGAGTCCTCCGTACCGTATGCCATGCCAGAATTTAGATAGATACTCCGATGGATGTACGGAGTACTGTATGGAGTAATTGAGGTAGGTACAACAGCACCTCAACCATTACCTCCGAATTCCGAAACCTCCGCCCTCCTACTTACTTTCCTACTTAAGTAAGTAGGTACCTGCTTTCTCTCCACACCGTAAGCCGCCTACTAGATACCTACCGAAGATATGAAGTATCACTCCCTCCCCTTCACCGTCTAAGATACCTATCACGGCCATCATACCTCCCACCTCCCCCCCCATTGGATGGGTCGCCGACCACAACACCCCTCCTCCAGGCTCCGTCCCTTCGGTTCTCTCTACACTCTACACAGTCCACCCCGAGCCTGAGGTGTCCTCGCTCCCAGATATGTACCATTAACGAACGGAATACATTCCGATTCCGACTTCCGATCACCACCTCCCTACCTACCCCCATACCCAAACCCGAACCCAAACCATTCACTACCTACCTAGTACTTACCTACTTACCTACATACTATAAACTCCATACCTATAGTATAAATAAACCAACTAAGCCACCCCAACAAAGCCCCCGGTGAAAGACCCCCAAGACATAGTATGCAAACTAGACCACCGCCCTCCGGAGTAAGATAGATAGATAGATAGCACCAGCGGGACTTCCCTTGCACGGGGAGGGGGGAGGGGTACGTAAGTAGACTACCTACCTAAAGTATCTACTCCGTACTCCGTATGTTAGTCTGCAGAGCCAAGAACCGGTTATCAGTTTCCTCCTGCATAACATCCACCCAGCTAGTACTATCTATGTACATTACTATTTATGGTTGGGACTTGGCGGTGATGATGGTGCTCGGAGAAGAGATGCATGATGCATGCTTTTTTTTTCTTTTCTTCAGCTGGGGATGATTGATGGGATAGGTAGGTACTACTGCTTATTTATTGGGTTGGGGATTTTTTGGGAATTGTTGGATGGATGGATGGATGGGTGGGGAGGGAGGAGGAGGAGGGGTGAGTGGGTATTTAGGACGGAGGTGTCCGTCTTGCTTACTTTTGTAGGGTAGGTACTTTGTGTTGTAGGCACGCAGGAGAGGTTGCTTATTGCTTTCTTTGCCCGCCGGCCGAAGATGTTTTGTTTGTCTGACTGAAGTCTTCGGGTAAGCAAGCAAGCAAGCATGCCTACCCACCAGCCACACATCCAGCCACCTGGAAAAGCGTGACCCGGCACCCAGCCCCGCTCACCGCCTCGCTCAGTCAGTTGCCCACGTCATGTGCGAGCCGCGGCACGTGAACCCACCTCGATGACATTCCAGCTGGTCTGTGGGGTGGTTGAAACACTTCCTTTTCTTTTTCACCCTGGAAACTCTACGCTCATAGCTATTGCTATTCTCTACTGCCGTGACACACTCGGAGTGCTTGCTGAGTGCTGAATTCAACCCCGGATTTTTTTTCGAGAAGAATACTCGCGAACGCCTACTCCACTCATCATGGTGTGTATGTCCCGGGTTGAGACTCGGAGGGTACCTCGGGTTGGAGGTTGTCTTTACTGATTGGCTTGCTTTCGCGTCTCCCAGCTTGGACGTCTTAGCCATTACGCATTCGATGCGGTTCTCCGTATGTGCCTCTTCCCTGTCCTGGATCGGCTGCCCGGACCGGAACGCTAACCTGGTACTTCTCGCTCAGTCTCTGCCTTCCTGGCGGGCGTCAAGCGCTCGACTGGCTTAACGTAATTAGCCCCGTTGCTCCGGCCTTGGTTATCACGCCTCAAGTCCCTGCGTTATCTATACGAGGTGTATACCACGAATCATGGCTAATCTGTTCACCCCACGTCCCTGATTGGGGGCTTGCGTGGGGTCCTTCACAGCCCCAGTCTCAACTCCGACAAAATCACCGATAACAAGGATTTCAAGAAGTGGATCGATAACTACCTCGGCGTTGGCGAGTGGGTGATGGATCAGTCCGTGGCCGTGCTGGGCTCTACCAGCTACTTCGAGCGCAGACGGTAATCAGCATTCCCTTCGCTTCTCGACTCCGGAATCGCTTCTCCATATACGAATCTCCCCCTCCTGCAGTGGCATCTCCAATTGCAGTGGCCGGGTCGGAAAAGCCATACGCTACCTGTCCCGTGCTTTTTTTGTTGGAGGAGTGCGTTATAAAGAAGAAAAAAAAGGCCACCCATTGCGGCTGAACGATTGTCCACATATGCGATGGTTGCCCATGATTGATGATGGCATTTGGTCCGCTTCGGCTCGTTTGAGTAGCACAAGTCATGGCGTTAGGTATCTCGCGTTGACTGTATACCTCCATCCGCTCCATTGATATCTCCTACTTTGGATCGTCCGCATTTCCGCGGTATGCCTGCATGTACATAGGTTCCCTGTTGATGGGAAACAACTGCATCTCTTCTGCCTTTTTAGCCTAACGACGGCCGTTTCTGACAGGCTACCTATCGAGGTTGTTTCCGGTTTATGTTCACCCGTACGGCCACCGCGTGCAGGCCACTGGCTAGGTGTAAAGATATACAATTGTCTCCGGTTTCATGGGTCCATTTCATTCATCTGTGGTAACCTCTGTAGGACTATCCTCGACCCGTCCTTGATCCCGAGGCCTGCCTCAAATAGCAGTTGCATCCATAATGAAATGTCTCGTTGAGCCCGTGCAGGCCCATATGGTTCTATCAAAGCGCAGCATGATGTGCTGGCGCAAATCAAAGTGGTGGAATGCAGAATCCCTGCACTTGCAAACACATTCACCCAAAAGGGCCAAATACATATTTTGGAAGCACCGTACAGGGTGAACGGCATGACTCGTTAAATCGTGACTTTCGTAACCATCGGCACTTAGGTCCGAATTAATGCATCGATGTCCAGACGGCGGTAATAGGAGATGTGGCCCATGGTTTCCCAATAGTGAGCTACACATTCAGTCGATATCAGGATAAGTTGAGATTCGATGAAGGTATCTATAGGGCCCCAGTTAGAATCCAAGCAAAAAGTCGGACGGACTTAACAGATCGAGCTTACCATCTCTAAAGCCAAGGCCGGCTACATGGCCTCTGCTACGTACTATCCGGGCCCCTTGGAAAAGCGCCTCCTCTGCAATCCGGACAAGCCCTCCTGGGCCAGTATCATCCGCTGAGAAGGATATTTCGCCACGGGGAACGTTGGGGTCTCCGGTGAGCTTGACTGCCTCCAGGCTGCATTGCGGGATGGATTCTTCGCCGGAATCGCTAGCATGTTCATCTGCCCGCTCGCGTTGTAGGAAAAGCAGGAATTCGCATCCATGCGCCGAGTAGTCTCCAACCCAGATGCCTTGGTATGGCTTCTCTTTTGTGGGCGTGTACAAATCAGGGTCAAGTGTTGCATAGGTCGACAGCGTTTCACTCCGACCAGCAGTGAACATGGGCATTCCCAATCGGAAATGTGCCCACCTCCTGATCCGGAACGCATGCTCAGAAACATTGTCCAGCTGTCGAGGGTGGCGCTCCCATTCAGGTAGCTCAAGCTCTACATCACGATAAACACGATGTTTACTCGGGATGTTTGTCGGGGGCCATTGTTTGTTCGCCTTAAGATCAGCAGGCAAGCCAGGGGAGCAAAGTGAAAAGGTATTAAAGACATGCTGTGTTTCAATAGGCATAGGCATGCGTGTCTCACCGCGTAGATATCGCGGCTGTCCCTCATTGTGTTTTTTCAACAGAAGAACTGGATCATCTAGCCAGAGACTGACTTTAGGATTGAAGCTTTGGATAACGACATCCGGGTTCCAATCCCAAATCTGAAACTGATGGGAACGCCGTTCCGCAATGACTCGGTAAGCCTCTATGACGCCCCGTCGGTGATCGTACCGGGCTAGAATTAGGTTGCCTGTGTGCTCCGTGTCCGAAAACCAGACTTTATTGCGAGGAACGAACCAGCAAGGGTGGTGGGCAATGTAAAGACCGCGGAAGGAGTCAAAAACACCAGGGTCATGTATTGGCTCTGGCAGATGGGAGTTGATTATGTTCATCCACAAAAGTTCGTTTGTCGCATGCTCAGCGAATGTGCGGCAGGTGGTAGACAGGCGAGCAAGATCCTGTGCCGATAAATAGGACAGGATCTGCTGAACCAGCTCAGGAGGGAGCTCTAGAAAGGGAGCTCCGATTTCACCAGGAGACAATAAAGATGCTTGGGGATCGTCCACCATCTCGGCCGGTCCCTGGTTCCGTTCCCCCAAGGCCGGCTGCTTGGAATCCTCGGCCACAAGCGCAGCAGCCATCACGAGTCCTCGGACTGGGAAGGCCAGAAAACCAAGGGTGATAGATGAGGCACGCAGCTTTTCGTCAGATAGCGGCCTTAATAATAGAGTTGACAGCAGGCGAGGGGGCAACGAAGATAGGTAGATAGTTTGGGAGGCAAGTGATTGACGATCTGCATACTAAGTTAGCCTCTCAGTTAGCGAGGGGAAGGCGAGCCCAGCTGGCCGCCCGCATGACATCACCCTTGCAGGCCCCCATCACATCACCTCATCAAAAGCCGTTCAGGGGAGATCTGAATACCGGTTTATTCCTAGGAATTGTACTCCAGTATAGCCAGGCAGCATATTCTCACCCGGGGGGTGCGCAATCCCTGTATACGCCCCGAAGAATATTCCGGAGCATGATATACATAGTAGATAATGGTGGAAGGAAAACAAGAGGATAGAACGGCAACGGCTTCTCGGGACTGGATGGTTGACGGGATGGAGATAAGATACGGGGGCCATGAATCCTCATTGGTCGTTGTCCAACAAAAGCAATAGTACTGTACCTCCGTTACCACTTCGTACTGGGTACTAGTACTATCTACGTACAATTGTACATTGTACCCGGCACGGGCATTGTATCCATCTCAGCATGTGCAAGATTTGGGACCATCGTGGAAAGCAGATGTGGGCCTGAAATGCAAGGCACTATGATCCAGAGATCACCTGACAGGTGCAAGGGCGGGTTTGTTTACGCGTTCCAAATCGGGCAGTGGCCCTGGCCACGCGTAGGCAGGCACGATGAGCCCTTGCCTATTCGGGAAAAATCACAATACTCCAGGCCCCGGGGTGATTTGCCGTCGCTTGTTATGGTTTCCCCCGATCATTATTACGACACAGTATATCTATTACCATCTACTCCCCTATTATATCATTATTATTGTCTTAGCCAAGTGCCCCTGCAACGTCTTAGCGACTTTCCCCCCCCCCACACAATACAACCCAGGGGCTGAGGGGCTCGTGCGACACTTGACTCAGACCAGTCGGACCAATACACAATCGACATGGACACGAGGCAGACTAGGCAAAAGAGACGAAACAGCTCTATATCCGGCCATGTGCCTCCTTCGCCAGCCTCTGGCAGGAAGACTCGTCGAGCCGAGTACCATGTTCCCTCGGCTTCGTCCTGCGAAACCCCTCGTCAGCCTAGCAAAAGAGTTCGGTTCTCGGATCCGGGCCCTGAGCTGCGACATGACCTAGACTACTCGACGGGCCTCACTCCCGCCATGCTGCGCACCTCCTTTGAGGAGCGAGCAGAAGATGACCCCTTGACGCGCACCCCAAGCCGCCGCCTACGACGGCGCTCAACCCCGCTGCCGCGGTCTCGCCGCTATATGGGCTCTCCAAATGCTACCCACGCAGCTTCATCGGAGTGTGTAGTACAGTTCACACCCCTGCGACAACTCCTAGACGCGCGGACGCAGCGACGGATCCGGCGGGTAGGGTTGAGCAATGAGATCAACCAGCTGGAACGCGAGAAGAGAGAAACCGCTCAGTACGAGAAGACACTTCAGTCATTACTGCGCGAGCGAGATTCCTTGAGGCATGAATTGGAATCGGTTAAAAGAATTCAAACTGTATCGGAGAGTGTTGCGTTGAATGATGAAACCACATGGCTGTCGCCGCAATCGATGGTTGAACAGGTCGAGTCTGAGAATACCCGACTAAAGGAACAACTTTCATTCCCTTCACCGGGCAGTCATTCTGACCATGACACGATCATCAACACTGAGGGAGAAACTATGATCATCAACGACAGTGGGTGGGATTGCGATACAGTGCTCATATCAGACTCGCCAGATTTCCGAGGACTGGATGCCCGGCGGCTTTTGGTTCCCGATAACTTTTCGCTTCTGAGCCAAGGACATGCAAATGCCGATGCATCAACCCAAGCCTCTATACCAGACCATAAACGCGAGGCGGAAATCATTGCGTTGTCGGCCGACCTCGCAGCCGCCAGAAAAGAGAAAAGAGACTTGTTTGATGCATGCCGTGCTCGTGTTGCTTCATTTGGAGGGACGGCAATTGAGGGTCTTCTTCGTCAACCTTCTCCACCGCCAGACTTCCTAGATCAAGTCCTGCCTACCTTAACCCAGACCCTACATCGCGCTTCTGACGCCGCTCAAGCACTTGACCATATCAAGGAAGAGCTGTCGGGTCTAGGATTTCCAGGAGATAATGCGAACGACATTATCTCTACGATGCGCGACCGTTTTCGCACAGCACGCCTCCAACTAGAGCGGGCAGTCCCTGGCGAAACTGCCAATGCTAGCTTAAGTGACGGCAATGCAACTCTCGGGGCATTGGTAAAGAGGGTTAAGGTCCTTGTTAGAAGCCTTGGAGACGAGCAGGTACGACTAGAAGGCTCTGTAGGCCGGGAGAACGCACTCCGGGGTCAATTCGATATTCTGCTGGCTCGGTATGAGGCTGCGACAAAAAAGATCCAAGACTTGGAAGAGTCAATTACTACCTCTGCCGGAGACATGCTTCACACACGAATGCGTATGCAAGAGCTCGAAGGCGAAGGAAAGGAACAGGCTGTCAGTATTGACAGGCTCAATGCAGCTCTCGACAAATACCGCGAGGAAGTCAAGGGATTTGAGACGTTAGTAACAGATCTGGAGGCGGATAAAGCCAGAAATAATGAAGCGCACAAGCAAAAGGTGGAGGAGCTACAGCGGAGAATGCAAAGGCAGGAAAGCGCTATCCGTATCGCCGAGTCCACCATTGCAGAGCGAGAAATACGCATTCGGGAGTTGGAAGAGATCGTTCAGCAAAATCGCAGCCGCGTGTGTGACCTGACGGCCAAGGTTGAGTCACTTGAGGTCGAGCGCCAGCAAGCGGTCCAGAGTGTGGAGCAAGAGGCGGCAGAGCAGCAACAACGTCTTGAACAGGAAGTCGGGTCAGTGAATGTTCGAGTTTCCGAGCTCAACACGTCGCTTGAAGAGGCTAAGTCAGATATCGAGAGGCTTCGGCACAGCAACACTGGGTTGGAAAATCAGCTGCGCCTGGAAGTTGAAGCGAGAGACAGTCTACTGGATAACTGGGCTGCGGAGCAAGCGCGGTCATTTGCCTTCATGAAGGAATCCGTCAATAACGAGCGACGGAAAGCCAGGGTCCGAGCTGCCAATTGGGAGCTTCAGTCGGATGAGATCCAATCCGATAGCTTGAATATCAGCAGCGAACCCATCACACCGGTCAGCATGACAAGATATGTCGATGTGGAGGCTGGCCGGGGCAAGCATCGTAAGCCGCTGGACAGTGGAATTGGGATACTCACCGAGGATGACCTCGAGGATGCTGAAGTTGGCCACATTATGTCGGAGTCGTTGCCTTCTGACCCGGCTGACTTATAGTCTGTTTTTGGGCATTTAATAAATATCTTGACAGCGTGTTTTGCGTGGGAGAATCTGTTTCACAGTATATTTTTGTCCGGGCAGTGCCTGTATTGGAATAGGTTATTCAGAGTTATCATATCGTATGTTGGCCATTGACCACAAATCAACCATTTCATAATTTCCTTGCGTTTTTTTGCATTGACTACCTGGGTCGTGGTTTGTACGGCGTACGGCGCGATAGGCTGTGCGGGGAACTCACCATCCCCGGCTGGGCACCCCAACAACGCCAATGAGATCAGCCCCCCAAGCGCATTAAGCTTGTGGCGTATCCTGGGTGTTTCTAACCTGGCTATATGTACGCAGACCCTGCAGGTTTGTACGGTACTTCCATGCCTGGGACTGGTTGCCTGTGACATTCAAGACCGGTGAAAGAGTGAGGCTATCTGATGCATCCAAGCATGCCCGCCTAGATGTGTCTGGCCTTATTTTGGAGTTCTTGGAGGCTTGAGGCTTGGAGCATAGCACTCGTATTGCCACGGAGTCTTACTCGGTGAATTATCATACCACTTTGCGCTGACCGGATGTTTCTGAAAGGGAACATTTATGTAGACATATATGATGGTGACTGTATCTTTTGTCTATGTGAACGTGGGTGAAAATGCAAGCCGAAGCGATCAGCAAGCATGTCGGTCTCAGAGGCCTCCCTGACACGTATGTTGCTTCAGGCCTGGCCTCAGTGCCGGGATTTGGTCCTTGCTTGGCTCGAGTCTATTGCAAACTATGTTTCGTGGATGGCAGTGTAGCCGACCGGGAGAGAAAGCACCGTTAACAGCGGTCTGATGGCTTCTGGGAGTTTCCGTGGTTGAGTCCGACTCCCTGCATTATAAGGTTAATCCCGCAGGTGGGGGCGCTTGGATCTCTACCTGGACCTGTTTCTCGTCTCTTTGTTGTGCCACTCTCTGTGGATTTGTCTGCCCTGTAGGTACCTATTGTTTACTAGTATTGCGGATGGTCTGGAACCGTGCCATGGATACTTCAGTGCGCAGTGCCACCATGTGTTGTGTGACAGTGTCCATGCCAGAGGGAAAGGGAGGGAGGAGGTCTGTGCAGCGTTGCCCACCGGGGCAATTAAAGGAAAGCACTAATTCCTTTGATTATTCCATGAATGATCTAGAAGGGCTAGAATGGCACTAGAGGGAAATTGGTCGACGTTAGCATCATGGAGTCCATCCCTGATCCACCCGGCTGTTTACCTGGTCATCCAGGAGGAACTGGCCTGCCTGGCAGGACGAACACCACTCAGCCATGGCAGCGGGCGGAATTGGATTGCCACTGGGAGGGATGCAAGATCGGGGCAGGCGGGGGAACAAAGTTTGGACAATCGGAAAGCACGATCAAGGTTCAGCTATTTGTTTCGCAGGGAGCTGCAAGCTGGCCTCTAGGGGCGTGGGGGGACGATCGGGACTGCAGGAGATTGCAGGAAGTCCGGCTCATCGGGGCTCCATGGCCACCATGACAGTCGCTGGGCATGTGAAGCCGTGAGAGGGAAGGGTTTCAGCCCGTAAGAGGACTGTTTCATCCCTCGATCGTGAGAGGAACTTTGGCAAGGAGTGGCCGATTATTCGGTCGATCGCAAAAGAAACGAAGAGTCACCCTGGGGGGAGGTCAATAGTGCCGGAGACTATTCAGGCCAGGGGATGAAGAGGATTATTCAATAATAGCGAAAGTACGTAAGTTGGGGAGGCCGTGATCTGAGACGGCGCGCCATCAAAGTGAAGCCGCGGATCCGACCCCTGAGCGGGCTGCCTGAGGTGTCGGGGCCTTGTCTCTCCACTTTGTTTCGCCGGTTCTCCTCCTCCTCACTACTTCTCCCTCCTTCTCCCTCTTCTTCGCTTCCTTTGTCCCCTTTCCCTTTTTCCCACCTACTCTTCCTCCGGGCACCCATTCGTTCATTCCCCATTCACCCTTTCACAGTCCCCCTCTTTCGCTCTTTGTTGCTGTCCACCATGGTTGTGTCCCCCGCCGCTGCGTTGTCTCACCAGCATTGACTTTCCTCCCCCACCAACGAACCACCTGGCACCGTTTCCTCCCCCCGTTCGGGGTTGGGCTCTGTTTATATCACGTCACCCGTCCCCCCTCCTTCTGGGACGCGTCCAACGTGAATGCCCTCCGATTCCTTCTCAGCATCCGTGCGAAGTGCTGAATCTCCACTTCGCCTGTCTACTTCCATCCATTCCTCGACTACATCCAGCTCCGAATCTCCTCTTCCCAGTCCCAGCCGGCAAGACCAGTACCCTCTCCTGACCTCCCGCTTCCGCCACTTGTCCCCCAAACGAGCCGCCATCATGAACGAGGCAGGTGGCCACCCCGGTGTGCGAAACCTCCTCGCTAGATTCGAGAACAATCCGAGCAACACCACCTCCCCTCCCTCTCGGGGTCGATCTCCCGTTGGCTCGGAACATTCCGGCTCAGGCAGACCGCTGTCCAAGGTGCGCGCGAGCTTTGTCGCTGTCGATGGTGCTACTCAGCCTAACCCTCTCGCGGGGCTACGGAGTGTGAGTGGTCGTAGCGACAGCCCTGCCGCCCCCTCCCGGGTCAGAAGCTTCAATTCGGAGGATTTTGAAGGTGGCTTGAAAAGTCCACTGTCCATTTCTCCAACTCGAAACGGCTTTCCCCACAAGACTCCCGAACCGCCAGTTACAACCTTGGAGACGCCGCAGGAGGAGTTTCCTGAGAAAAATGACCCCGCCCCGGCAGAGCCCGAAAAGCCAGCGGAAGTTGTTGAGAGTCCTCCAGCTCCAGAGCCAACTCTAAAGGTTCCTGAGGTCGCTTCTCCCAAACCGACCAAGACCGTTACCAAGCGACCATCCACCATCCAAGTGAACAAGCCGGCGCCCAAGCCTGCTGCGAAATCTCCGGCGCAGCCCCGCACGCCCACCTCGCCTGCCAAACCCGAAGACAAGGCAACTCGGACCACACGGGCTGCCCGTCCGGCGACTATCAGGGCTGCAGCCACCGAGGCTCCCAAAGTTGCAACACACAAGCCAAGCCGAACGTCTTTGAACCCTACAACTAAGCCCACCACGAGGCCCGCACGGTCTTCCATGCCTGCCCGTGACCTGGCGAAGCCGACAGCCTCGACTGCTTCTCGTACCACCAAGGTCACTCCAGCCAATACTACTCGCCCTTCGGCTTCTGCAACGACTTCGACTGCTTCCTCTGCTGTCAGAAAGGGAACCACCACGACGTCCACTCTGTCTCGGAAGCCGTCCACAATTAAGAGCTCGACCACTGCGACCCAGCAACGCGCAATTACTCCGACTGCTTCGACCACTCGTAAGCAGCCGTCTCGCCCCTCTCCTCCCGCGCACTCCGGGAACGAACGGCCTCACTCCCGCGTGAGCAACACTAGCTCCAGACCACTTGACGAGGGATTCTTGGCTCGGATGATGCGTCCCACGGCTAGCTCTGCCAGTAAGTCGCACGACAAGGTCGAGGTGAAGAGCCCCCCGCGGCCAGCCAAGCCGGCTCGGGCTCCCAGACGTGTCCCTTCCAAGCTGGACACGCGCACCTCGCGCGCCACCAAGCTCGAACCGGGCAAGCCCCTGGAGAAGCGGGCAACCCCTGAACCCGTGAAATCCGAGGAACCCCAGGTAAAGGCGGTGGAGGAAGCTGCTAAGGAGAGTGTGGTTGAGACCGCTGTCGTCCCTGAGAAGCCTGCTGAGGTTGCCGAGGAAGCTCCTGCTGAGGAGCCTGTGCATCCCTCCGCTGAGGCTGTGACTGAGGAAATTGCCGTCCCCGCGACGGAGGCTGCCCCTGAAGCCAATGAAGTGACTGAGGATTCGGCTGAAGCTGCTGTGGAACAAGCCACTGACCTTCCGTCGGTTCCCGAGACCGAGCCCGTTACGGAGACTGCGGAGCCGGTAGAAGAGGCGACCAAGGAGTCCACTGAACCCGAGGCTCCGGTCGATGCTCCCACCGAGGCTCCTGCTGAAGTTGTTGCGGAGGCCCAGTCGAGCGAGGCTGACATTGACATGGGCGCCCTCACCCTCAACTGACTTGCAGACCAGTTGACAAGTTGAAATAGAAATCTTCTCTTCTTATTCCTTTCTCGTGATATACCTTGTTATACCCTTGATAATCGTGATGTGACCAGGTACATACTTGTCCCACGTGTTCTCGATACTGATTTTATTCTTGGGCTTTGTTCCTCTTCTCTGCTTCTTTTGCCTTCTTTCCATTCTGATCTCCAGTTATCTTCGGTATCTCGGGTAGGGAGCGGAGCACCTTGTTGGCTGTCGACCAGACCGCCGACGTGCATGTCGGAGCATTGCTGGCGGAGTTGATTCGGATGTGATCTTAGCGATGTGTACGGAGTACTGCATCTTGCATATGTACTGGGTTCTCCTAGCATATTACTTTAGGAGGGTTCTTGTTATTGATATCAGTATTTGTAAATTGTATCATTCACCTCAGAATAGCATTAACTTTATGCACCTACCACTCTAGCATAGGCCTGCGGGTGCAATCAGCACATGGTGGTAGGACATGCAACCCCATTGCTTCATGAGTCAGATATCGTATTCTACCCATGGATGATCTCCACCCAAGTAATAAAGTTGCGGAAAAACGTACCCGACAGAATCATAATGGGGTCTTGAGGCCCCCCACTGAGGTCATAGCTACCTGAATAGGCCATCAGCTCGTATACCATGCCGTTGCAGCCGGTGCCCAGACCATGCTGACATCGGATACTACTGCATCCCATGCGCCCAGGCACGTGCAGTCTCAATCATAATTGGGTAGCTCCCCTGTAGGCGGTCTGATCTGCAAGTATAAGTACTGCCTTGTCTATCTTACCACAGCTCCCAACACAATGTCAGCATCTCTTCAATTTTGTCCATAATCATAATCGTCCGTATTGCTCTCACATCGACGACCTCATCCTCACATTCCACGTCACCATAATCATCACATTGACGACCTCATCACCACCTTCACCATGTCAGGTATCTTCACCCATCCCCCACCCCGCCTGCCCCGCGTCTCCAACTAGTAACCCAGTTACACTAACCCCTCACAGACCAAATCCCCTCGTCAACCGAAGCCCAGTCTTCATCCCAACCCCAACCCGAAACAGAAGCCAAGCCAGAAACCCTGCACATCGGCGTCCTGCTCTTCCCCGGCTTCCAAGCGCTCGACGCCTTCGGTCCCCTCGACTGCCTAAACGTCCTGTCCTGGGACCCCACCAACAAACCCACCCTCACCCTCTCGCTCATCTCCTCCACCCTCTCCCCCGTCTCCACCCAACCCCCTCACCTCCCATCCGCACTCTCCCAATCCATCCTCCCAACACACACCCTCTCCACCGCCCCTCCTCTCGACGTCCTCCTAATCCCCGGAGGATGGGGCACTCGCGCCCCGCTCCCCGAATACATATCCTACATTCGTGACGTCTACCCGTCTCTGAAATATCTGTTGACGGTGTGTACGGGCGCGCGACTTGCCGCTAGGGCGGGCGTGTTGGATGGGAAGAGAGCTACGACGAATAAGCTCGATTGGGAGGGGGTAGTGCAGTTGGCCCCGAATGTGGATTGGGTGAGGGAGGCGAGGTGGGTGGTTGATGGCAAGGTTTGGAGTTCGGCGGGCGTGAGTGCGGGCATTGATCTTTGTTTGGATTGGGTGGAGTTTGTTTGGGGAGAGGAGGTTGCGAGTAAGGTGGAGAGGATTGTTGAGTTTAGGAGGTGGAGGGATGGGGGGGCGGATCCTTTTGCTTAGGTAGGGGGGAATTGGGTATGAGGGGATTGAGATGGGGGAATGGGGCATCGGGTGGAAAAGAAGGTCGGCGTTAGGGATGATGATGGGTTATCATAATCTCCCCTTTAATGTAATATCACTTACCTCTATTATCTTATACCAGAGTACTGAATCGGATGAATACTGGATGACCCAGGAATACACCGAGAGCGGTAGTGCAGACGCGGATAATAAATCAATCAAGTCTTCAACTTATGCACAGAAACATATAAACAGCCCTGGTATCCCTTAGTGTCTTGCCCAACAACATGCACAGAACGTAAACATAAACACGCATCTCATCTAAAACGCAGCCATAGGGAGCTGCAGCATGGAAACACAACATAAGTTCATCATAATCATAGCCTCTTCTCCAGCTTCCTCAACAGCCGGTTCACCCCATGCTCCACCTTGTACGCATTCTTGACAAAATACTGTGGCCGATGCGGATTCCCCGGGTCCTTCATCGCTTCTCGTGAGTACTTCTGATGCCGGGACGTCGACTCCAGCTCCGTAGGTCGGTACAGCTGGTTGTGGACGTCATAGTCGTTGCTCGACACGGAGGCATGGCGCTTCGGTTGCTCGTACGAATAGTTCGAGTACCCGCCCAGTTGGAGCTGGACGGGAGGGGTGGACGAATCAGTGGAGGTTCTGAATATGCTCTGTCCGTATAGGTGCGCGTTTGGGTCTGTCGGCGGCGGGCCAAATGACATGGGCATCTGAGGCTGCGTCGCAGCCGGGTTCATCGGGGGCTGTCCTACGGTGCTGAGGCCGGCGCCAGCGCCGTCGCCTGAAAGGAACGAAGCAGAGTAGGATGGGAGCCCGGGGCTTGGCATGGACGTTGGAAACGATCCTGAGAGGCCTGCACTGGGCGGCGGCGGCGGCGGCGCATAGCTCCCCGGCATGCTATATGGCGGGGCGGGGCCCGAAGGAGGTGAGGATAATCCTCTTGTTGCTGACAGGCCAGGCATCTGAGACGACTGGGGGAACGCCATCCCGTTGTCGACAACCGCTGCCGTTGCAAGTCCGGTGCCGGTCTCCGCGTCAATCGGGGGAGGTGTCTTCTCCCGGTGTTTGATCGGTTCTGGGGCTGCTGGTGCAGCCGGGTTGTACGGCAGAGGCGCGGGAGTTGGCGCGGCATCCTGCTGCTCGCTGGAAATAGCCTGGATGCCCGGGATTATAGGCTGGGCCGTTGCCAATCCGCCCAATGGAGGGGGAGGAGGGAGGTTGCTTGGTGGCGTGATAGCTTGGTAGCTAGGCACAGGGTTTGCGACAACCTCGGATTGAGAATTGCGTGTTTGGCCATTTTGGTAGCCAGGATCAGTAATAGCCACGGTCTCCAGCTGCTGGACGACTGAGCTGACCGTACTTTGCGGCGGAGGAGGGAAAGGGTGCCGGTCTGTCTCGATCTGCGACTGAGGTAGATGGCCCTCTAGCAGGTCTAGGAACTGAGTGACATCATCCGTCGTCCAGAAATAGATGTCCAGTGTGTGTAGGCGTAGGGGGTTCAGCGAATCATTGCCAGACAATTGCCATTCATTTGAAATGGCACCTGGGGGCGGCGGAAATGACAGTTGGCCTGATGGTGGGCTTGGAACCTGTCCATCCACAGTCACAGTGCAAAGAGTCGGGAATCTAGTTGAATGACTGAGGTGGATATTATCGAGGACTATGTGGGGTCAGTACATTGGCGGGAGACGAGAGCCGATCAACTTACCGCCGCTGAATGCATCTTGTTCCGGGGTCCCTGGGTTGTTTGCTACTTCGACCCGGATCTTGTTCGCGGCGTTGAGATAAAGATATAGATAGCAACCCTTATCAAACCGGTGATGGACGGGCCTGGGAGTCGGTGCTGCAAAGTAGTAATGGATGTCCGCAAAGCTACAGGGCGGTTAGCCAGAACTCGAGTGACGAGATGTGATGGAACTGCAGCTGCTGACGACTTCTGCGGGGTAGCAACACTCACACGGTCAGGATACGCTCTTCACCCGACAACAGCGGCATGATGGGCGATCGGCGTTGATAAGGCCACCGGGGGATGTAGAAAAGAAGAAGGACACCGCGCAAAGCGGGAATTGGGGGGGGGGAGAGAGCGCCATGCTTTATAGCTGGACGAGGGGAAGCACACCGGCCTGTAAGAAGCCACGAGATGCCGTGAGATGCAGCGTGCAGAAGCCCGGCGGCTACAGAGCGCCTCGAGAGCTTCCTGGCCGATGATTTGCTGCCGCCGGCCAGGCCCTGGACGGCACCACGGCGGCCTGAGGCGGCGAGGCCTCGTCCCTGTCGGCGCCGGCGATTCTGTTTCCCCGAAAATTTCATCTGAGCTTCCGCATCATTGGAGATTGTCTGCCCGCGGGACATCGAATCCGATCATTTGCTGCTGCAATCCTCAGTTGAACTGCTAGGGAATTGACCTTACAAGGCCGCAACAGGTACAGTCAACCCCCCCTTTCCGCTCCTGTGGAGGCGCGCCATCGCTCACACGCCGACCCCAGTCACTTCTCCAGCTTTCCGCACCGTCACGACCAGGCCCCCGTTGGGCCATCCCTTCCACTTACGATTCAAAATGTCTCTCGTCAACCTCTCCCACGTCTGCTCGCACCTGAACAATGCCTGCAAGGCTCGCCTCGGACTCACGTCCATCCCCAATTCCAAGCTACACCTGAAACTCTGCCTGGCGCTTCAAAACGACGGCCTCCTCTCCTCCGTCGTCCGCGGAGGTCCGACTCCTCCCCCCATGCACCCCATTCTCGGCACCCCGAACGCAATCGATGAAAGCGAAGGCCTCGAACCCCTGACTCAGAGCAACATCGCCACACGACGACTCTGGCTCGGTCTGAAGTACTGGCAGAGCGAGCCGGTGCTCGGCAAGCTGACGATGGTCAGCAAGCCTACGAGACGGGTGACCATCGACGTGGCGGGCCTTCGTCGTGTGATCCGTGGCGAGCGGAGTGAGACCGTCGAGGGTATCCGGTCGCCTGGCGAGGCCCTGTACCTTTCCACAGATAAGGGTATCCTGGAAGCGAGGGAATGTGTTGAGAAGAAGCTGGGCGGCCTGGTCCTTTGCCGGATTCGCTAAGGGTCTCGGCGAGGAGACGGTTGCTTTATCTGAGGTTTTGCATTTATAGCGGAGTTTGGTCAGTCGCTGTGTCTCATCCCATGCTTTGTATGTTTTATGTTGCGACTTTGGGATGGATACCTTGTATAGTAACATAGGTGACTTCATGTACTATTTACCATTTTTGAAAGACGTGGTTCTTTCTCATCTCCTTGAATATTCCTGGTGTGGCTTATCTGAGTGAGGACTTGATGACCGTTAGTTATCGCGTTCGGTCTGGCTGGCCGTGGTCTCATGTTGAATAGAGTTTCGTTGCCCTAGACCTGCCACCCAACAGACTCGAGAGACAAACCAGCCATTGTCGGAATCTGGTTGAATGATTTGAGAAGATACCCTGGTGCTCTAGCAAAGGCCCGCTTACGATTACAAGAGATGGCCCTGTCCTATTGACTCCATCTGCTAACATGCCCTCACGAGCAGTGGGCGGCAGGAACTTACACTTGTTTCTACCCGAATAACAGCAAAAGCTGGGGGTGACCGATGGCTAGCTGATCAGGCTTGGATTGCCACCCTTGGAACGACGGGCTTCAATGAGTATGGTATCCGCAGCAAGCCCCCTCTATTACCGGCCTGGTTTCCTCGGTAGATCATGCTGATTGCGTCTGGCAGTGTCTGCTGACACTATTCTAGTCTCCATGCACGCGAACTCCTTGGTCATGGCTATCTCTTTTGCGGCGGTTGTCTCGCTTCGTACCGCTCGTCAAATCAGTACACCGGGTATTTGGAAGCTGCCTTACGTATCCAAATGTCGTGGCTGCGCTGATCTAAGCAACGCCTTCTTCATGGAACACCCACGCGTACGAGAGAACCCGTATTGCTTGACTTTGTCAGTTCTAGGAACACCCAGTTGCCTTCAGCTAATGACTTCAAGGGATAATCCATCGGCAATACTTCCCTGTTGACGGTGCATGGGCTGTGTCTGCAGGTGCTGCCGTTGAACTGTGCAGATTAGAGGGTGGCAGTCCTTCTAGATGTTGGTGATAGAATTTGGACTAAGCCTAATACGCAGTTCATGTTGAGGCCTATGCTGGAAACAAAGGTGTGGTAGATGCAAGCCAGCAACATTATCTCCGGGCTGTCCGGATCTTTGCTCGAGATCACTGAGACAAATTAGTTCATCATCTGTGCATCGGACGATATTGGTAGCAGGGAGGCGCAGGTCAAGACGAAGCAGGCATGGTCTGGTAGGACTGTGAAACCATGGTGGTTAGGGAAGGACACCCCAGGCGTTTGCGTGAGTTTGACAGGATAACATCGGATGAGCTTTGAAGCAATATCAGACGCCACGAATCATTCGCACGCCTTTCGCGGGAGGTTACCTCAGCGACTTCCCGTTGGGTCGCAATAATGTACGCCATACGCATCCCGGCCATGTCTCACTGCTTGTGCTGGATCAACTTGATCGAATCATCGCTTCAACCTGAAAGACGAGGAGGACCCTTCTCGCTTTTCCTTCCCCATTCCTTTTGTCCAATTTTGTCTCCGATTGCCCCTGTCGTCGGTCTGACGCATTTTATTGCCAAGGTACCGGTCACTTAATGTACTCAGGATGGGAACAAATAGCCAAGGATTGCAGTATAGCCAAGGATCCCATTAGTATAGCCAAAGCCCGTCACTTAGGCCGGATTGTAAGTTCCCAAATCTATTACCAGTCCTTAGTTGGATTGCTCTCTGCAGGTCGGCGACCTCGTACGAAGGAGAAGTTTCATCAAGTCAACGTCGGGAATCGAGCATTGGCTAACACGGACGCCCTGGTTTTGGGCGACAAGGCCTGCAGATATGTGTGCCCAACTCGTCGAGGAGCAATGGCATTCAGGCCGGGATCCAGAAGCTCCCCACCCTGGATTCTCAACTTTAGGCCGCCATCCGTCTTGGACCATGGTGTCTGCTCACAACGATCCACTCTCCAATATATTCCCGGCAATATCTGTGGTAGCGGGAACTGGGTCCTTCCCTCCGGTGTAGGTGGCCGTGGATGTCGAGTCGCCGGCCCTCTAGAATGGGGGCGATCAGTGTGCCATGGTCAAGGGGGGGGGGTGCCACTTGCAGCTCCGTACAGACAGTATACCATCCCTCTCGGTGCTATCATGGTTTCTCACCGGCCGTACTCCGTGCTCCGTATGTAGCGATGTACGTACATACTTCACCATCCTGATGATGGCGAGTGGAGCAATGACGGAGGGAGCGGTAGCAAGGTCCCGATGGGAATGAAGATCGTTCCATTTCGCGGGCGAAATCGAGTTCCCCATCGGCCGGTGGACTCAGGCACCCACGCCCGTCCCGCCGCCCGCCCCGTGATTCGATTCGCGCTGGTTGGCGGCTTTCTCTTGAACTCCTCTTCCCATCGCTCGCCTAGTCTCCAGTCTTGACTCTTGACTCCAGAAACTGGATCCAACCATGCCCAGTCGGAGTCGGTGGAGAGCATGGGACCATCGCCTCGGTGCCCAGTAACTCTAATGCCCCCATTTTTCCCATTTTTCCCATTAATTTCCCCACCCTCTCAAGCAGCTTGCCGCAATTTCCATCAGCAAATAGCCTGCCAACGGGCCAAGCCTTGAAATCGGTTTTCCGTCGCCATGCCCAGTGGACGCATGTTCCCTGCCGAGTCCTGCGGTTGCTGCCCAAAACCCTATGCAGCGCCGGATCCTGCGACTCCTCATTTTCTGTCCTGACATGCGCGGTTGAGGGCAAGATCAGCATATGGGAGCTGGCGATGTCCCGCTGGTGGAGTCGCGCTGCGATTTACTGCCGGGTCCATCCATGGCTATGTACCCCAGTATGCCTGTGCAGCTCCACTGATTGCACGGAAAGTCTGGCAGGGCGTCTAGCTCCGGGCATTATTTTCTTGGTGCTGCGCGGTTTGGCATCCTTATTGCTCTTTATCGTCCCTTGTTCTCCCGGGCGTCGCTGGCTCAATCGATCCCCCTCAACCCTGTCGACGAGGCACAGTGGGGGCCCGACTCAATTGGCCATGGAAGCAAGATGGATTTGTTGTTCTCCGTATAGTACGAGGGTGACTTCCGGCATGCGCTTGCTCCCTGACATGAGCGGAGCCCGGCCTTGAGCAAGCCAGTCTCCTCTTGCCACTGCGGTGGAGTTCTTCATATCCTTCTGGCTTGCCATATCTCACGCGGTCGAGCAATTAAAAGCTTATCTGGCACCGAGGTCTTTCCATCTCCTTTTCTCACCATTATTTGCTTCCTTGCTATAATAAACGCCCCCCTTCAACTCGCTGTCGGGCTCTGTTCTGAACGGTCTGGACTGACAGGCGGAGGTTGCCCCTTGATTGTCTACACCCTCCTGGTTCGATCCTGTTATTATATATAGAATCAATCTTCAGCCTCATGTCAACCATCCTACCACCTCCATCGATCGCAATGTCTTCGGGACTCAGCTACTTTTCAAGAGCAACAGGCAGCAGCGGCTCCTGCACCCATTCAGTTAGCAGCGATGATTCGTGGTCCCGTCACAGGTCAGCCCCAGCGGATATCCTCCTCGTTCCCCCTTTTCCTAGTGATCTTGTCGAGGGAAGCTCACCTTGTGCAGTGGCATTATGCCCCAACAGCCGTCGACGTACGGGACTTCGGGCGAAGCTCCCGTGATCTACCATCCAAGGTACCTAGTCATCTTGTATCGATTGTTTGTTCTTTTCTTTGCAGAATCTATCATACTGAGACTTTCATGTTACTCATGCTTAGCGCTAGAAGGTTCTCCCCTCCACATCTTGAGCGCGGACCCTTAGATACCCAGGCTACTGCCGTGAGGCCTCCCAAGCAAGTTTCACCGGAGTTTGCCATGCCCTACAGCGGGCTTCCAGTGACCTCGCATGCATTGGGAACCATCCCCGTGACTGCAGGGGGTACCCTACCACGCCCTGCCCCTCTCTATCCGGAGTGGGATCACCCTGCTCGCCTCCCAGCGGAATCTCTCAGGCGTGATTATGACTTAGTTAGACCTTACGAGACTCCCGAGTACCTGGTTGAGAGGAACAGCCGACGTGCTACGGAAAAGCTGAAAGGCACTACTCGATATCACTCCCAGAGACGGCCGTCTAACCGGGATGAGTTTGATGGACCCCACCAGTTGCTAGAACCTCCTTCACCACGTGTCATTGCAGCCCAAGGAAGGGATTTGCCTCATCTGCCTACTAATCTCGATGTCTCAGAGCAAGATCAAATCCTGACATCGGTCAACGACCGACTGTCACAATGCGCATTTGACTTCGTTGCGAAGTATCAATTTCCGATCCCGCTGGAGCCGGATAAGAGACCGGTGAGAGTTCCCTCAGACCGTGAATGGACCGAGTGGGTGTATCTCCTCAAGAGACTGGCGACCAAGCGTCGCATACCCGCCCGGGTTTTGTATAATGGCCAGATCAAGCAGTTAGTCACTGTGCTGGAGAACTCCCTGGAAATGAGACATGCGGCCAAGCATCAGTCCAGGCCCATCAAAGACGACCGGAACGTCCTTCAGCTTATTTCAGCCGGTACGCAGGTGGCGAAGATCCTGAAGGATGCCAGTGCCATGGAGTTTCTTGACCGCCTCTATCTTGATACAGAGAAACGCATCCAGGATCGACGCAGTCGTCGAGTGAAGTTTGCCAGTCCATGATTTGAGTGACTGCCAACCTTTGCCTGAATAATGATTATGATGATGACCTTTAAGTTATGGCCACGATCCTGCCTTGTCACAGACCATGTCCGCAGGATACCGCCATGCTCCTGTTTTTGTGGTTTATCCCTCCGCACCTTTTGGACGGTTGTTCCCAGGAAGGAAATCTCCCATGGAAACATATCCCCTGCCCTTGGAATATCCGGATGGCCCATCCAGTATACTGATTGGAACGGCGGACCTTACCCACCCTTACGGACGGAATGAAATATCCAAGCGTCCCACATATGGCCCTGGAAATTGGATTGCCAAGTACTCCCTGGATTGGCCGAGTTCGATGAGCCCAGTTTGATAATGACCTACCGAGATCCCGCACGGTTTTGGTTCAATAGATTCCCTTTGATTGGATGATGAAATACGCGATCATGATGTTAGGGTCCTTTTTTTGTTTCTCTGTTTCTGGCATTAAGGAGATATTCTTGCGTACTCCTTTGTTTGCCTATCTCGTTACATCTGTGGTTCGGACTTTTTGTGACTGGAATATCCTTTCGGTTTTGGACGTTACTTTCGGTTTCGTTATACCTGTTTGCTTTTATGTTTTTCTCGGCATTTGCCCGGATTTCTATGTTCTTAGTACTGTACAACCCAAGTCCGCTGGATCAGGGGTGGTTATCTGTTTCACCTGCGTTGCGGTCAACTTTGGTTGATCTAGATGTTACATGGACGTGGGAATATTCAAGATTATTGTGCGCGTTGATTGACCTTGGGCTCAGGATCTGATTTGGTTGAATTGGATGCCTTTATCCTGGCTCAAGTGCTTGGCACGTCTTTCTCGTCCGAGTTGTCGAGTAGCCCGGTGATGGAGACGGCGTTGCTGTCAGTCAACAAGACTTATGCGGGCTGTATGAGCTGAAGCACTCACTCATCAGGAACCATCTTCAACCCAACCTTCTCCCCCATCTCCGGACCCAGATATGCATTTACTGCTATTTTCATTGTTCACAACTTTTTAGAAACAGGAACCCCATTTTTTTTTTTAAAAAAAAAAGAAGAAAAAGAAAAGAAAAGAAGCGATGAACGCCAAAATAAATATCAAAGGATCGAATGCAGACCAAATCGAAATCCAATTAATTCCAGACATCCCCCCACCGCTCCCTCCCTTCCTTCCTTCCTTCACTCAGGGACGCATATTGACCCCAAACTGAAGGTCCCCATGTTTAATCAGTCAGAGAAGTATGTAGACGTACGGAGAACATGAGCTGGGGCATTGATTCTTCTAGGTCTAATACCAGCTTGTAAGCGTCCCTAGAAGGTACTAGTGGTATTTATGTCTCCTTGCTTATTAAATCATAGTTAGTATTGTGACGTATATAAGTTCTACGTGACAGAACTGAACTGAACTGAACTGTTCCATGTCTAAGATCGAAATGCACATATATTTTCATCATCTTCTCCGACAACTATACATCTTATATCCAAGGTAGATCAACCCCTCTCGTACGAGAGGTGAGGAAAGTATTCCAGCGCTACTTTTTACAACCACACTCACTCCCGCCTATGTACTGGTATGGACTATGTGTCATGATCAGAAAGCCTTCGTCCAAAGGCCCCTCGCACTCTGCCAAGAGGTCCGCAGCACAGACGTCAGGGAGAACCGATCCGGGAATTTCCACATCAGGATCCCGACAGCTGCTAGTCCTGACACTAGTGCAGAACCGATCCCAAGACCCAGTAATGTGCCTTGTCTGCTTACCGCTTGGATCACCTCCGAGTACCGCTGGTTGCTGAAGCTGACTCGGGCGTATTGTGTTTGCCAGCCTAGACTCGGCACGTAGCGGTCCAGGGTTTCCTCGACGGACTTGCGCAGCTTGTATAGGGGGGATTTGACGCCCCATCGCATCTCGAGGTAGTTTTGCTTGGACAGGTCGTTGATCGCGTGGGTATCGGCCGTGCGCTGGTTAGTGTATGCTTGAAGGGCTGCACGACGGGCGGATTCGCGAGTCTCGGGACTGGCGGATTCGTCGTAGACGCCGTGTTGGTCGAGGAAGCTGAAGAGGATCCGGATGTCCTCGAGACCGGCGTTGAGGCCTTGGCCGTAGAATGGGAGGACGGCGTGGGCGGCGTCGCCGACGATGACAGCACTGGAGCCGTAGTGGTGGGGTTTGCATTTCAGGCTAATCAGTGGGAGGTGCGGGTTTGTGGTGAATTGCTCGGATAGGGCTTCTGGGAGGATGAGGTCGGGGCAGACACCGGGGAAGTTGTGGTCGAATAGTTCGAGCAGATCCTGGGAGGAGCGGGTTTTGAGTTGCTCGTAGTACCAGGCGGGCGCGAAGAGGGTGCAGGTGAAGGATTTGTCGGCGGAGGGGATCGCGATGAACATGAACTCTTTGCCGGGCCAGATGTGAAGGTGGTTGGGGGAGATGAGGAAGTCTCCGGTGGGGGAGGGGGGAATCCGGAACTCGCACCAAAGAGTGTCGATGTATTCCTGTTGGTAGTCGACGCGGGCGAACTTCATCATGTGGTACCGCGAGGCCGAGTGGGCGCCGTCGGCTCCGATTAGGTAGTCGAAGGTGGTTTCGATCTCCGTGACGGCGTCGGATGAGTCGCCTGGGATGCGCCGCTCGAACCAAGCCTTGTTGGATTGGAAGTCGGCCCCCGTTAGCTTGTGGTTGAAGAATAGTTGGACATTGGGCGTCTGTTCGAGCTCGTCGAGGAGGGCGTTGTTGAGGGTGCCTCGGTCGACAGCGTTGATGGCCTGGGATTGGGTTAGATGGAGGGGGTTGTACAGTTGTTGAAGTTCACGTACCCGGCCATGGACATCGTAGGCTTGCGCGGCATCCCAGAGCTTGCCGTCGTCTCGACCGTGAATCATACGCCCGTGCATGGGGATTGCATCCGCGAGGACCCGGTTAATGATGTCCTCTCGGTTGGACTGCCGCATGGCGGTGATGCCACGTTCGGAGAGGGCGAGATTGATGGACTTGGTGAAGTTCAGTGGGATGGTGTTTGGATCACGCAGATCTGCGAATCAATATGTGGTGTGAGAAAGGCTCCATATCCAGAAGATCGGGGTGCATGCTGGGTTGAAGCGAGACTGATGCTGATCCAGTTGCCACAACCCATGCATGCCTGAGGATCAAACGGAGATATCCAAAAGAGCCAAGCAGCTCATAACGACTAACCTCCGCGTAACTCGTACACTTCGACATGGTCGCCTCTGGCGGCGGCGTAGAGAGCCGCCAAAGACCCCACCGGCCCAGCACCCACAATCACCACTTTTTGTCGGCTCACGGACGCTTGTGCCATGATGAGAGCAGATGCAGTCACGACTGCCTTGACGCTTGAGCCTGTTCCTGGTGGGCCCGCTCCCTACAGCCAGTGGCAGATCTTGTGGGCTGTCCAATATTGATATCGGGGCTGACGGCTGCGTCACACGCATGCCAGCCCCGGTGGAGCCGTGGAACTTTTTTTGCCAACTGGAGCCCGCCGTAGCCGCCCGCCAACCAACGACCACCTCCACTGCTGCGGCTGCGGCTCACCTGACTTGCTAAGCGCGCGCTTCACCGCGCTTCAACGGAATAATTTCGGCTGGGCTAGTCCATTTACAGACGGTGACTGAAGGGAAACGCTAAGCCATGTCTGGCAATGTGCTAACCGTGTCCGGCATGGTGCCTGTCGGAGTGGACTCGAATTGCCCGAGCGGCTAACCGCCAGGCCCATCCGCGGGGGATTGTCCCATTTTTTCCATCTGGCGCGACTGATCATTTCCCCAGCGAACCTTTATCTCCATTCTTGCTCTCATAGCGACCATTACTTCGACTCTATCCTTTTGCTGTCTCATTCCTGTTTCAACATGGCCGAAGTCGCAGCGCGCAAATGCATGGGGGTGGATTGTGACAAGAACGCAGGAACGCTGCAGTGTCCGACATGCCTCAAGATGGGCACGGATAGCTTCTTCTGCTCGCAGGACTGTTTCAAACGGAGCTGGGTAGGCTGCCTTACGTGACCCATCTGGCTCACGTGGGTTGGACGCTGTCGAGGTGATGTGCGAAGGCTGACTTGTCCAATGCAGAGCGAACACAAGAACATTCACAAGAAGAGTAATTTCCTGAGCAACCTCTTCCCTCCTAAGGTAGTTTCTGAACCAGATCCAGCAACGGGCCTGTACAACCCCTTTCCCGCCTTCCAGTTCGCCGGCAACCTCCGTCCCGCCTACCCGCTGTCGCCTCACCGAACCGTCCCCAAGTCCATTCCTTACCCCGATTATGCCAAGGATGGCATTCCTCGCTCGGAACAGAAATTCGTCGGCCGGAACAACATCAAGATCCTGAACAAGGAGGAGCAGGAGGGTATGCGCAAGGTGTGCCGTATGGCCCGAGAGGTGTTGGATATTGCCGCGCGGGAATTGAAGCCCGGTGTGACGACCGACTACATCGACGAGGTGGTTCACAAGGCTTGTCTGGAGCGTGATGTGAGTGGTTCTCCAGGAGCGAGGGATCGCCAGTGATATCGGTTGATCCGCTCGATACTGATGGGTGTTCATAGTCCTACCCCTCCCCCCTCAACTACTACAACTTCCCCAAGTCAGTCTGCACGTCCATCAACGAGATTATCTGTCACGGTATCCCCGACCAGCGACCCCTCGAGGACGGCGATATCGTCAACATCGACGTCACCCTGTACCACAACGGATACCACGGAGACATCAACGAAACCTACTACGTTGGCGACAAGGCCAAGGCCAACTCGGATGCGGTGCGAGTGGTGGAGACCGCGCGCGAGTGTCTGGACAAGTCCATTGATCTGGTGAAGCCCGGTATGCTGTTCCGCGATCCCGGCAACGTGATTGAGAAGCTTGCCAAGTCCCGGAACTGCAGTGTGGTCAAGAGCTACTGCGGCCATGGCATCAACCAGCTGTTCCACTGCGCTCCCAACGTCCCCCATTACGCGAAGAACAAGGCCGTGGGCACCGCCAAGCCCGGCATGTGCTTCACGATCGAGCCCATGATCAACACCGGTACCCACCGCGATCGCACCTGGCCCGACGACTGGACCAGCTCCACGGCGGATGGAGGCCTCTCTGCTCAGTTTGAGCACACGCTTCTCGTTACCGAGGATGGCGTCGAGGTCCTGACTGCTCGCTTCCCCGACTCTCCCGGCGGTCCTATCCCCCTGCTGGATGCTGCGGAGGCTTGATTCTAGAGTATCATTGCATGCAGGTAGAGTAACGAGATAGAGCGTTTATGATCACGAGGTTTTGTTGGGATGTGTGATGATTCGGAGCAGCTTTTGGATGATTTGGTGATATTCTCACGCGACTGCATTTGTTCGTCGTTATGATATCCTTTTGTATAGGGATAGGCGCGTCCATGTCTATGTCTGCCCTCCCTCGCGAGCATTCTATATAACGCGGATGGGTGTTCAGGCAATGCATAGTTTCATCGGCAAAGTAGAAGCCGAGCATTACGTACGAGGCCGGTTCAGGATAAGGTTGAGATTGCGATATCAGGGCAGGGGGCATCGCCATCGCGCGGGCGGGCCCTCCCGTCTCCGGATCGAGTTAATCCGTCATCTATCTACTACGTAGTGCTTCCTCCGGACGCGTCGGGGCAGCCATGGATTGAGAAGCAGAGAAAATGCCTCATCTGATTCTATTCTACATAGGATCGGCAATTTGCGAGCCTGAAAGTAGACCTTTGGAGTACTGATGTTCTAAATCCCCATGGTTGAGCCTCGGCCGAGCGAGCCGTCTGTCGGCTGTGAGAATTCGATACGAGTTGGGTGCCGATTGAACCAATGGGACGGCGGCGCGGATGCAAGTTCCGTCACGGCTGAGTGGGGACGCCTTATCTCCACGTGACCCTGCAGGGGCCTGGCGGGCGCCTGAACTAAAAGAGGCATTAGTTAGTATTCTCCCTCGGAATAATCCTGAGTCAACCGCTTACTGCCTTCCCTTACTTAATAACCCCCCCCAGCTTCTTCAGCTTCTTCTCGGCTCCCTGGCCCCCTGGTAATGGAGACTGCCATTTTCTAGAGTACTGCCACCATGTCTCCAGAAAGGAATCCCACCGAGACCTCCCCGTTGCTGGGTCCCCAAAGCAACGGCTCTACTACGGGGGCTATCCCGAACATCGGCCGCCAGGATGTTGAATCGGGCGACCAGACTCCCCTGGCGCAGGATGAGCAGACCAAGGATGCCCCCGAGGCGGCCAAGGGCCTGCGGTATATCATTCCGGCCATCTCTCTCGGAGTATGAATCCCTATCTCATGTCGCATTGGAAGTCCCTCACCGATGCTAATTTGCGCCCAGGTTTTCCTCTCCGCAGCCGACCAGACCATCATCATGGCCAGTTACGGCCAGATTGGCAGTGATTTGGAGGCGCTCAATCTGACCAGCTGGATCGCTACCTCCTACTTTCTCACCTTGACCTCGTTCCAGCCGCTATACGGAAAATTGAGCGATATCTTCGGTCGCAAACCATGCCTCCTGTTCGCATATGCCATCTTTGGGATCGGTTGCTTGCTCTGCGGAATTGCGCAGAATATCGATCAGCTTATCGCTGCTCGCGTAGGTGTACCTGTGCTCAGTGAACCCTTTGAATGGCTAAAGTAATTGACGAGGCGTAGGTTTTCCAAGGCATTGGAGGCGGTGGCATGACTACTGTTGTGAGCATCCTGATGAGCGATATTGTCCCTCTCCGAGATCGGGGCGTCTGGCAGGGTGTTATCAATATCATCTACGCGACCGGCGCGGGCATAGGAGCCCCTCTAGGTGCGACACAACCCTTCCTTGATGGCGATAGAACGAGTCTCTTCTAACCCAGTACCACAGGTGGTATCTTAGCCGACTTCATCGGCTGGCGATGGTATGCCAACCTCTACTCCTTTTTTTCATCCAGATCCCATCTAACCCACAATCCAGGGCCTTCATCGCCCAAGTCCCTCTCTGCATCCTCGCCTTCGTCGCCGTTACCGTCTTGCTTGATCTCCCTGCCCAAGAAGACAGCCACTGGAAGGACAAGCTGCGCCGCATCGACTTCCCCGGCGCCATCGTTCTCGTCGGCGCAGTCTTCGGTTTCCTCCTCGGTCTAGACCGTGGCAGCAACGTCTCCTGGACGATACCGATCACCATCATCTCGCTGAGCGTCTCTACGGCCCTCTTCGCCCTTTTCATTGTTGTCGAGGTCTTCTATGCTGCCGAACCCTTCGCCCCGGGTCACATTATCTTCAACCGGGCCTTCTTTTCCGCCTACGCGTGCAACTTCTTCAGCTTCGGCGGCTGGCTCGCTGCCCTGTTCTACATTCCCCTTTATTTCCAGGCCGTCGACGGTGTCTCCGCCACCGTTGCCGGTATGCGTCTCCTCCCCAGCATCATCTCCGGCGTCAGCGGATCTCTCTTCGCCGGGTACATCATGAAGTGGACGGGCAAGTTCTACTGGCTCACCGTCGTGGCATACGGCAGTCTCACGCTGGGACTCACCACGATCTTCCTCGCCTCCGGCGGCGTAACCGAGAGCACCACCCTCCTTGTGCTAGGCATGGTGGGCTGTGCCTTTGGAAACGGCATCGGCGTCACCTCGACCTTGATCAGTCTCAGTAAGCTTCCTCCACTTCCCCCTCCAGACCCACTAACCCAACCAACACCCACCCACCCACCCACCTACCTACCCACCCACCTACCTACCTACCTACCTACCTACCTACCTACCTACCTACCTATATCCCACCTACCTATATCCCACCTACTAACTCCCACCCCAGTCTCCAACGCCACCCCCGAAGACCAAGCCGTGGTAACCGCCTGCTCCTACCTCTTCCGCTCCCTGGGATCCGTAATCGGCCTCTCCCTCTCCTCAACAGTCGTCCAACAACTCCTGCGCGACCGCCTCGCCTACGCCCTCCGCGACAGCAAAGACATCGACCAGATCGTCGACGGCGTCCGACAGAGCCTGGACTTCATTAAGACCCTCGATCCAGCGGTCGGGAAGATCGTGCGTAGTTGTTACGGCTGGGCCACGAACAAGGGCTTCTCGTTCATGATTGGCATTGTGTTTTGTTCGTTGTTGAGTAGTTTCTTTATTAAGGAGAAGAAGTTGTCGAGGTAGATTGATTGGTTTGGGTTGAGTTGGGTTGGGGTAAGTGTCATTGGGTAGGATATTAAAAATTGGAAGGGATTGGGTTGGACGCGGGTTCATTGATGGGGGTGTGACATGGACCTGCTAGTCATGCTACGGTATATATATAAAATCTTGATGGGAAGGATTCGCCATCGCCCGGATATGGGTATTGGTCTAGTTGGTAAGTCGTCTGACTACTTACCTAGCTAAAATAGATAGAAGGGAGGAGAGGGGGTTATATGCACATATAGTGTATGCCTAAGGGAAGGCGACACAAAGAAGGGATTAAAAAGGTCCAGTGGACTTGATTTGGTTTAGTTTGGCAACTTGTTGAAAAAAAGGGTTCGGGTTTGTATATACGCATGTTCACTTCTAGGGCTTAGGTCTAGCTTCGGATGTGTACTGTCTTTGAATATAGTATTTGTATTGCTATGCGTATTGAATGAGTTATTATTGGGGCCTGGTAAAGATTCCTGATGCTTCTCACTAGATGCAGAATGCCGCATGAATGCAGATATCCCAGAGCATTGTTTCAGACATAGGACCATCAGCTAGCGACAAAACAAAAAATCATGAGGGTTGGTATACATTATATTATAGGTTCCTCGTGTCGCATTAACATGCAGTATACGAGATGCAATGCGACCTCGTCTAAGGATCTTCCTCCCCATCCCTTAATGCTTTAAGAAACTTAGTGCAATCTGTGTTACAGGTTGTTAGTCAAGGACGAGTATCGGTCTGAGATCAACTAACCTGCGGCCTCGAAGAACTCCAACTCTAGATACTTCTCCCGCCGGTTCGATCCAGGCGATGTGGAAAGGGAGTGTTTCGAGGAGACGGAATGCCGTGATTCCTGGGATAGGACGCTAGTTGCACTTTCTATAGAACTTCGTCGAGAGATACTGTTGTAAGGCAGCTTCACATGCTTTGACTTTGCATGGGGTTTGCCGAACTCGGTTACTGGGCGGGTTAGCAGTCTGTGGTTATTCGGAGGGAGCAACTATCCATACTCGGCGTATCGATGAATTTTGCGTATCGACCAGTTCCGGGATATGAAGCAAAATACAGGAGCGACTGTCTCTTGGTGATTGGATCCTCCAAAATCCGCACGGTCTCTGCGGAGTTGCAGTGGTATTCCCCCGTGTTGGCGGATATTTTCCTCACGTCAATGCAGTGAATCACTCGCCTCTTCAGTAGGGCCTTCTGGAAAGCAAGGAAGTCTGCAGTCCTATCCGTTAGCCATGTACCCGCTCCCCTGTTGTCTAATGAAAAATTACTAACCTTTACGGTCATGACACCGGTATACCGGTGCTATCCTCAGCCTCGTTAGCCTTTGCTCCTCCTCGATCTTTGTCCTATGTGATCCCTGGAACCAAATCACATAGCTATCGGAAAAGGATTTGGACACCCGCCGGCTCGGCACGTAAGGGAGCATTGAGCTCTGAACCTGATGCGATGGAGGCTGGATCTTTTGGGTTACTTTCACCCCGCTATGGATATCGACTGCTTCAATCGCCTCCGGCTCATTTTGGGCGTTGAAGACAGCTATGACGGTGCAAGTCAGACTGCGGAATGCGGTGCGGTGAGCAACATCTGGGTGAGGAAACTCTCTAAAATACAGAGTGTCAGGAAATAAGGCCGTAAAACCTGGTGGAACGTCTTACATTTGCACCGGGTGCTCAGTGAGCTGAACCCTCCGATCCGGTATGGACACGTTTGTCCCATATAAAGGTGAGGCTTGCGACTCCAGATCAGACTCGTGAGTAGATGTTCGCGACAGGAAGATCCCTGGCAAACCGACTTCCGGCGATGAGGAGAGCAAAGACGATGATGATTGTACCCTAGATATACTATTTCGGGACTCAAGATCGTCAGGCATCGCAGTGAAGGTGTGCTTGAACTGGAAATCTAGCCACTGGCGGAATTGCTCCCATTCTTCGGCGGCTTCGTTGATTTTCTGGGGACCGGGACGACCAGCCTGGTCATGGCGTTTCTGAGAAGAATCATGGCTGGGCACGAAATCACGCTTATACCCCACTATCTCCAATGCATCACGCACATCATCGCTGGCTTGATGCAGAAGTTCAGCCACGGGGCCGACCGTCGGCGCTCCGTCACTCATACTCTCCAGTGTGTATGCACGACCAGGAGATTGGTATTGCTCCAGCTTCCGGCCCGATGTTTCGTGTGGATTGAGTCGCCGCACCAAGTTATCCAGTCGCTCAGAAGTCTCACGTATGCGATCCAATACCTCAAGACTTCCCTGCCGCTCAAATGTGAACATTTCCTCATCCTCAGGAATCATGCGCAGTTCATGACCGGGCTCGGGAAGGGCAGGTCTCGATCGATAGTGAAGATGGGCCATATTGTGCATCATGTTTAAGGAATCGGCATCTGCAGGACCTTCGAGGACACACCACCGTAGAAGGGAGGAAATCTGCGCGGTCATCGTCCTGGAAGATGTCAGCTTCGGAGCCATAAAACAGTACCCATACCCCGTTAGACATCTTACTTAATTGATTTGAGCATCTCTAAGTTCTCCAGTCGACCATGCTCTGCTTCCCGGATAATCTTTATGGCCATTCCTCGGGTTTCTTCCGTCGATTTTAGGGTTGCCATTTTTAAACAGCGCTCTAGTTTCCGACGAAGCTTCTCGGCTTCATCACGTTCCAAAGGCCAGATGCTCTTCTCGAACAATGTCGACACCTTGGTACCCAGGCTATGTCGACGATCGCCTGCAGCCAAAGACTCGTCTTGCGCGAGCTTCTTGTGGTTATCCACAAACTTCGCACATTCCCGGAGGGTTTGATCATAGAAGGTCCCCAGATCAACCCCATCCTTGGAAGTGGAGCCCTTTACCTGTTCAAGCTTCTCTAGGAGATCTTTGATAGAACGGAATTCGTCAAGGAAAGAGTTGAAGTCCTTCGCAGCGCCACCTGCGATGCTCTCGTAGACAGTCCAAATGGCTTTAACAGCTGTAATGAGATCTCCAGGACCCATCTGAAAGAAGCTCATGATGGAATGGATGACGACATGTATCAATTGGATCAGTTGGTGGGTGGGTGGTCGAGTCAGCGTAGAAGCGCAGAAGGGTCGCAAGGAATGGATGACACTGCCTTTCACTGATAACGAAGGCTGGTAATGGGGCCGAACCAAGGCCAGCAGCTCAGATACAGGGATTAGAGAGTGTTACTAGGCCTCCTCCTGTTGGATGAATTCCGCCGCATCGGCTAGTTGCGCGGCCATTATCGCCTTCGCAGCCTGCTGCCTGAGCCCAGGGGGTATTGACAGGTGACTGCTTCCGTCATGAGTCAAGGCTGAGGTGTACATAGTCACCAGGCAAAGGGACTGCTAGCACAAGACAGACACATGGGCGGCGATGGGGCTGGATCGGACCTCGAGTGATTCTTCACATCTGATTCGCGTGGTGGCGGAGCACGGCCATGTTCGCCGGGTCTAGTCTCACCTCCGAGGCCAATGGTCCGAAGCCATCCAGGAACGTGCTGCAGGGCCCTGTTCCAGTGGGACTCGGAGAATTAGCGCCGGACGAATGTATCGCACCCGTTTAACATCGCCCTCGATCGCGGGAGCTAAATCAATACGATGTACTTAGTACTTCCATATTGATTGCCCGTCTCGGCAAGAAGCAATGCAGTTGTCAGCCTCACAGCCTTGTGCGCCTGGGAACACACCTCCCCCCCTATATAGACAGAATAAATCACAAAGGCGCTTGCATACAATATGCCCGGAGCATCATTGCGTGGCTTTTCCTCGGCGCCCTTTGTTACCTGGGAATTGCGAAAATCCATTTGCAGTTACTGGGGAACAGCAGAAACTCTAAGTATCCTCCTTGGGAATACCGGTTCTTCATCTTTAGAAAATGGGCCTTTCCTTCAAGATTCGATTGTTCCTGAATCCTTGGGGGCAATATGAGAATTTTCAACATCTCCCGGTAACCATCACCGGGGTGGGTAACGTTGGTAGTGAGACTGACTCGCTGTCTAGCCCGCTCAAAGACATGACTTCGTTATCAGTCGACTCGAAAATGCCCGCAGAAGGGAATGGCTCTGGGTAGTTCTGGTTGCCGGCATCGGTTTCTTCACAGACGCATACTGCGTAAGCGCACATCCCATTTCTCCCCTCCCAAACTGACTCGACAGATCTTCTCGGTGAATATGGTGACTCCGATGCTCAGTGTAGTCTATTGGGACGACAAGGTCAACAATACTGCTTCGTCCCTCGTGCACAACTATGAGGTAGCCCTCGGCATCGTCACTCTAGGAGGCGCACTGGTCGGCCAGCTCATATTTGGAATCGCCGCTGATATCTGGGGCCGCCGCAAGATGTATGGACTGGAGCTGATCATTCTTATTTTCAGCACCCTCGGGATGTCTATGTCGTCCTCGGGCAAGAATGACTCCATGTCCATGATTGGAGTCCTTCTATTCTGGCGCTTCTTCATGGGTCTGGGCGTGGGGGCTGACTATCCACTTTCTGCCGTAATCTGCTCCGAGTGCGCATTCCCCCACCTCCAGGCCTGTGTTGGTTAGAAAAGTTGGTGGCTAATGCTTCCATCTGAGATAGATTTGCACCAACCCGCATCAGGGGCCGAATGCTAGCAGCCGTCTTCTTCTGTCAGTCCATCGGGGAGGTGGCAGCAGCTTTGGTCGCGCTCATTGCCGTTGCCGGATTCCGTCACAGCCTACCTAATAGTTCTAGCCATGCGGATTGCGATGTCAGTTGTGTCCGTGATGTCGACAAGATTTGGCGGCTCATCGTCGGCCTGGGAGCAGTGCCTGCCTTCATCGCACTCTGGTTCCGGTTAACCATCATTGAATCACCAAGGTATACTGTGGATGTGTTGCAAAACAGTCTGCAAGCTGTGGCCGATGTCTCTCAATTCTATCAGCAAGGGAATCCCTCACAGACAACTAGCTCGAGTGTGGGTCAAGGGTCGCATGAACGGATCGAGTTTACGCACATGCCCTCCCATGTCGAGGAAGGCCGTATCATCTCGCCAATCTCATCTCAGCGACCACGGACAGTAGACGTTGAGCGTAAGCCAATCGTTCCAGACAGTCGATGGTCAGATTTCAAGCGCTTTCTGCGGCGCGGGCACAATCTGCGCATCCTTATGGCTACTTCCTTGTGCTGGTTCTGTCTCGACTTGCCCTTCTACGGGCTAGGGCTGATGAATGCGGACGTCATCAACGTTATTTGGTCCGGTCCATCCAGCACCAAGCCAGTCGGAATATATCAGTACTTTTTGCGGATGTCATACCAAAGCATAGTCGTCGTTTCATCCGGAGCAATCGTGGGCAGCATCATCGCAGTCCTGGTCATCGACCGGATCGGCCGGCGGACCCTGCAGTTCATAGGGTTTTGTTGGCTCCTGATTCTGAATCTAATCATTGGAGCGGCGTTCCGCTATTTGAGCACCGATGGCAATTCTTCCGCCCTGGTGGTCCTCTACATCTTGACACAGATCTTCTTCAACTTCGGTAAGCCGCTGCCATTCCATGTCGGGAAAGAAAGCAACTCATTTCATGATCGCAGGTCCAAACACCACGACCTACATCGTATGTTTCGGTATCCTTCAGCTCATATCGTAACATTCGTGGAACTGATGTTTGCAGATTCCCGCCGAGCTCTTTCCCACCCGATTCCGTTCCACTTGCCATGGCATTGCCGCAGCGTCGGGCAAACTGGGTTCCATAATTGCACAATGCTTTTTGGGGTACGTGAGCTTCGGTCACGATGCAAACTGGGAGAATGTTGCAAACTGGCTAGGTTATGCTCTCTTGTGGTAAGTGGTCGTCTGCTACCAGTGCCCATCGGTCCATGTCCGTTGCCGTTGACTCGAACTTGTAGTTTGGCATTTTTCATGCTAATGGGTCTCATCGCAACGTACTGGATTCCCGACACGAGAGACTCCCAGGGAAACAACAAGTCCCTCGAGCAGATTGCAGCGGAGATGGAGCCTGACCGTGAAGACATTCCCCTCGAGCTCCGGGCCGGCGACAGTTCCAGTGAACACGCCGATTTTGATGCCTGAATTAGTAAAAGGATGAATATAGGTATTGTTCCAGGGGCTTAGTTCCTTTCTCGATATATTTGCAACTTGAATAGGTATCATCAACGGTAATAATAGCGGCTAGACGGAGTTCAAGGCGCTGAGGTGAACGTATGGTTCAAGTCCATGTGTATGATGGGTCAGATTTTGTTAATTGATCGCAAGATAGATAGCGGTTGGATAAATTTAGCATAATGAAGTCATATGAAATAAAATGAATTTTGAAGTTGAAGTAGCTCCTATTCAATGCTGCCAGTTAGTAGTTCTGTTGTACACAGGATAAATCATCGATAGCTGAGAATGCGTTGATCAACAGCGACACGAACGCAGACATTCAGATTGGGTCTTTGAAATAATGAGTAAATTATGATATTTCAAACCGATGATGCCTTGACGGCGCGGGGAGAGAAGGCGTGCCGCCTCGGGCTGCGGAGGCGGTCATGGGCTTGTTCTGCTGCTCTGCAACTGAGCAACCACCACCAACTTCCCCGGATCCCCAACTCGCAGTCCGCAAGACTGGCCTCGTGAGATCGCATCACACTGTCGCCCTTTGACCTCAGTAACCCTTCCAGCTTCCGAAAGCTTCCACTCGCCACTTTCAAGGCATTTCCACAAGAATGACCCCATCTGCCTAGCTGCCACATTCCGTTGTTGCCCGCCATGCCGGACACCTACCCACGGCCGGCGCTGTCACGATATCGCCCTGTTCTCTACCTGCTCTCCGGCGTCGCAGCCGCCTACGCGATAGTTTATATCCACAACCACCTCTTCTCCTCTTCCACCTCGACTTCTCAGACCTCCCTCCGCCGCCGCAGAGCCGTCCGCCGCCAGCGACGAAGAGGCGAAGCCGAACCCGCCAATGCTGCCGCTGCGGACACGCCATCGTCGCGAGCCATCGCACACCTGGAGCAACTTGAGCGCCAGAACGGTGTTTACGGGACATTCCGCATAGAAACCGAGGATGGAAGGCGCGTGGAGAGTGGTCTTCTCCCGTCGTTGCTCGCAACGCGGGATCAGCTCATGGAGGAAGTGGGTGTACCCCAAGACCATGCGGAGCGAATGCGCGAAATGATGGAAGACACGTTCCTGGAATCATTCTTGGCGCTGGACTTTCCGCCCACGCATACGTTGGAGGAGGGCACGCCGGAGCGGGATTACTTGATTGAGCAGCTCCAGCGGCGAGGGATTTCGCGGGCCGGAATTGAGAGGGCCCTGGTGCGGTTTAATGATGATAATAACTATGGGGAGGAGCTGAGACGACGCCGACAGAACGGGGAGAGAGTCACTTTGTCCACGTCTACATTTCCGGAAGAGTCGCCGCCGGCGCAGAATATGGACGGTGGGGAGACAGTGGTGGATGATCAAAGTGTATTTTCATGGAGGGACGGCCAAAATGATGCCTCGCCGACGAGGGAGGGGCAGAATTTGCTCAATCTGCTCTATCATATCGCGGAGGATCAGGCCAGACGCGACGGGTATATTCATCGAGGCGTGACGTGCAATAGCTGTGGGGCGATGCCCATTCAAGGGATTCGGTACCGATGCGCAAACTGCATCGACTATGATCTGTGTGAGACGTGCGAGGCAATGGGAGTGCATATCAAGACACACTTGTTCTACAAGGTCCGGATCCCCGCCCCATTCCTAGGCAACCCCCGGCAGTCGCAGCCGGTCTGGTATCCTGGAAAGCCTGCTATGCTGCCACGCAGCTTGTCTCGGTCTTTGGCCAAGCGTCTCATGAAGGAGACCGGCTTTGAGAACACCGAGTTGGATGCGCTTTGGGACCAATTCCGGTGCCTGGCCAACCATGAGTGGGAGGACGACCCGAACAAGCTTTATATGGCCATTGACCGGAAGACGTTTGACCGGTGTTTCGTCCCGAACACGTCCATCCGCCCACCGCCGCCCAGCCTGATCTACGACCGCATGTTTGCCTTCTATGATACCAACAGCGATGGGCTGATTGGATTTGAAGAGTTCCTGAAAGGCATCGCCAGCCTCAACAATAAGAGCAACGACGAGCGCCTACGACGCGTGTTCCGTGGCTACGACATTGATGGCGACGGCTACATCGAGCGGAAGGACTTCTTGCGGGTGTTCCGAGCCTATTACGCTCTGAGTCGCGAGCTGACCCGGGACATGGTTGCCGGGATGGAAGATGACTTTCTGGAGGGCGGGGCTCGGGATGTTGTGCTGGGGAGCCAGCCGATCAGCTCGGCTTTTCCTGGCAGCATTCCCTCCGGGGAGGCCTCGAGAACCGGAGAAGGCAAGCGCGTGAATCCGGACGGAGACATGGAGATTGTGGACAACGAAAGCATCGTGCGACCGGACCGCGCCGATACCGCGGATCGACACTCGGTGGTGGGCGACGCTGCTGTTCGAAGCCTGTACGGCAGCGTGCGGCCCATGTTTCCCACCGCAGCTCGCTTGGAGACCCCGTCCGGCTCGGGCGTGGCACATGCTTCAGGAAGCAATACGAGAAGGGATGTCAACGGCGAGGACGCCAGTAATCCTCCGGATGACGCCTCCAATTCGTCGGGGGGCAGCGATAGGTGGCCTCCGCCGGAGGGGCATGTTCGCGACCGTGATATTGTGGACGCACTTGGGTCCTATGTGCCTTTGAACGAGATCACCGACCCCGCCGATAGGGATCGTGTTGGCGCCGCGGTCTATAACCGAATGTACGAGCAGGGCCAACTGCGCGTGCGTATGACTCGCAGTGCCGGGATCCGCTCGCGCTGGCAGCGCCGGAGGTTCTACACCGATGAGGAAGACGGCGCCACGGTTCCCCACGGCTATCATAGCGACATGGACGTGGATGGCCTGACCGAGGATGAGGATGACGAGGAAGTGGATGAACCGCAGCCCGAGTCTCACCCGCCGTCTCCCCGGTCTCGCTCCTCGTCCAAGGTGCGGTTCCAGGATGATCTGACCGACGACTACGACGTGCGGTCCAACCCGTCCACCTCATCCCGCAGCATCCTGGTGGGTGAGCGATGGGGCGGATTCGAGATTCCCGAGGTCGAGAGAGACGTTGGAAAAGAGATCCTATACCAGGTCACGCAGCAAGGGTTCAACGAGCTGCTCGACCTCCTGTTCAAGCCGAAGGAGGACCTGCTCATGGAGGCCTTCCGATCGCGCGCGGACCGCAAGATGTGGGCGCACGAGATCGAACGGGTTGAGCAGATGGAATCCGGCACGCAAGTTGGCCCCGAGGACCGGCGCTCAACCGACGAAGCGGACGAGCCGCCCGAATCCTCCATGGTCAACCCATTGCGTGACCGGCCCCTGGACGAACTGCTCAGCCGGGCTGGATATTCGGTCCGCAGCCCGCCGCTCGAGCCGGTGCTTCCACCGCCAACCCCGGATTTGGCCCTGCCCAACGACGACGTCGTCTACCTCGGCGTGCCCGACGAGGTTGAAGCAGAAGAAGCTGTGGCCATCCTCGCCCCATCTGCCGACCATGACCATGACCTTCTCCGCCGCATGATGTCTCCCATGCTCCCTAACTCGCCTTCCTCCCACGCTTCCACCTTCGAGGAAGACGACGAATCGCTCCCTCCCTCTGTCTCCTCCTACTACGATCCCACCCTCCCCCACCACCGACCCAATGACGACGAATGCGACGAAACCCGCGAGGACCCCGAACCCATCCTATCCAGTCCCCCCTCCTCCACCCATTTAGCCTTTGACGATGACCCGCCACAATCCCCCCAACTCCCGGCTGAACTCCGTCTCGAACCCAACGGCACCACCTCCTTCCCCGCCCCAGCCTCCCCCTCGATCTCCTCCCCCGAAGCCGAAGCCACCGCCCCAAAGCTCTCTCCCTCCCCCATCCAACCCCTGCCCTCATCACCCACCCTACCTAGACGAGCCAGTCCCCCGCGTCCCCCTTCCAAGGCTCAGCTAGCCCACCTCGCATACCTCGAAAAGATCGAGCGTGAGGCCAAGGAACGCGGCGGCAGCGGAGCGAAGCTCAATTTCACCGAGTTTGCGCAACGCATGGCACTGGATCGCGGTCGTACGTTGGCGTTTGTGGCGAGTTGGATCGAAATGGCGAGTTTCTAGCCTAACTTCTGGTATTGTTTATCCTATTATAAGAGAGAAGTATGCTCTACCCCACGAATGAAAATTGTATATTAGCCAGTGCGTGTGGATACGAAGGAGATTGGAGACAATGGAACTAGAAATGATGAATTGGATCATACCCTACCTAGACTACTCCGTAGTTTTTCTCTCTCACTCTTTGATAATGTTACATCCTCCCTCCCTCCCTCACACCTAACCAAACCCAAACCCCAACCCTCCAGATCCATTTAAACCCGCCCCCTCGACAACAACAACCACCCCAGAATCCGACTAGCATTATACGCCACCAGCAGAACCACCACCACAACAACCACAGTGAACGGGGCAGCAACCTCCCAGAAGAGAGCCTGAGTGGACCCCATATTTCGTATATCGGCGGTGTTCATACCCAAGTAGCTCGTCATGAAGGAAAGGGGGAGGAAAATCGTCGCCACGATTGTGAAAATCAGGGTCGCTTTGCCGTGGTCTTCTTGCATGATGTCGACGCGTTGGATGATCTGGTGGGGTTTAGTATGGGGATGGGGGTGGTGTGTTATGGGGGATGGGATGGAGGGATGGAGGGATGGGTGGAAGATAGATACGTACATGTTTTTCGAGACGCTCTACGCGCTTTATTAGTTCTTCGAATATGTAGATTTTCTCTTCTAGATCTACTTGGATTGTCTTTAGGAGTTTTCGTGTTGAGGTGTTGATTATGGCGTCGCCGGAGGGCGTGGTGGAATGGAGCCATTCGAATGTTGTTCGACTTTGCGTGTCGTGGATCTCAATCAAGCTTTCACTGTCGTCGTCGTCGTTGTCGGATGTTCGGGATCTGCAGAGGCTTTTGGTCAGGTCGAGTTGTTTGCGGACGGTGTTTGTTATGATGTCGAGTTCTTCTCGGAGGAGATTCAGGTGTAGTAATAGATTCTTCGTGGGGTTGTTTCTGGCTTGGAGTTGCTAAAGCACAGTATCTTAGATTAGATGGAGATGTATCAAGGGACAGTGAGCATGGAAAAGAGTGGACATACCAGATGGGTCGTATATGTGACATAGATTTCCACGATATCCAATGTAGGTATTGATTCGCAAGTTGAATGCCCCCTTGAAACAGAATCCAGAACGAGGGCGATGATCTTACCACGGTCAACCCCATTATAAGTATCTTCAACCTCATCTTGCGAACAAGATATCACACAGCATTCCTGTTGCGCCTGGTTGAGAGACGAATGGATTCGGTCTATGTGGTCGTTGAGGAGGCGAAAAAAATCAATCTCCTGGTTATGAGGGGATTCGGTATCTCTGGATGACTGTGCATCTGTTGTATATCGATTATCCATGTTAACCAATGCCATACCCGCCATTCCTTTCCTATCATTTCGGGTATCTATCTGATCGATATTCTGACTTCCAGCATCTGGCTCTTGTGGACAGTCATCGAACGACTCGCTTGCCGACTGAGTTGAACTCGACGAGCCCGAATGCTGCTCACTTTCGCTGCCATTTTTTGTCTGATTGGTGCATTCACCATCGTTGTCGAGATGTTCTATGTGCTGAGAGGCGATGGACGACGAATCCGTAAGAAGTAGAACGATCTGGATGAATGCCTTGACCATGGAATGTGTGATATATGAGCTTACAGCCCCTATGTTTCCATAGTGAAGATCCTCGATCTGATTCCTGAATTTGTGAAGCGGAATTGATAATATGTCACAGTGGAATGAGAACAGGGTATCAGCAGAGGGGTGCTGAAATGTCTGATACCAGGATCTGTTAGCTAAATGAAGCCACACGATGAACGAAACCCGGCATACTTACTGAAATGATAACATATACTGCTGCCCAAACCTTTCGCTTAACAATGCAATCATAGTTCTCGTCGATAAAGCAATCGAGAATGTGACTAACACGACGCACAAAGGAGGAAATGAGTACCAGGGTGTGCTTGTTAACTTGGTGGGTATCCCGCAAGGTGGTAATTTGCTTATGTACATCCGATTCGGTCTTGAGTGGCAACTTGTTGTAACTTTTTGCGGAGCGCAATTCATTCACGAAGAGAATTTCGCGGTGCATGTGGGCCAGAAGAGCCCTCATCCGCTGTGTAGGCGTAGTGCTTTCCACTGAAGCTGCCTGTTTCTGATCAAGGCTTGCTCTCTCGGGTCTGCGCTCGGGATGAAGGCGGCCAAATGAACGATGGACGGTCAATTCCCCTTCAGAGGGGCCCTCTTTAACTGACCAACTGAAGATGGGCTGTATCTCTTTTTTTGCTGAGGTCGGAGTGCCACTTTCTGTTATCTGGTGTGGCCCTTTCTGTTGAAGACCTTTATCGTGGACTTGGGATTTTGCTGCCTTGAGGACATGTGATGGTGGCATATAGTACGGATCTTCAATGTCCTCGAACTCGTTGTAATCTGCCATACCCTTCTCCGTGGCACGCAGTCGCCGCGTGTGGTCATAAAGAAATTGAAGATCGAGTTCAGTAAGATGCCGAGCAATAATGAGAGTTTCTGATGCCTAGAAAAGAGCAATATTATTTAGCCATTGGCATGACCTGCATCAAGTGTCATAGAATAATTGCCTTACCCCGGGCTTTGGAGAGCCCCAATAGTAGGGGAGTCCGTACGCATCAAGTGTCTTCGTGCTGAGGACTTTAGTGCTGGCTCTAGTGTAATTGGCAGTGTCGTTGTTAGATGAATCCCAAGAATACTTTCCTTCAAGGGCAATTACAGTGGGCAGTCTTTCAGAGGGTTCAGATTCCTCGGGAGAAGCCAGGATGAGCAGTGGCTCAGTTGAGGGGTGAGACTGCAAGATTGATTGCCAACGGCGCGCCTCGATGACGCTACCGTCATTTTGAAGCCTGTATACACAATTCCTTCGCTCAAGGTTGAGGTTTAACGCTGCTTTTACTGTGCACTGCACTCGGTATAGGAATTTCTGTGCCTGTTAATTACCATCTGGACAATTATATAGAGAACCAAATCGAAGAAACTGGCAAACCACACATCGCACTGGTCCCGATTCAGACAAAAGACAAACCCAGAGCTCATGGTAATTCTAATTGTTGGGGGAAATGGGCCGCCCCCAATTGTACGTGTGCTGATCGATGATGTTTTCTCATCATGGAGAAGAGTGGGTGAGCATGTTGCGATAAATTCTGAATGATTGTTATCCACAACTGTTCGTACAAAGGCACAATATCCCTGCAGGTTGGAAATAGCGAAGATATCGAGATTAACGGGGAGGGAATATTTCAAGACGTACTGTCACCAATGTTAAGAATCCAAAGCTCGGGGATATGAATGACTTCAGTGATGTGACCGTGTAAACGCCGAATGACTTGCTGGTTTTCTCGGGCCATAGATGAATCAAGATGGTAGGCAGACTGGACCAAAGGCCGAACCCACTGATAGTTTGACCGCTGGGTGTCATTTCTATTTCGTGTCTGTTGTAGTAGAAAATATGGGATCGCCATCAAACTGACGGTGGTTGGCCCTGAATGACCTGGGAGTTGAAATTCTACTGAAGCATAATCTGGTACAAATCGTTTCCCCTGGAATGCGGATACTTCCAGAGGGGATGAGAGAGAGTGTGAGAGCTTCGATAGTACGATGGCGTCTGTCTGTTTGCCTCTTTCATAGGCCTCCAGAGCGCATCTCTAATGAGCTCAGCGATAAGACGTAAGTATCCATACCCAAGGTCTTGGAGAGCACGCGATACACCTACGACGAAAGTTTTGAATTCGATATCATCGTGGCATACATGCCTTGGATATTGATAAGTATTGGTATAGAGAGATTTCATCAGCTGGGGAGGGTTAATCTTACATCCATCGCAGTTGCTGAGCCCCTTGGATCTCACTTGCTGGGCTGCTATTCTTGATTCTCAAAAGAACATGCTCCTCATGATCAAAAGTGCCCTGCTCTTGGGATGTAGCCTCGATTGAAAAGACTGTGGGATAGAAAGTGGACATAGGCCGTTTCTGTGAATTGTCTCGAGGAAGGACAGTATCAACCCCCGACTCTGCCCATCCACTACTCACACTAGTTATTCTATTCAACAATCGAGTTACCAAATCAGGAGACGCCATTGGTGATTTTCAACAAAATAGCTGAAATTTGCTTGTTGGTGTTAAGATCCAAGGCAGTTGAGAAAGGATGCTGTTATATGGAGGTGTTTGGAGATGACAACAGCCTCCTGGAAGAGCATGGGTCTTTCCTCTTTAAGCTTAGTCGACTTGGCTAAGATATCAAAAATGAATTGTATGGCACTGGTTCGCTCGTCTGCAGAAACCACCAGCCACACTGAAGGAGATCCCAATTATGGACGACTGCTTACAGCTAAATCAGAAGATACTGACAGAGAACTACAAGGGTTATTAAGCCCTGTATTTTATGGTCGACATTACCAATCGCACTTATACTAGAGCAAGAACTGCACCTTTCGCGATGAGGCCTTCCTTACAAGATACATCTTGTCTTTAGCCCTTATCTCTGTTGGCATAAGCCCGTTAAGTCTGTTGGAAGTCAAACGCCGTGTATGCGCGAACAGTTCCTCTTGAAATTCATCCGAAACCCATTGTTTGATGAGTAGGTAGTTGGAATCCCTCTAGATAGAAGTTCGATGTTGGTTACCATCCACTATGCAAAGCCAACCATGATTACTACGCAGTGGCTTACCTCGTCCCAATCCCAAGGAAGTCGGTATGCTATCAACGTTTCCGGTAGAAGATGCTGTCGGTGGACCTTGATCCAGGCTTGACGATTGTTCTCGGTGGTGGCTTGGTTGAGCCACTTTTGTTGATAGAGAATGGTTTGCGTGTAGTCGCCTGAGTAGCCGGCAGCAGCGAACTCTCGAGTAACTGCGTCGCTCAACTGGGTATCCTCATTCGTCGCCATGATCATTAGTAAGTTTTCAGGAGATGTAGGAATTCGCTGTTGTGTTTAATGTAACTGAGATGGCTGGGGGATTTGGCTATATCAACCCCGCTTTGAACCCACCAATAACGACACTCCCGGAAAGTGGCGCCAGATCGGACCTCAAAAGGAAAGTGAAAGTGAACCTGATTTCGATATTTGTCTATTACACACACAAAAGACCCAAGGCAATCAATCCCAATACTTAATCAGCCCATCCAACCCACCCGTAACCACCTTACTAGTTTCCTGAGGATGCCAATCCAAACACGTAGTCGCGCCGCCTTCTTTCCCACCCGCCAGGATCTTATGGTACATCTTACCGGTCTTCCAATCCCAGAAGCAGATGTAGCCACCGCTGTCACCGGAGGCGATGAACTGGCCATCGGGGGAGATCTTGATGTCGATGGCGTAGCCGGCGTTGTTGTGGCCGCGGAAACTCTTCTTCCGGTTTTGGCGGAACTTGTCGGTGGCGCCGTAGACGACGATTTGGTTGTCGCCGGATTGGAAGGCGACGTATTTGCCGTTCGGGTGCGGGGCGGCGCGCGTGAGTGCGAACATGTATGGCTCGGCGATGAATTTGATGGGGACCGGGATGCCGTATTCCCACGCGCGGAGGGACTTGTCGTCCGAGGTGGAGATGAAGCGACGGTTTTCGTCGACGAAGGTGATGGTGTTGATTGCCGCCAGGTGGTGGTCGTATTCTTGAACCAGTTCGCCGGAGCGGGTGTCGAACTGTACAATCTTCTTGTCGGACATACCGGCCAGGAACTCGTGGGAGTGCTCGGCGCCCGGGTTGAAGCGGACGACATGGGGGGTCTTGCCGGTGGAGAAGCGGCCGAGACATTTGCCGTACTCGGTATCCCAGAGCTTGATCTGGCGGTCGTACGAGGCTGTGAGGAAGGTGGTGCCTGTCGGATGGAAGTCGGTGTCCGTGATGGCTTTGGAGTGGCCGGAGAAAGTGCGGAGAAGTTCGCGCGAGTGGTAGGCGTCCCAGATCTTGGCCTTGCCGTCCGCGGCGGACGAGAGGAGAAGGTGTCCGGAGCGGGGGATGAAGCGGAGCGAGGTGATGGCTTTGGTGTGTGACTTCCAGGTGTGGATGAGTTTCTTGGGGATGAAGTTCTTGGTGCTGCCGGGCTCCTTGCGGAGGTCGATGTCCAGGTCCTGGGGGACGTGCATGTATGTGCGGCCCTGGTAGTCGAGTTCTTCGCTGCCGTGGAATTCGGTGGTTTCGACCTTGGCCGTATCGTCTTGGTAGTCGGTCGCTGCTTTGCTCATGGCGGGCATGTTGGATGGGGCCAGGTCTTCTTCCTCCTCCTCCACTTCGACGTATTCCTCGTCGCTGGCAAGTTCGCGGTCCTCCAGCGCGGCCTCTTCCTCGTAGGCACGGTCGTCCTGTTGGTACTTCGCCCATGGGCCGAGATAGGCGCCCTCACCTTCAACAATGCTGGGGTCACCCTTCCTTTGCCGCTTCGCACGGAGCGCTGCCGAAGCCTCCTTGGATGGTTTCATCTGGATGACGTCCCGGCCACCGAAATGAGCCGCGTTGTCAAGATTGCCGACGAACTGACCCGGGAGACCGGGATTGCGCGTGTAGCCTAGACTCTGGTAGGTGCGGTGTTGCGCGGCGAAGGTCGCCTCACTGATGGCTGCTTCTTCGGCATATCCGGTTGGGACATTCTTGCGCTTGAGGCCGTTGGCTGGTCCGGCAGGCTTGAACGGGTTGACGGGGCCTTGAGATGGCCGCGCGAGGTCATCGTAGGTTGCGTTGTAGGTCAGGGCGGTGGATGAGGTGTTAGCGAGCATCATCTGCATGTGCGCCTGGTCCTGTAGGGTTGTTAGATATCTCGCGCATAATGAATTGGCGAAGAAGCGAGATTAGGTGGCCAGCAGCAAGATTAAAATGGGGGACCAAACCTCTGTGTTCACTTCAGGCGCCGCAACAATCTTGGTCGCTGAGGGCACCGTAGGTTGGGCCTGGGTGGTCGGCTTGGTCGTGTCATCATCGCTGGAGTCGTAGCCAGCACCGAGTAATGAAGCCATGATGGTCAGGGAGGAGGGAGCGAACTGAACTTCCCCGATACGGCGAGAAGGAAGTCGAAGCTGAAGCTTGCCGATCGGCGCGGCGAAGTTGAACGGGGGAATTTTACGGGAGGCGGAAGGACCGCCCGCGCAGGAATAATAATGCCGGCAGACCTATGGCCGGGCCTGGCTGCTTCACCAACAGCCTACAGGGTACGGTCTACGCGGATCCCAAGGTATCGTACGCTCTTCATGTCACACCGCTGAGGTATATACAACAACATTATTGAAGACATCAACAGGAATTTGGCAACATTAGAACCCAAAGGATGTAAGTAACACTAAACAAACAAACAACTCAAGCAGCTGCCTCCAGGCGATCCGATTACCTCATCTATCGCCCACCAAAACCATCAAGATCTGGAGTCCCCCACGCGTTCGCTGTCATCAATGATATGCTTTCATATTCACGTCATATACAAGGTCTCGTCTGTTGCATGCGCCCACACGCCAGCTACAGCGTGGAGTAGCCGGGACTTGTGACGCGAGTGTGTCGGGATGCAGCAGCGAGACAGATACTCGCAGAACCATGCTTAGTCCCATCTTCCCAGCCAAAAGGAGAAGTCAAGACAACGCGCCACGCGACACGTCAGCCCGAGCGGCCGTTGCGCATTGCGTGCTCCGCCTTGCCGCGAAGTCAGTGAGACTCGTCGCGGATCAAGGCGACGATCATGCTGTAGAGGTAGAAGAAGAACATCAGGAGGTGGAAGCCCAGCTTGATGAAAGATTCCTGCAATTTCGCGTCAGCGGGCGGTCCGCTCCGATAGCGGAGTGGAGACGGTGCGGTCTAACCTTCTTGTGCACGTTCAGCTTGCGGAAAATCTCGGTCGCATCCAGGAGGTGCTGGTTCTCATAGATCCTACAGAAAGGGAGGCCCGATTAGCTGGGACGCTCGGTACGAGCCGCCGTGCGCGGCAGCGGAGCTGGGAGCAGCATACTTCTTGGCATTGAACGCCAACAGAGGCAGGTTCAGGACGATGGCAACCCAGTAGCCATTGATAATGAACAGGATGGTCAGGAATGCATGAACGGCGGCCTCAGGAACAATGTAGGCGTTAAGGCGGTTGCAGAGGTCGATGGGGTTGATGTAGTCACTGCGGGAGCGAACCGGATTAGCTTGCTTGGTTTCATCACGCTGTGCTGTCGCAACCACACGGCGATCTGGGAGCTCGTGCAAGCACCGGAAAGAAGCAGACATGAAAGCAGAGATAGGACCAGGCCATACCATTCCAAATCACTGTACATGATCGTAAAGAAGACCTGCAGGAACAGGTTGACGGCGTTGATCAACACCGCCAAAAGGTAGAGCCAGGCTTCGCCAGACATGGTGGGCAGGACAGAAAAGATATGCACAAAAGACCCGAGAGAGGTGCGAATGAGCAAACGGGAAGGAAGAGGAGAGCGGAGAGACGGCCGTGCTCGGGACAGAGATAGAACTCGAGGTAGCAGAGGAGAAGGGGCAAAGGTGAGAAGTGAAGGCGAAGGAAGTTGGAGCGATTGTGGACTCGAACCGATGGGGGAAAGCCGCGATTGGAGCTGGCAGGCGGTGAGGCTGAGGTTGTTCTGTCTGGGGGAGACCCGCGATCCGATGGCCGTGGAGATCTTCCAGTCACCTCCAGTCTACAGTTGACCCTTTCCAGTTTACACAGGACGTCGCTACATATCACTGTCGATTTCTCCCAGTCTTCCTACAGCAAGCCCCTCAACCAAAGGAAAAGACCAAGTGTCCAGACGAAGTAGCTAGGACAACCAGTCACGGTGGACCAGTCGCTAGTTGACGCTCGGCCGCGGTCCGGATACCGCACTGGCAGCAGACCACCACTGCCAATCACCACCCCGGAAGCTCAATCACGCGAACGGGCCGGGGAAGCAAGGGTAGGACGGCGGTTACAACTTCTACAAGACAGTGACCATCTCTCGGTCCTTGAGGAAGGATGCGGTATGATTGAGGAACCCTGCCAGCTCTTCGCAGCCGTCGATGACGTGGGGGAAACACGTGCTTCCATCCGCATCGGGCGGCTTCTACTGGCCGGCAGAATAGCCTCGCTAGTAGCGTCATCAGTAAATTGACCTCTATTTACACAGGTAACTTGTAATTAGCTAGCTAACATCGTCATGAAATTGAAGCAAGAAAAGGGGAGAAAAGGCAGAAAGCAGAAAGAAAGGGTCTCATCAGCATGCTCATCACCAAGTTACAGTCCCAATACAAAAACAATCATAGCCCATTAACCAGCAAAAGTAACCAGTGTATAATGGAACAAAATCAAGTGCCCCGGCCGGAGAGGGCCACCGACACGTATACCACGCTATCACCGCTTCTCAACCAGCAGGATATGCATCGCACCATAGGCGATTACAATGAACGCCCCCGAGATGATGGCCAAGCCAATGACATCCTTCCACAGGGCCAAGGTGTCAAAGCCGAACGCACTCAGGATGGATGCGCCGGGCACTTCAATGTCCAGGCCGTATTTGTGATCGATCAGAGTCAGGTAGGTCACTTCATTGACGATCAAGGCCTCGAAGCCGTAGTGGAAGATGGAAAGCTGAATGGTAGTTAGCAATCAACACGTAGGTTTAGACTCAGAACCATCAGAACTCACAGTTTGCAGCCACAAGGCAGACTTGGGGATGGCATCGTGGTTGAGTAGGAGACCAGCGAAGAGCAGACTGAACAACATCACCAGGCTCCCAATCAAGTTGGCCACGCCTCCATCCCGGAAGATAATGCCGATGAACAGGCAGATGTTGGCTGCCGCCAGGTTGAAGAGAACGAGTACCAAGATAAACCGGAAGAACTCGCCCCAAGCCGGGATCAGACCGGTCATGGGATACACAATGATACCCATGATAATCGGAGGGAGGAGCCGGAGGGGTACGATGTCAAACACCACCTTGGCCGCAAAGTAGGTAATCGGGTGATAGTAGCCATTGGCCCGCTCGCGCACAAAGAGGAGTCGCTCCCCGGAGAATACCGTCAGACTGGTAAGCGTGCTAAATCCGAACAACGCGAGAATGAAGAAGAAGAGACCCAACCGATTCTGGAAACCCTTGATGTCATCGGTCAGTCCGTAGAAGAGGTAACCACACAGGACAGCAAGAAGGATAGAGATGGCATAATGCGTGAGCATCAGCATAGGGTTTCGATACAGATTACGCCAGGTTCGCTGCGATAGGATAACGAATTGTCGCAGGAGGCCAATACGAGCGTAACCCTTGCCAGTTGCAGTAGGCGCAGACATCAGCTCCGGGTTAGCGAATCCATTAGCCGCACGTGCATTCTGGATGGCCGCCACGATCTCATCATGCACAGAACGTGCAATATCCGATCCTGCGTAGTTTGCGACCAGGATATCCAGGTCCGTCTGGCCTGGGGCGACTGGGGGTAGTTGGTCCGGATCATCGACGATATGAGATGGGGCACTGCCTGGCTGACGGGAAAGGCGCAGCCATTGCTGAGTGTTGTCGGCAACATCGTCCAACTGCACATCTTCTTCATCTGTCTTAGGGGTAGGTGGCGCTTCCGGGTCCTTCTTGCGGGAGTAGAGCTGTCTGTCCTGTTTTTGCTTGAGGGAAACACGCCGTTTGCTCTTCGGGCGTCGGTTTGCCTCGAAGGTGCTGCTGCTGTTTTCCTCAAAACTGGCGTTGGATGCGCTAGCGACTGACTTGACAGCTCTTAGGCTGCTCGAGGCCGTCTTGGGGGGATCCACTCGCACATCGAGCAGGGGAGACTCGTTTTGATGGGAGCGGGTCACACTGGCGTGCATCGTGAGGTCCACGAGGTAGTCCGCGATGTTGAAGCCGGGAGGACAAGAGTAGCCGGAGTTGTCAAAATATTGTTGACATGTGGAGAATGGACCTGAATAAACGGTCTTGCCTTGAGCCAGGAGGATAAGTCGGTCGAACAGCGCAACGATGTTGGAGCGTGGTTGGTGGATAGTGAAGATGACAGTACGGTTATAGGTTTTGGCCAATGTCACTAGACATTCGACCACATTGAATGCGTTATAGGCGTCCTGTTCAGATAGTGAGCACGATTCGCTGTTAATAGGGCTAGGAGAGGTCTTACCAATCCACTGGTGGGCTCATCTAGGAAGAGGATGCTCGGGCTGGTGACCAACTCGCAAGCAATTCCGACTCGGCGCTTCTCACCACCAGAGATGCCCCGGCCCTTGCCTTCTTCAGATCCAATCAGCTGGTCCTTGATATGGTAGATCCCAAGCTGCCTTTCGACCTCGAATACTCGTTGCTCCTTCGCCGTTCGGCTCATGTCTCGCGGCAACCGGAGTAACGCACTCGTCAAGATAGTCTCATGCACAGTTAGGGTGGGGAGCATGGTGTCTTCCTGGTCAACGAAACCAATCATAGTCTTGAAGTCATGGTCATTGATCTTCTCGCCATTGACATAGAAATCGCCACGGACCGTACCCCGCTTGTTCTTCCGAGCGAGAATGTCAAGAAAGGTGGTCTTTCCTGCACCCGAGGCGCCCATGATAGCTGTGATCTGACCAGGCTGGGAAGTACCTTGTATACCACTGAGGATCTCCCTCCCGTTCAGAAAATACGAAACGCTGTCCCAAGACAAGGCGGCCGGTCTATGCTCCGCCAAAAGCTTGGCGCCTTCGTCGTCCTCATCATCCGAAAGCGGCAACTGAATACGGCCGGCATATGACCTGCGCGACAGATACCATACCGACAGAATCACAGCAACGACAAAGAGGGCACATCCCGCGATTACGCTAGCAATGAGAGGAGTGTTAATCTGTTTGACCGGGCGAGTATATCCAGGGACGTCTGTCCGATACAGACACTCGCCGGAGTCGCAATTCAACGTAATACTCTTGTCACCAAACACCGCTTTAATCAATTCGTCCATGGCTGGTTCCTGGAACCTGCTTCCATCTTCCGGGCTGCCGCCCTCAGTGGACGACGACGTGAATGTAGCAGGGCCTACGATCGACTCTCGGAGAAAGTCACCGATGTCAATAGAACCCTCTTCGCCACAAAGCATGCGCCCTGGTATGCATTCGCAGTGGATGTTCTCACACGTGTAGCGGGTTTTGTTTTGGTTATGGGTGGTCTCCAAATCCCACTGACACGTATCCAAACCACAGTAGAACGATTCTACCCGGCCCACCCAGAATTGGAAGTTGCAAGTATCGTCTTCCGCCTCACAAGAGAACGTCACCTGCGGCTTGCGATCTTTGAGCTGATCAAGGATTTTGCGATTGGTCACATCACACATCTGGAAGTTCTCTTTGACAGTCACCCCCTGTTTGTAGCAAACTCCTCCTTCGCCTTCTGGCATCATCGCACTGCAAGCATCATCGGTTTGGCAGACGTTACAGTTGATTCCTTCCCAGCCATCTTTGCAAGAGCACTGATCGCCCTGGCGAGGGGACCTCTGGTGGCCGTCGGCCAGCGACCCACACAGAGGCTGCGCGCAATCATCGCCGCCAAAACCTGGGGGGCAGACACATTTCCCGGTGAATTTGTCACACGAAGCGAACTGGGCGCATTGAAAAGCGTCTAGTTGGCAGTTAAAGCACGGTGGGCAACCATCTGGACGATCGTCGAGTGCGGAGAAGAGCGGAGGTAGGAGGTCGGCCTCGGAGTAGTTACTCCGTGCTGCAACGGTAGAGACCGAGAGTGAGAGACCGAGAGCAAAGGATAGTTGAAGCGAAGAGCGCAGCCGCATGCTGTGCTGAACGTGTGGGAGTTACCCTCACACTTGGTACTAGCTGGCGGGCTGGCAGGCTGGCAGGCTATCGGACCGAGGAGAGAACCGGTGCGGAGTAAGCAGCAGCGACGACGACGGACGCCAAAGAATCAAGAGGAAGAATAGAACATCTGGATGGGGAGCAAAAGGACTGAAGACTCTCCTCGCAGAGTGAGGAAGATGCGATTCCCACCAAATGATTTGGCCGACGGAGATAACAACCAAAGGACAACCAAAGGAGCGGTAAGGGTGGGTTGGGGGAGCGAGAGGAGGACGAGGAGGTTGGAAGGGAAACCGGTTGAGGCGATGACGAGGGCGGAGAAGCGCCAATCAGTGGCCTGACAGCCTGGGGCACCCACCAATGGTGGCCCGGCGCGACGTGGTATCGTCGGGTACCTACCGGCCTACGGAGTAGCTACGGAGTATATTGCTAGCACCTATAGATGGAGTGGATATCGACTGGGATGGTCCCCCATGGCTAGTGGTATGGAATGCGTTGAGTTCAATGTGTATCATTTGGAGATTGCATCTGAGCCGATAATTCGCTGGATCCTCTCTCCGTATCTCCGTATCTGGTCCCAATCGGACAACCCCAGATCCAATTTCCACGTGACGGGTGCCTGGATCCCACCACCAGAGAGTCGAACAGTTCCTACCCACTCAGTCATCGTCTGGAAAGGACGGTATTTCTAGAGAGGACCAAATCCTGACCGTGCAACCCATTCACCACCATGGTCCACATCAAAGAGTTCGCCGTGGAGCAAGTATGTTCGCCCACCAGCCGATCTCCCAACCTGGCGGCCATCGTCTTTGCCCCGCATACCCCGACCGAGCCTGGCTGGCCATCTGCTAACCACGCAATGCCACCAGTGGATGGACAAATTTGAAACTACAGCCAAGTACAACGTGGCAGAGACATGCTGTGCCTCAATCTCGGTTAACGATCTCCGGGAGCTGTCGGAGGACAAGTCCGACCCGCTGGACTTGTCGACTAAGCTCACCTACGGCGCAATTCGTGGGTCGGAACGACTCCGGGGGAACCTGGCCGAGCTGTATTCGATTCAGACACCCCTGCCACTGGACAATGTTTTAATCACCGCCGGCGCCATTCAGGCCAACTTTCTTCTGCTGTACTCCTTGGTTGGCCCAGGCGACCATGTCATCTGCCACTACCCTACATATCAACAGCTCTACTCAGTCCCAGCGTCGCTCGGGGCCGAGGTGAGTCTGTGGAAGTCGAAAGAGACGGATGGCTGGAAGCTGGATACCAGTGAACTGAGAAACCTTGTCCGTCCAAATACGAAACTCATCATCCTCAAGTATAGTGGCCCTTTGATTGATCTCCCTGGCCAGCTTGTCCTCTAACCCAAGTCGTGCGTTTGCCTCCAGTAACCCCCAGAACCCCACCGGAGCTGTGATACCTCAAGCGACATTGAACGACATCGTTGATATTGCACGGAACTCATCCATCATCATTCATGCAGATGAAGTGTATCGACCGATATTCCATTCAATCAGCCCCAAAGATGACCAGTTCCCATCATCACTCCTGTCCCTAGGATACGAACATACTGTAGTGACGGGCTCCATGTCCAAGGCATATAGCCTGGCGGGACTTCGTGTTGGATGGATTGCATCTCGCGATCGCTCGATCATTGAGACATGCGCCAACGCCAGAGACTACACAACCATCTCCGTCGGCCAGTTGGACGACGCCATTGCGGGCTACGCCTTATCTCCGGCTTGTGAGACCAACCTCGTCGAGAGAAACCTTGAACTAGCCCGACGGAACCTAGCAATTTTGGAGAAGTTTATCGAGGCCCATCGCTGGGCATGTGATTGGGTCAAGCCACGAGCGGGTACGACGGCATTTGTGCGCTTTAGCAATATGGGGAATCCGGTTGATGATGTAGCCTTTTGTGAGAGACTCCTGGAAAAGGTTGGTGTGATGTTTGTCCCTGGCAGTTTATGTTTTGGGGAAGGCGAGGATTTTAAGGGCTATGTCCGGATCGGGTATGTGTGCGAGACAGAAGTGCTGGAGCAAGCCATGGAGGCGTTGCGATCGTTCATGGACGAGGAATACAAGAATGTGCCGGTGGTGCAGAGGGAGTAGTAGATGGACGCGTGGACCGAAACCGCTTAGTTGCCAAGTCGTGCACATGTGAAACATAGTTAGATCCAAGGCTTGTTATTTCCACTGGGCCATTGTCTGGTTCACCAGCCAGTCAACTTGGCAGAACCCCGCCTTCTGGCTTGCCTAATGCCCGCCTAAATCCAACTCCCGATTAAGGGGTGGTTCCGCGGTGGCCATCAAATTGCCGGTGGGGACGATCTCCAGTGCATCGGGTGCATAACTTGTCATAGCTCAGCGCCTGAGAGTTTCCGCCCACCCAACCGAGGCAACTCTGGGTCTTATGTTGAGAGATGACGGTGTACACAGAGCCTGTCAGCCTCAAGGCTGTGAATACCTTGTTCCCTTGTTTCCTTGTTGCCTTGTTCCATTGTTCCCTCTAGCTTCCTTAAATCCCAGGCCATCCTAGCCCCTCTCATCTGACAGCCTTTCTTTCTTTCTTTCTTCTCTTCCGATCCCTGCAGGCAGGCCATACATACCCTTTGGCATTTTGGTCAACCCATTCAACGTAGTCAGCGATTTGATTTGAACATGCCTATAATTCCGGGTATGTTGAGCCATTCTGCCATGATTATTCTCTAACCCGGTGAATCCCCGTTGCTGACCCCAAGGCCTGTCAGATCTCCCTATCCCTCTCACCATCGCCGGTCCGGCGGTGGTAGCCACCCTCGCATATCTTAATGCCAAATTTTCTGTATCCTACGATAAGCATATGTTAAAGTCGATGATCAACACTGCCAGAAACACCAAATCCGCCCCACTCCGTGATGAAGTCAACCATTTCTACGTGTTGGAGAAGCATGCCCACGATCCGAAGATCAAGGACCGGCCGTTTATCGTGTACGATGGACGCAGCTGGACGTTCCATGAGACATACGTGCTGGTGCTGCGATACGGCGCCTGGTTCAAGCAAGTCCACGGAGTCAAGCCCCGGGAAGTCGTCGCCATGGACTTCATGAACTCTGCCACATTTGTTTTCGTTTGGTTCGGTCTCTGGAGTATTGGGGCCGTGCCCGCCTTCATCAATTATAACCTGACTGGAAACCCCTTGACACACTCGATACGGGCATCCACCGCACGGGTACTGCTCGTTGAGGAGGAACTTCGCCCACGTTTCTCACCCGAACAATTGGAAATGTTCGCTGCACCTGACTTTCGGGACGGAAAAGGCCCAGTTGACCTGATCTTCTTCACTCCAGAGGTCGAGGCACAGATCCTACAGATGGAGCCCACACGGGAGAATAACACAGCCCGGGGCGGTATTCAACTACGCGACATGGCCGTGCTGATCTACACGAGTGGGACTACGGGCCTTCCCAAGCCCGCCATTCTCCCTTGGAGGAAGGTCTGGGCTAGTGGTGTACTCATGCATAACTGGTTGAGTCTGACGAAAGATGACCGGATGTTCACAGTACGTGATAACAGGTTTCGCTGGCTTTTTTTCCATTCTAATAAAGCTTACATGATATATAGTGCATGCCTCTCTATCACTCATCCGCGGCCATCGTAGGCGTCGTGTCGTGTTTATGGACGGGAGCAGCCGCAATTATTGGTCGCAAATTCTCATCCCGGAAATTCTGGTCGGAAGTCCGGGATACCGATGCGACGATCATTCAGTACGTGGGCGAGACCATGCGATATCTCCTAGCCGTGCCGCCCTCAATAGATCCCATCACAGGGGAAGATCTGGACAAGAAACATAGGGTTCGACTGGCCCTGGGCAACGGCCTGCGCCCGGACATCTGGAACCGGGTGAAGGAACGTTACAATATCCCTACCATTGCTGAGTTCTACGCTTCTACCGAAGGAACAGGTGGATTATTCAACCTCTCGTCCAACAACTTCTCCGCCGGAGCAATCGGCCGCAACGGGGCGCTCACCAGTATGATCATCGGTCGTGGTATCGCTATCGTCCAAGTCGATCAGGAATCACAGGAACCCTGGCGGGATCCCAAGACGGGATTCTGTAAGAAGGTCCCGTGGGGCGAGCCCGGTGAGCTGCTGCACGTGCTCAACCCCCAGGATCCGGGGGAAACCTTTGGTGGTTATTACGGGAACACCAAGGCCACCGAGAGCAAGATCCTCCGCGATGTGTTGCGCAAAGGCGACGTCTACTACCGATCTGGTGACATGGTCCGGTGGGACAAGGAGGGCCGCTGGTACTTCTCGGACCGTCTGGGCGACACATTCCGATGGAAGAGCGAGAACGTGTCGACCAGCGAGGTGGGCGAGGTCCTGGGCGTGCATCCGGCTGTGCACGAAGCCAACGTCTACGGAGTCGCTTTGCCGAACCATGATGGGCGTGCTGGCTGTGCGGCCATTGTTTTCCAGCAGCAGACGCGGGCTGAGGACCAGTCTGTGGTGCTCCCTCCCTCGGATGAAGTTCTCAGCAGTGTGGCAGCGCATGTGCTGAAGAGCCTTCCACGCTTTGCTGCTCCCCAGTTCCTGCGCGTCATGGCGGAGATGGAAGCGACAGGGAACAACAAACAGCAAAAGCATATCCTTCGAACACAAGGGGTGGATCCTTCGCTGGTGCCTGCGAGCGATAGGATGTACTGGCTACAGGGGAACCAGTATGTTCCGTTTGAGGCGAAGGACTGGAACCGATTGCAGGCTGGGAAGGCCAAGCTGTAGATCCGGCTTTCTTATCTGCGTTGGACCTGCAAGATTTGCGTATAACACATAGAGACAAGTCCGAACGGCACGGGTGTTATGTCTTGCTCTGCTTCGATTCGTTTTTGGGCGTTGTGTTTGTTTACGACCCATCTAGTATATAAATATATGTAAATCGCCGTGGATATTGACGGGCAACCGAAATATATATCGTGGGCTCATGATATCATCAAACTCATTCTTGGCCGACTTGGACTTCTGTGAGATAAATGTCCAGTAGTAATGAATCCAAGTCTCTCATCACGGAGTAGATGGATGGATGTAGTGATTAGTACCTGGTTGTCGGCGAGCCAGACCGGGAGTTCGGCGGGATGACGCGAGGCATAAAGCCTACTCGGAAACTGGCCGCTCGATCCCGGTCTCGGAAATGCCCAGCGATCCGAGGTACAAAACCCAGCACCTTACCACCTTGGATTCTACTTGGTTTTCATCTCTCTGTAACCCAATGAATTAATCGACCTCATCCAATCTCACCATGTCCCTTTCCTCCGCAACCCGGTGGTCCACGCGATCCATTCTCCGTCCGCTCCCCCACCTCAGCGCCTCGACGCGGGCCTTCTCCATCCATCACCCTCTCCGCACCGACGCCTCCGCATCAACCATTGCGACGTCCTTCCTCTCCCGATTCCAGTCCCTCGGCCCGCAAACCCGCTCCCAAACCCTCGATGCAAACCAACTCCAATTGCTATCTCTCACGCTCAACCGTCCATCCCTCTTCCCCAATGCCCCCTCCCTATCCAACACCCCAGCCTCTCTCTCAGCTGGCACTCCCCTCCCCGCAGGCTACCACTTAGTCTACTTCACCCCTGCATTCCTAGAAAATGAACTCGGCGCCGACGGCACCGACACCTCCTATAACCCTGCCTCGCCGTTCACGCGCCGCATGTGGGCCGGCGGGGAAGTCCACTGGCCTCGGGGAAAAGACGGGAAGCCGAACTACCTCCGAGTGGGGCAGGAGGTCCAGGAGACGACGACGGTACTGAGCGCGGAACCCAAGATTGTAAAGAAAACGGGCGAGGAGATGATTGTTGTGGGGGTCGAGAAGGAGTTTAGGAATGAGTTTGGGGTGGCGGTTTTGGATCGCAGGTGTGTATATGCCATCCGGATGGTCGGTGTTTGGATTGGATGAATGCTGATGAGTTGTTAATAATAGGAACTGGGTATTCCGCAAAGCACTCACCACTCCGGCACCAAGTACTTCTTCCACTCCCCCAGCAACACAGGCGTTCAATGGCCCGGCTAGTTCGTCCACCATCGCAAGTGGCAACACGCACACGCGCACTCTGCGCCAAACCGCCGTGACTCTGTTCCGATTCTCTGCGCTGACGTTCAATCCGCATAAAATCCATTACTCGACCCCGTGGGCACGCGATGTGGAAGGCCACAAGGATATTGTCGTGCATGGGCCGCTGAACCTCATCTCGATCTTGGATCTGTGGCGTGATACGCGGAAGATGGAGGGTGAGGACCTGGTCCTTCCGGAGAAGATCGCCTACCGGGCTACGAGTCCGTTGTATGCGGAGAATGAGTACCGGATTGTGTTGGATGAGGAGGCGGGGGATGGAGTGGGGAGAGTGCAGATTCTTGCTCCGGGTGAGGTGGTTGCCATGAAGGCGGAGATCCAGTAGTCCTTTACTAAGGCATGTATATAGTTTTCTTTAATGTGGTTACTGTCTAGGAGCAGGCTATAGCTTCAGGCACGAACATGGTCTGACACTCAACTGTATCGGCGAATAAAGGTTACACAACGAATACCAATCCCCATGACATCAAAATCCTACCAATTTCCAAGACAATCAGGCCATAACAATCAAATCTATTCCCAAACATCACCCTTCATCATGCTGCCACCCTCACTCAACTATTCTACAGAGTATACTTAGGGCTCGGACTTAACCGGAGATAGCACCGCCTTATCGTCCCCTCCCCCCAACAGCCACCCTTGAATCTGACATCTGACATCTGACACCAACCAACCAACCTAACCTCTAGCTCCATCCAACCTCAATCACACTCCGTCCTTCCCCTATCATCCATTCATTCATTCCCTTAATTACATATAAACCCCCCTCATACATATTCAAACCACCCTAAAAATCAGAAATGTCCTCCCATCCCCCAACCACCACCAAAGACAAGAAACGAACCCGAGTCCAACTCTCCTGCACCGCCTGTCGAAGCCGCAAGTACTACCCCCCAATCCATCCCCATCCCCACCTCCCTCATATTCCATATTCTATATTCGACCATACCTAACCACCAGACCCAAATACCAACAGATTGAAATGCGACCGCATCCACCCCTGCACAAACTGCAAGAAACGCAATGAAACAAGCACCTGTACATTCATCGGGCGAGGTCCGCGCGGAAAGGTCTCGAATGGACGGACGAGTCCCGCGCATGTTCAGGATCGGTTACAGCATTTGGAGAATTTGATTTTGTCGTTTACGCAGCAGCAGCAGCAGCAGCAGCAAGTACAACAGAAACAGGAGCAGCAGAGGGTGGGCGGCGAGCAGGTGGTTGGGGCAGGGGTTGGGGTTGGGGTGGCTGCACCGCCGCAGCAGCAGCGGACACCGTCGTCAGTGGAAGAAGAGGAGGAGGAATCATCGCCTTCGGGGTCGGATCCGGCTGGACGGTTGGTGGTTGGGGAGGAGGGCACGAGGTATATTGATGGGGCGCATTGGAGTGCGATTCTTGAGGAGGTGAGTGTCCTTCTTGTTCTGGGGTGGGGTGGGGGCTAATGGGGTATGTGGGTGTAGATTAGTGGGGTGAGGGAATATTTGCGGGATAATGAGGAGATGGGACCCTCGGATGAGGAGCACGGGGATGAGGAGACGGTGAGTGCTCCGTCGGCGCCGACATTGTTGTTAGGCTTGCATCGCCAGGTCAGTCGGGAGGAGTTGTTGAATGGGCTGCCTCCCCGGCCGGTGGTCGATCGGGTGGTGGCCTTGTTTGTGAATAGTAAAGAGCCGACGACAGGTATGTGCCTGGTGTGGTGTTGATGAGGTGGTTGTGCTGATGTGAATAGTTTTGGTGCATATGCCGACGTTTCAGAAAGATGTAAGTTGGTTCCATAGGTGAAGGGGTGTGTTGCTGACATGCGCAGTATATTCGATTCTGGTCGAGGCCGAGGGATGTGTCTATCGCTTGGTTAGGACTGCTGTATGCGTGTCTTACGATGGCGATTTCGATCCATCAGCGCACAGGGGAGCCGTTGCCGGTGGACCTGGGGGATCCGATGGAGGTCGTCAACAAGTTCCGGCTCTTGACAGCGCAGTGTCTAGTCAAGTCGAACTATACCGTGCCAGGTCGGTACAAAGTGGAGGCCCTCTTCCTTTACACGATGGGCGAGTTCTACCGGAGCGAGGATGCTCAGGTCGGAGTGTCGTTTCTGCTGGGAAACACCATCCGGCTGGCCATGCGGACAGGATACCACCGCGACCCACAGCAGTTCCCTGATGTGTCGCCATACGAAGGCGAGATGAGACGGCGGGTCTGGGCAATCCTGCGCCAGCTGGATATCCTGATCTCATTCCAGGTTGGGCTTCCGCGGAGTATACAAGACTGGCAGCAGGACGTGGAGCCCCCGCGCAATCTCTCTGACGATGACTTTGACGAATCGACCGCCGAACTCCCCCCGTCTCGACCGGAGACCGAACTCACCACGATGGGGTATATCCGCGGCAAGCTGCGACTCATGGGTGTCTTCGGGAAGATCGCTGATCTGGCGTACTCGCGCGATTCTGTGACGTATGATGAAACGCTTGCCTTGGACCGACAGCTCGAGGAAGCGCACGACCTGATCCCGTCGGTCTTCAAGATGCGCCCTCTCGATCAGTGTATCGTGGATCCGTCGTACCTGATCCTGAGGCGGTACACATTGGAGCTGCTGTACCAGAAGGCCCGCTGCGTGTTGCATCGGAGATACCTGTCTGAGGTGCACACCAACCTCCGGTATGCGTTTTCACGGTGGGTGTGTATGAGCGCATCCAAGGAGATTCTCCAGCACCAGGCGGATGTATACCACGAGACGCAACCCGGCGGTCTTCTCTATAGGGACCGGCAATTCCCGAACTCACTCCAGCACGCGGATTACCTGCTCGCCGCGATGATCATCTGCCTCGAGTTGTCACAGAACACTACCGGCGCACCGACGGAGGGCGCCGACAAGGACGTAGCGGTGGTCATCCGAGGCCGCGAGGACCTGCTCTCGACCATTGAGACGTCGTATCAGATTTTCGACCAGCAGCGTCAAAAGTCAGCGGATGCCCAGAAAGCATACGCGGCACTGACGATTATGCTCCGGCGGGTGAAGGGGCAGACGGGCAGCGAGCAATTGACTTCTAGTGAGTTGGAGGAGATGTTGCGGTATACAAGGCTAACGGGTCCAGCGCAACCACCACCGTATGGAAGCTGGTCGGAGAACCCGTACCCGCTGAGTGAGATACCGATGGGCATCACACCAGAGTATCACTCACTCGACGTGATCGGGGAGATGCTCGATGCGCCGACCAATCTAGACTGGGTAAGTGAGCCGCCACAGACGTTGACCAGGACTAACGGGCGTAGCATCTCTGGGACCAGCAGATCCGAGACGCGGACATGGGGTTATGGGATGACACGAATATGCCAGACATGGCTGTATAGAGCGTATCGTATTGTAGGCAATAGTGTCACATAGATCGGAGTAGCATAGAGTGCCATTCATTCACCCTTCCCAGACCCGATCCGAGATAAGCTCGTCGGAGCGGAGATCCCTCGGAAGCCGACAAAAAAGTCCCAACACCAACATCTCTTCCACCATCACACTCCTCAATTCCACCACCACCACACCCTTCCAACCTCTACCACAACCACCATGATGCGCCCTCCGATACCACGCAGCCTACCCACCCGACTACACCAGTCGCTCCCGGCGCATCGCCACATCTCCTCCAAACCAACCGCATCACCACTGCACCTCTACCACAACCACCACCGCCCAACCCCCATCAACCAAACACCCTCACCCTCAACCCCAAGAGCAATCACCAAAACGCAAACCCGACCCTTCCTCTCCTCCCTCCTCCCCGGCTCCTCCTCCTCCCCCAACAACAATTCCAACTCCAACAAACGCCACGTCTCCGCAACCCGCACCCTCCCCTACCCCCCGGCACCGCTATTCGCCATAATCTCCTCGGTGGAATCCTACTCCTCATTCCTCCCCTTCCTGACAGCCTCCACCGTAACGCACCGCGACCCGACCACAAAACACCCCACCCGCGCCTTCCTCACCGTCGGATACGGCCCGCTCAGCGAAACCTTCACGTCCAAGGTAACCTGCGACGAGGAGAAATATATCGTGGAGGCGAAAAGCGGGAATGTGTTTGGGGTGGGCAAGAAAGATGGCCAGGAGGGGTTTCCGGGTGCGGATGAGGGGATTTTTGAGTATTTGAGTACGAGGTGGGAGTTGAGGGAGTTGGAGGGGAATGGGGAGGGGGGGACGGAGGTTAAGTTGGATATTAGGTTTGAGTTTAAGAGTCAGTTGCATGCTATGCTTATGGGGAAGGTGGAGGGGGAGATGGCGGGGGTTATGATTCAGGCTTTTGAGAGGAGGATTAGGGATGTTTTGGGGGGTAATTAGGGAATTTGTTTTGAAGGACGAAGGGGTTTAGAGAAGAATGGATGGACAAGTGTAAGATATGGGTGGGAGGCGGTAGTTGGATAGAGGGTGAAGCATAGAACACCCGTTATTGGCATAGAATAGAACATTGTATATAATACAGTTAGTTTATCACAAATTAACAGACAAAAGGAAACTACAGCATGCTCAAGTTCCGCCCAGCGTTCCGCCCGCCCTTCACCGAGCCGATCGCATTGTAGTTGTCAAACACCACCTCCCAGTTGATCCGGTCCCACCACCGCTCCAGGTACTCGGCCTTGCCGCCAATGCCGTAGTCCATCATCCACACATGCTCCCACGTGTTCACACACAGAATCGGGTGCACGTCCAATGCTCCCGGCGCCAGGTTCTTCTGGTGGGCCGCGTGCGCGCCCATCGCCCCGGCGAACTGGTTACCCAACGGCGCGTCAGGCGAGTGTGTTGCCATGTCCACCGGTTGGCGCCGCGAGTACGCAGCCGGGTACGGCGAGCCCGCGTTGTACGTGCAGAAAATGTGCATCAGTCCCTCCCTATCCAGGTTCTTGGCCAGCCAGACGAAGCCCGGGCCGAACATGGCGTTGGCAGTAGCCAGGAAATCGAGCTTCAGGGATTCGATCGAGGAGCAGGTGTCGACGATATCTTTGGAGAACTTTTCGGGAATCTGGGTGGTAGTGGGAGACTGTTCCTGTTAGATGAGCCCGTTCAGTTCGGTCCGGGCACACTCACCAGGCAGTTGAAGAAGAAGTGGTTGTTGTGGGCCATCGAGGCGTAGTTGAACACGGACGCCATCTCCGGCCGCCGGGAGTACTTGACCAGCAGTTCTCCGGGCTTCGCATCGGCATCGACCGTGTCTGTAGCCGGTTAGCACTGGCTGATTAGAGGAAAGCCCAAGGGCTACCCACCCTGCGTCATCAGGTTCAGCTTGTCAACGATCAGGCCCTGGTATTGCGTCCAGGAGAAATCGAACGCCTCTGGTGATAGCAGCTCCGGAACGCCATTGTTCTTGAAGTATTGGTCGTTGGTTAATTGGGGCACGCGGTGCAGGCTGCGGACCTGGAAGCGTGGGAGCGCGGAGACGGGCTTCTGCGGAGGTCGTCAGTCGAGGCCACCGGGGCATTGGGGGAAAGCCAGCTCACCTGGGAAAGAGCGGAGGCTGCACGCAGGCCGGACTGCGGCCGGAAGAGGTGGTTCAACATGGTGATGGATGGGCAGGTGACGAGTTGCAGAGCAGCAGCGGTGATGAAGGACCACCGCAGAATTTCCCATCGCCGAACGCTTCCTGCCCCGTTTGGGATTAGCGCGGATGATATAAGCCGGCGCCAACTCGGCCAATCACCACGCCGCGATTTACTTCCAGCCATCTCTGCATCATCTTCTTCGCTTCTTCACCTCTTCTTCTCCTCTACGCGCCGTCTTCTGCACGCGACGGTTGGATTCCAAACCCCTGAGCCTGTCATGGATCGACGCCTTCCCGTGGCTGCTCCCGGCGCTATCTCAACCACCCTCATTAGCCCATGGCCATATGCTCCATCCACTGGGTCTATTTTGGGCGGCGCCTGCAGCTGGTGATGTTTGGATCATGATGCTGCAGAAGTCGGGCAGCAAATAGCGCTGAGCAGCAAGGTGAGACCGCCGTGGTCTCGCTTTGTCGCAGGAGGCAAATGTCTTTGTAAGTTGCTCATTGTTCTTGCACCCATCCACTGCCTGGTGCAGAGTTCCTTGTCTCAAACTTTCTTTCACACACAACGCTCTTTCTTTGGCCCAAGTCCATTCAGCTTCTATTTCTTTTTGATTCTCTCTTCTATCAATTCTTTAGGAAACACTCATACTGCAATGACGATGCCAATCCATTCTGGCACCAGCCCGACAATGATACTGCTCCTCGCCCTCATCGCTTCGACGGTATCGCCAACGCAGGCCTTTGGCTTGATACCGCGAAGTGACGACTCCTGTCCCACCAACTATAACAAATGTGCAGACAGCAAATTGCCGGCTTCATTCTGCTGTTCCAGCTCATCCACCTGCATCAGCCTGGACGACTCCAGCTCCGCCATCTGCTGTCCGGACGGCGAGAGCTGTGACTACATCGAGCCCATCACCTGCAATGTGCAGCTGCAGAACGCAACCGCACACCCCAAGAACTCTGTCAAGACCACCCGGCTGGACGACTCCCTCCCTACGTGTGGTGATGCGTGCTGTCCCTTCGGATACACCTGCACCGGGGACTCACTGTGTGCCATGAACACGTCCAGCGCGTCCACTGCCGCCGCCAGCCAGTCATCCACCATGTCCATGTCCACGTCCACAGCTGGGTCAACGTCCACAGGATCAGTGACCTCCTTCACAACCTCAGCCTCTACCACCGACGCCTCCGATCCCACGATCGTCCCTGTCACCACCGGTTCCAAAAGCGCCATCTCCGACAGCAGCAGTAACAGCAAGGGCAGCAACAGCACATCCGCCGCTGCCCTCACATCAAAGAGCACCTGCTCCTCATACCCCACCACCGCCATCCTAGCCGGCTTCTTCCCCGGCGCCATATTCGGCGGTGTACTAGCTCTCCTCTCCCTCTTCCTCTACTGCAAATGGCAAAGGAAACACCAGCCCCCCTCGGCTAAAGTAGCCCAATTCACCCGCCGCTCCTCAAAGGGCACCCTCATCGGGATCTCCTCCCCCATCCCATCCGACGAATCCTCCTACCGAACCGACTTCCTCCTACGTCGAAACCGCTCCACAAAACGCTACTCGGAAGGCGCCCGGTCACGGTTCCAACGGACTGGAACAAGAGTCCGAAGTCTATTCAACCCTAACGCCCTGCCCAAGGCCAGCTCTCCGAAGACTCTGGTTCCAGAAAGAGGAGGCGGCATGCCAGCTCGTGTACCGGTGCCTGTTCCCCCGTTGCCGATCTCCGTGACCCCATTGCAACCGGGACGATCAGCTTCGAAGAAGACATTGGCCCGGACGGAGAGTATCAGGGTGTATACGCCGCCGGGGGTATTTGCCACGACGGGAGTGTTGAAGCCGGAACCGTACCCGACGCATATTCGAACCGAGGGGACGTTTGATGCGATGGATAAGTGTTGATGATTATAATACTTTCGTTACTTGAAACTTTAGTTGATGAGGTATTTCGTTATGATAAGTTAAGTTTGTTTTGATCTAGGATAGAGTAATAGTGGTGTGGTGTGGTGTGGTGTGGTGTATTCGTGCTAGTTTAGATACCTGAATAGTTAGTTGAAATGGCTTGACTTTATAAGACACAAATATAATTCATGAAAATACGAGACTATACTAGACACGACCCGCTCCAAACAAGCAAGCAGGATCGAAAAAAAATCCAACTAACCTCACTTCAATCGTTTCTCGCGCCAACTCGCCACCAACTTCTTCACTTCCTTTAATAAGCCCACGATGAGCGGCACGCCGACTGGTCCCAAGAGTGGCAAGTACACTGCCACCTTGTGCTCATCCGGGAAATACACCTGGCCGACCATGCTCTTCTCGAAGAAGCTGCGCTCGGCTTCGACTTCGGCAACGCGGGCACTCGCCAGGGCGGCTTGGAATTGGCCGTGGCGGAGATGGGTGCATGCGGAGGTGAGGTGGGAGAGGGTGGTGGAGACGGAGGTGGCCACGGTTGCCGGGATGGGGATGGAAGGAAGGGATTCGGTCAGGCGGGCGAGGGAGCCCATGGTCGAGGAGGCGGAGAGGAGGAGGGTCGCGGCGCGGATACGGGTGAGGGTTTGCAGACGGAGGGGTAGAGGGGGTGGGGTGGAGGGCGCGCCGAGGAGGGTGAGGAGCTGGTGGGAGAAGGTCATGAAAGCTGGGCCAAGTGTGTCCTTGGTAAGATGCTGGAGGGGGCCGGGGGCGTCAGTCGGGGCCGGGTTGAGCAAGAAGACGCCGCCCCATTGCGGAATGATCCAGCTGGTAGCCAGGCTGTCTTTGACGACGAGCGGAGACTGCGACGGGGCCGGGACGTAGAGGATGAAGTTGATGGTTGGGCCGGAGCCGATGCTCGGGCTGAGGGGCCATTCGGCGGCGTTGATGAACGCGCTGAGGTCGTCTTTCTTGAGCGTCCAGGCGGCGTGCGTCTCGTCGTATTCGGGAGCTGGGGCAGTAGGGGAAAAGCCCGCATAGAGCTGGACTTGCGTATCGACGGTGAAGTTGCTGATGGGAGAAAAGGCCTCGAGGACGGGGGTGATGTAGTCGTGCACGGCGGCTTGGATGTCCCAGGAGGAGGGGGCGGCGCCGGGGGTGAAGAGGCTAAACGCGAGATGATAGGTGTCGGCGTATTTCATGGAGCGGCGCAGGCGGCGGGTGACGCTTTCTGCGAGATCCGGGGAAATGTGTGCGCTGGGGATGTTGTTCTCGGAGAGGACCTGGGCAATAATGGCTTTCTCTTCGGCGAAGAGAAGCTGCAACTCGCCTGCAATGAAGGCGGACAGCGGCGAATTGGACGCCGATGGGGGTGGGATCTGGCTCGGAGGATAAAAGACATCGAGCTGGGTGGTGTCGGGGTGGAGGGCTGCTTGGGGCGTGGTCAGGTCGTCCTGGGGCACCAGACGGACGGTCAATGCGGTGTCGGCAGCGTCGTCGGCGGAGGACTGGTCGGGGTTCTCGTTGGAAAGCTTCAGTCGCAGGTGGTGCGCGGAGAATTCATTAAGGTCATCGAGGGTGTGCTGGGTGGAACGGAGGAGATGCTGAGCCTCGATCTCGGGCAGGGAGGGGGTCTCGACGCGGATCTCGAGGGGGAAGACTGGCCGACAGGTCTGGAGATGTCAACGGAGTTCAGATTGCACAATGCTCACGAGGGGCTCACCTTGCCATCGGCCCAATCGATCATGTCCGGGACGGGCAGTCGGGCACGGTAGATGGAGGTGGTCTTCCACCAGATGGGAAAGCCCAGGAAGATAATCACAGCCCAGAAGGCCGCAATGACCTTGAACCGGGTCCGAATGGCCTCGGGGGTCTCCGGGGCTGGCAGACGCGGGGTGGCGGTCATGGCGTGGTCGGGGGAGACAGTCTGGAGAGACGTCTGGGCATCATTCTTGGCAGTCATGACCAGGTCATGCTTGGAGGGAGGGAGTGGTTGGAGTGGAGGTGAAGTTGGAGAAGTGAGAGATGGACATGGAGATGCGGCAGCCAAGGCGGAGAGCGGAGCTGGACCCCCGCCAGTTGGCCGTCCCCCATGACTACGGACGACATCAATCATCTACTCACGATACTAGTACCATTGCTAATCTATCCGAATAAATCACGCCTCCGGGTATCTAACCAATGCGCCATTACCATAAACAACCAAGAAACCCCCTAATATTCCTTTTCAAAGAGCTTCTGGATCGGTTTGGCCGCCTGCTCGGGTTAGCTGGATCCACATCGAGGGAATGAAGGGAGGCCTACGTCGATAAACCGTTCCAGGTCCTTGTCCAGGCTGGCCAGATCCTCCTTTCGTTTGTTGTTCTCCGCAATCAATGCCTGCTTGCGCTTCAGCAGCTCCTGTCGTGCCTGCTCCAACTTCTCCCGCTCCGCATGTTCGTGGTTGATCCGCGCGATCATCAATTCGTGTTCATCGGACTGCTGATGCTCGGGGTGCAGAGCCAAAAACTCCTCGAGCGGGATCAAGGGGAGGGCGCGATATTTGTGACTATCCAGATCAGTACACACGCCATCCATCGACGGATAGCACCTACTCGTAGGACTCGCAGGCGGCAATCTCGCCAGTGAGATGCCGTTGCTCATAGTACAGGTTCTGGAGTTGCAAATGGAGACGGTCGATCTCCTGGCGGGCCTCTGCAGTGGACTGTTTGGTCTCGCGTACGTGCACGATCGCATCGCGGTTCTGGCCCCGCAGGCGAGCCAGCAGAGCAAACAACTGTTTCTGCTCCCTCGAGGCCGCCAGGACGCGATCGTGGGGGTCGGTGGACAGGTCGGCGGTGGGATCCAAGGCGGCTAGCAGCTTCATGCATTGATCGCGGGTCTCAGCACTGAGCCCGAGCACGGGCAGCAGCGAGGGATTGGCGACGATGTCCCGGATGGCCATGGCGAAGGAATGGTGGTTGTCACAGGATTGGAAATTGTTCCGACGGAGAGACGGAGTGTGGTTTGTGGTTTGTGGTTCGGAGGTGGCTGGTGGCAAGATGCAACGGCAACGTGGAGCAGACGCGGTCGCTGATGGGCTGAACAAGCAGGTTGGGTTCAGAGGATGAGCCACTGGGAAGTTTCTGGTGGATGATGGCGTGTAGAATTGCTTGCTGCCAGGTCGGCGAGGCTGGCCTGAAAAAGGCGTTGTGCCGCAGGAGAAGCCGGAAGGACCACCCGGATTTCCCCACCGAGATTTGGCTGTTTGTCGCTCTGGCTTCTCCTCTTTTGACTTACTCCTCCTCTTCCTTTGCCTGCCGCTGACAGGGCTGATTCTTCTTTCTGCTTTGCGTTTCACTCTGCCTTTCTGACCGTACAGGCTGCTCTTCGTCTCTCCTTTTCTTTTCTTTTCACTTCTTTCCTTTCTCTCTGCTCCTGTCCCCTCCTCTCCTCTCCTCTCCCCTCCTTGCATATTCTTAATCTTCTCGGGTCAAGTACGTTGATTGTCCCTCCGATTGCCGGTCCTCCCGATCCCCACCACCTGTGCCCAACCACCACCACTGACTCTCTCTCTCCTCTTCCTCCCCAGGTGATGTGGAATTGATTTCTACGCCGTGGATTGTCCCTCATCCATCCTGCACCATGGCCTGCTCCGCTCAATCCGTCACGATCGAGTCCTACCCCGAGGCCGAGGCCAAGGCCAAAGCCTCCGCCTCCGCCTATGCCACCCTCGGTGAAGAGACGGCTCTCCTGAGAGACCGTCGTCGCAGACACTCCTTTCACACGGCTCGCAAACTGTCCTGCGACTACGATGCGGACGCTGTCTTTCTACGGGTACGCTCCGCCATTTTCTCCACCGCCAATGCTGTCCCCTGACTGACAACCGCAGGTGGAGCTCTTCCTCGCCGAACTCGAACGACGCCTCCACTGGCTCGAACAATACCGCAAGTCCCACATGGATCAGATCGACGCCAGCCTCCGCCGTGGATACGCCACTCTCGAGGCCGTGCGGGATTCCTGCTCCCACGCCTCCGGAGAGCTCATGGGCGGCGGTAAAAAGCGGGCCAAGATCCTAGTTGAAACGCTCGAGGACCGCTACATGGATGCCCTGGCCACCAAGGAGACCCTCGAACAAAAGGCCCAGGCCGGCGTGCGCCTGATGGAGTCGTTCCTGGTCGAGCTGGAGTCCCGCGCCCACGCCGTCCGCGACCGCGGCATCTACGGGGCCCTGGACGATGGCTGGAAGGCCATGGACTCGAAGCTGGTGCACGCCCACGAGGTGGTCAACGAGGGCATGGAACGGGCCCGCCGCGCCAAAGACGCTCTGCGGGAGAGCATCGACCGCGCCATCCTGCTGGCTCAGGAGGAGCGGTTAATCACGTACGCGGATCTCCCGCACCCGTGGCGGGTGAACCCGCACATCCTGCAGGGGTACCGCTTCACCCATTCCAAGGTCGAATGCTTCACCTCCGTCTTCACCTTCTCCAATGAAATGTTCAACATCTGGTCCCACTTGATCGGCCTGTTCATCGTCCTCTCCGTGGCCTTCTACTTCTACCCCCTGAACCCCAACTTCCACCTCAGCACCCAGACCGACATCCTCGTCGCCGCCGTCTTCTTCTTCGCTGCCTGCAAGTGTCTCGTCTGCAGTACCCTGTGGCACACGATGAACAGTATCGCCAGCCAGACCCTACTGGAGCGGTTCGCCTGCGTCGACTACACGGGCATCTCGATGCTGGTGGCCGCGTCGATCGTGACGACCGAGTACACCGCCTTCTACTGCGAGCCCGTGTCGCGGTGGGTGTACATCCTGCTGACCATGTCATTGGGCATCGGCGGCGTCATCCTGCCGTGGCACCCGACCTTCAACCGGGCCGATCTGGCGTGGGCCCGCGTGGCCTTTTACGTGTCGCTGGCGCTGACGGGCTTTGCCCCGCTGGCGCAGCTCACCTACACGCGCGGCTTTGCTTGGTGTCTGTACTTTTACGCCCCCGTGGTGAAGAGCATTCTGGTGTACTTTGTGGGAGCGTGCGTGTATGCGTCGCAGGTGCCCGAGCGGTGGCGCCCGGGGCTGTTCGACTACGTGGGCGGCAGCCACAACATCTGGCATCTGGCAGTGCTGGGCGGAATCCTGTTCCACTACTGCGCCATGCAGGACCTATTTGCGGGCGCGTTCCAGCGGGCGCAGGGCGAGTGCCCGAACCTGGCCAAGTAGGTGTCTTGAGTGTAGACAAAAAGGGGTGCTATAGACCAGTTAGAGGTAGAGGATTTTTCTTTCTTCTTTACTTTCTTTGACTCATATCGTTCTTGTACATAGTTTGCTGCGACTGTCATTTGACTAGACGAACATAGATCTCACCATCACCAGTGACATTCTTCCATGCTTCCTTCCATCATCATGTGGTCATTTTCCCATCCACCCCCCCCAACAAAGAATCCCCATCACCCCTTCCCAACCTCAACCCCTAAAACTTCAACCCCATCAACCCCGTCCCCTCCACACACCCCACATACTCGGCCCCGAAATCCCCATCCCTCAACACCGCCGTCTCAACCCACAACTTCAACCCCCCCGGGAACATGACTCCCCCGGGCCCATACGCCTCCATAAACGACTTGCGGAGTTTCACGTGCGCCACATTCGTCCGCCCCAGTTTCTCCATGTGGTTTATGTCGAGGAAGTAGAGGAGTTGGAGGTCGCGGGTTAGGGTTAGGGGGTAGGGTTTGTTTTCTGAGGGGGATGATGAAGAGGAGGAGGAAGGGTTGTAGCATGCCCGAGAAGATAGGACTCCCTTTTTAATGCCCGCGTCTAGGGCATCGGATACCCATTCCTGGGCTAGGGAGTCGAAGTTCTCCGTCCAGTAGGATTTCTCGGTCTCCGAGGCGGAGGTGTGGTCTTGGCCTTCGATCACGAAGCAGAGGTTGTTTGGGATGGTGGTTAGGGTTGTTTTGCCGGGTATGATTTTGGGGTTGGTCTTTGAAGGGGAGGGGGAGGAGGAGGGGGGTTCAGTGGTGGTGGTGATGTTCTTCTCGGCGATTCGGTCGGGATAACAGCCCCAGTATCCGCTCAGGTTCGGGTGTAGCTCGATCTCGCCCATGTGCATGCATCCCGAGGGTGTGTTGTGGTTGGAGGCGCCTTGGATGCGGTCCGGGTGGATGGTCAGGGCTTCGCGGTAGACGCCCGCCGTGTCGGGGAGGGTCGAGAAGAAGGTGGTTACGGCGGGGGAAGTGGACCAGGTTTGGTAGGATGCGGTGGGCCAGTAGGTGAGGTGGATGGTGGAGGTGGAATCGGAGGTCGGGGAGCGCTGGGTTAGGGTTTCGGTGTGGGTGAGCAGAGAGTCGGTTTGGGCGGTTGTGAGGAGGGAGTTGAGGGTGGTGATGAGGGCGGCGGGCGTGTGGGGTTGGGTGCCGATGATGGTCAGGGTAAATGGGGTGTTTGGGGGGAGGGAGGCGAGGAACATTTTGTCGTTGTTTGGTGTTGAATTTGATGGTGGTTGTGATTGTAGAGGGGTTAAGGTCTGCAGAGAAGTACAAGGTAGGACAGAATGCAGGGGTGGCATTCCCGTCAACGGACAATGGGTGTTTATGTAGACGGCCAGCGATGTCTGCGCCCCTCTGCGGAGGGGCATGGCCAGAGCTAAGTGGAAGGGCCCCTTCGGGTCGTCGTGTTGCAAGTCTGGTACTGGTAGACGGGGATGGAGTTCATCCACATTGTGAAGACACTAAGGTGGCTAACCCTGGGCGGGCCATGCGAGATCCATCTGTCAGCAATGCCTCCTCCAATCGCATTCCAGTAAATGTCAGACTGAAGAAGCGGGGAGATCCGTGGCTGAACTGCCACTCCATGATTGGATAACTCGCTAATAAACTCCGCACTGAGCTGCACTCTATAGATGAATGTTTCAATGTCGGTGGAAAGTGGGAACAGCTACCATCAGACCATAGAGCAGCGGAGGACGAGAGATTATCCCTAGCGGAAATAGTCACACAACCTTTCTGTCTCTGACATCTTATGCTGCTACCGTATCGTCTTGGTCAACTATCAGTTCATTGTACGCTCGTTCATGAAGCATACTTGATTCTGAGCCAACAAAGACTAAAGAATTCAATAGCAGGAGCTCCTGTTGATGAATCCCATGGATATATGATTACTTATGAATTTTATTGGTGTATCTGTTTGCGAGTCCCAGACATATATATATTGGTAGCGTGCTGTCCATATGTCATCGGTTGCTGCGAAATTCATGGTAGGTTGCGCAGGATCACAGACTGGGGTGATCTAGAGGAATAGACATGTCAGCGGGGACCAGTATCACAGTTATATATCCAGTTGGATGACAGATACTATGTGAAAGTGCCGCAGGAAGAACAGACCAACGCCTATCTTCACTGCCGGCTCAGAAGGGGTCGGTTTATGTATTATGCCCATGGTACTATTCCCCGCAGGAGGGAATGCTGCTACTATAACGTTAGCAATAGCCCGAAGGCATCGTAATAGACAGTCTGTCAAGTCCATCTTCCAAAACTGCCTTCACAGTACAATACCGTCAACTTCTCACTCGGGGAGAACGATATAGCCCCTGCTTGTTCCATCGAGGTCATAATTCCCCGAATGGAAGATTATTGAGGCTCCAAGCCCCAGAGCTGGAACGTAGCCCTGATACTAGATGGCTGAAGAAGATGGTTGATGAGGTGAGGACAATGCAGGAGGAAGGTTGGATCCCGGACAGGGAAAGCGAGAGGATCAGGTGACCTGTATACTGTCACCAACAACTGAACACTCTTTACTATTTAGCTCAATGAGATGGCCTCTCTCACCAAGCTGGGCTTATCTAGGTAGAGCTGGAGGAAATGAAAGAGAATCCATTCAAGGCGATATCCCATAATCTCATTTACTTGCTAATTGTACACGATCTATGAACTGCCTTGGCAGTTTCTTATGAAATGGTTATATCAGAACTCATATTATGCCACTCGGCTCTATGGCAGGAGATATCTCTTGTTGCGTCTTGATTATCTCGACGGGTTATAGTCCATAATCTTACTAGCACTGAGGTACGCGGCAGAGGGGGGGAGGGATCACAGGAGAGCTAAACATATTGACGATAGAGCCCGTGGAAGATGTCGTGTGAACTGAACTCTGTGAATATCATCCTGGAGCGGATGCATGGCCACGGCATGTATTTCAAATTCTCATACTAGCGCATGTACTTTTGATATCCACCTGCTATAATCCAAGTGACTTCCTTGATATCAAACGCCCAGACACGGGTTGCGGCATATGCTCCACCCACGTCATGTCCAAACATGAGTGGACACAGACCATCCTCGAAGAAACCCCCATCACCCTGTCACAGGCTCACAGCCTCGAGAATGGAGTACTCATTCCCGCGCGAGGAAGGGTGGCGTCACATTTGTCAAGTGGTTCGGTTCGAGATGACTTCATTATACATGAACAGGTGTCATGAGCACCCTGTCAATCAAGAAACAAGAGCCGAAGTGATCGACAGAAAGTGGTACTTTGTGCATTCGCGTAATCCAGTCAACACCCTCTTGCAAGATGAGCATAGGCAGGCTGCACGTCCAATGCACATCTTGCAAGGTGCATTGGCTTAGCACATGCATGGGATTAGGAAGATCCTGTTCCAACCTTGCGTCTGTTCGTATGACCTCTGCAATACCGGTGGGTCAGCCAAGTCTCGCAGACTGAGATAACTTCCAATTGGCGTGGGATTGCGCTTCATGTACCAGCTGATCAGATTGTATACCCACATCACGCTCGTACCGTGGATGCACCCCACTCGCGCCTCACTGCTCCCAAGGCCAGGATGAAAGCAACGAGACCACCAAGCGAGTTTAATTGCAGGTAGAGCCGAAGATCAGACGACTTTTGATGATGAACGACCTATAGTAGCCGTGTTGTCCACTCTGTCATCCGCCAGGAAAAGAAGTCTGGCGTCACACCGGGGGCAAAACAGGGATTGTCGTGATAACGCCCCTATTCATGCATCTGTGTCCTTCGTTTGCAGGCTCATGCTGGTATAGCATCCTGTTGTGAGCACCATCAACGTCACCCTCCCAGGTTCTCTCCACTGACTGGCTTGGACCTGTGAAGTTAATCCTGGCACTGCGCCACATTCGTTCACGTTACAGTAACAGTCAAACTCTCTGAAACTTCGGAGATGGAAGTGTGGGATTGCCCAATGCCTCGACGCCACGGCCAGCCCCACCTCGGTTGCCTTCAGGTTGCCTTGAGAGTCTTGCCTGTGGGATGCCGCCGTTATTGCCATGTGGGCAGGTAGCCTCGGGTGCCATAAGGCTGATCACGGCATCAACACTTACCGAAGCTCAGAGGCCCCAAGTCCCTGGAAGATGCAAAAGTAACAAAATTCCCAAGAAAATGAGAATGGTCTTGTGATGATCGTGATCCTCGTATAGCCATTATGTTGGGTCCCCCACGAGCCCCAAGAAGAGGTAGTATAGCCACATTACAGGGATCATCTGGAACTGACCCTTAATGTCCTCGGCTACATTATCCTGCTGGGCATTTCCCTTATTATTCCTGTGGTTGTCCTCTCTGGCTCCTGGCCTATCTGCCTATCGTGACAGTCGCTCAATAGGATGTCCGGAGAAGTACGATGCGGGTTTCCGTTGCGCTTCCACTTCCCGTTAAAGCGGTGTTTCAGCTGCCAGCTGGGATGAGAACCCTAATTGGATCCACAACACCCCACCCGTACGGACATGCTTGAATCATTCAGGTCACGCATGCACTGTTTATCACTCCTCTCCAAAGCCACGTCCTGCACTTCTTGCTTTTACAGGACCCACAGTGCCTCGGTTCTTCCGTATCCACTGTTGCTGGCCCCTCTTGCCAGAAGTAGCATGTACTGAAGACGTATAGCGGAACTACAAAGATATCCCAGAGGCAGTAGCAAAAGAATCGATGTCCAAGGCTAGGATGTTAGCAGCAGTAGGGAATTCGGGTCAGACCCTAACGCTTGTTTATGTGCGCCAGGGCCAGAACTACAAGCTCTGACCCAGCCAGTCCAGAGCCGATATCGATGGCCTGAACAGAGATCAGTACCTGAATCAGGTACTTGCTAGCGTTGATTAATGGAGCTCATGGCATGTCCCTAGTCATCGGGATCAACGTATCCTGTGCCAGATTGGCAATTTCCTTCACCGGTCCATGGCGAAAGTACATAGTATCAAAAGACATTCCTGTTCTGCCAAAATACTGGCGGATATCCCGGAAGACGCAATCTAGAGCGACAAACCTTCCGTAACTGACCCCAGCCTGCTACTATATATTGAGTGATCAGTATGTTTCATATGCCCCAGGGATCATGGCCGTTCAATCCTCGGATTTCCTGAGTTTGGAAAGAGAACACACATCCGATATGAATTCCTGATTCCCGCTCAGAATTATGTGACACTCGAGAATTTGTCACATCCGTGGGTTATTACATGCATGACAAGAACATGCTTAATGTCAGGTGATAGCAATGCACCCCATCGCGTCTAAGACAAATGACTCATTCCGTGTCGCGGCTTGAGCCGACAGTGCAAGGGTCCAGCCTCGTGGAGAACTCCGGCTGAGCATACCTTTGCGACATAATCTAGGCAGCTCGCGGAAGCGAATACGAAGTGAATCAAACTCCGAGAGACAAAAGCATGTCTCTCGCTTCGCAGTATCCGTGTAACACCCTATAGGCTGGGCGACTGAGCTATAGGTCTCGTTCCTGAGAAACTAGCTAGGGAGCAGTAGCTTCCGAAGAGCTTTTGCGTGAAGGATTTCTAGTTTAGACCTAGCTCTCCGTGAAATGAGGATTTAACGCGGATCCCTGCCCAGGTTGTCCGTGATCCGAGCATACCTCTGGGAAAAGGGAGGGAAAAAGCAAAGGTGGTTGGCTTATTGACGAATGCCAACGGGCCAACGGAGAACCCCGGCTAACAGCCATTCACATTTCTGATGAGGCCTCATCAGCTGCTCGCGTCACCTCGTTGCTGCTAGTTGAAGTAACTAACTTCTGGCGGCTGTTTCAGCTGTCCTGTGCGCGAGGGACGGCCGCTTGTCATGTTAATTTTGTGGCGACCGGAAGGGGCTGTACAGGGAAAAGAGTTACGCCGAATAACAGGGGTAGGAGACGAAGGGGAACCCTCAATTCCCCGGCATTCAGCCAGACTGTTTCATCCGGTCATCCTAAATCCTAAATCCTGCCTGAGGCGTCAGCGGAAAGAGGATCAGCGAGGTGCAGTCGCGGCGCCGATACTTGCCGCATCGGCGGCGAACACCAGATCTCACGGCCTGCGCAATGTTCAGGGCGCAGCCAGCTGATCTTTCTCTCTCCTTCCGGTTCCGTAGTAATTTTAAGGCTCGGCCGCTGCCATAGTTCGGCTCGGTTCGAGACATGGCAGCTCTGACCAGCGGTCCACGCGGGACGGTAAGCTTGACTGGCTCGAAGTTTGTTTGATTCTCTTGAACCCTTGGTACCCCTTGGGGTGTCCCCCCCCCGTTTGGTGGTCTTTAGTGGACCTGACCCAAGTCATTTGGAGTCATCCCAGTACCAGGGCTGCCATTCCACGCCAACACAACCAGCCAAGGGTGGCCCATGCTGAGCGGACTTCTTGCCGAATGAAAGCAAGACGAAAGATAAGGTTGCTGGAGCCAGGAGCTTGGACCAAGCGTGCCTTGCAGGCGCGCTGTGAAACCAACCCCCCGTGTCCACGGTCAGGGGAAAAGAAAAATAAAAAAATTATTGACATTATTATTTACTCGGCCCTTCAATAAATTCGTATCCGGCATCAATCTTGCGGCCGAGCTCCGTCGCACTCGCATCACCGGAATGCAGTCCCGCTTCCAGGCGGACCAGGACGTGATGAATCAATAGCACTGGCGGAGTTTCCCTATGGATACCTACCCCCGCGGACTGGCGCAATGACAGGCCGTTTTTGGTCCATCGTCCGTCAGCGGAGAAATCCGCAAGGGCGCTGCCGTATTTGGCGGAGCGAAGATGGAAAGGAATCGTTCGGTGGTGCTCAAAAGGCCCAACGCTTTCTGAGGGAGACCTCTCGAGCCCCTTTATCGGGATGCTTCTCCGAGCATCCCTGAGATTGCCAGGCACCGTTTCGCCTCTATCGCCCCGTTAGCCCGTTCATATTCTTCTTTAGGCTGTGCAACAGACCCGACATTCTGGTAAGCCATGCGAAGGAGGCAGCCGGACTTCCGCAGCTCGGCGGATCTAGCGTTGGTTGCCAAATAGGATTGTTTAGGTCCGTGGATTGATGCAGGGTACTTTCGCCGGTGCTCCGTAGTTTGCCATTATTTGCGGTAGTGTCATCATGAACCGTGGTTGTCGAGGCCAAATTTAGAAAGTGACAATTGCTTTTGGGCGCATCCTAATTTCTTATCGCGCGGCGTGAACACCCATCCCCTTTCTGACTGGTCCAACCGAAAAAGCAAACATGACAGAGCACTGGCCAGCTGCAACCTCTAGGGAGAACGAGGCTTGGCTTAGAATGCTCCTTTTTCAGCAAGCGCATGGTTGATCGTTTGATTAAAGGGACATCGTTCAGTCAAGTTGGTCATGTAAGCATGGCCGGTAGGCTGTGACAGGCAGGCATGCGAACGCATACGGATCAAAGCTCGGGGGTGCTTCGTAATCTGGACAGGGCCCTGCTAATTTTGGAATTTTGGCGGCACAGTGGATGGGAAGAAGGAATAATATTGTGTTTTTTTAACCGAGTGAGAAGCGTTCTCGTGTCTAATGACGAAGCTTCAAAGTTAAGGCCATTAGGACTTTCCTGTCTGACTGGCGACCCTACTGACTGTGAAAGCGAGACATTATCACCTGCAGTCTCCAAAGTGACTGCATTGTCTGAAATGCAATAATGCCGTTGATTCCTCGGAAATCCTAGGACCGTTAGTGGATGGCGTGGTCAATCCTAGCTGGATGCAGTAAGGACGGAGGAAGGTGAAAGGCAAAAGAAATTATCAAGATACAGAAGCGTGGGTGAGAGAAAACGAAGCCCAAAGTCCGCATCCCCTGGGGCAGTGCGTGATCACTTGGATGGGATCGACCACGTTTTGTCCACATCGGTGAGGTCTCAGGCGATCCTTTTTTTTTTTTTTTTTTTTTTTTTTTTTTTTTTTTCTTTTTTTTTTGGTTCCCCCCCCCCCCCCCCATCTCTAGTCCGAGAAGGGTTGGACCTTGACTATGACATAGCGCGTGTGCGAACAGGGAGTAGGCTGGCGGCCAAAGGGGGCGGAGGCAATGGTCTAGATTTCTGAGAACCGTTCAATCGTGGGCATAACAGGCTGATGGGGGCGTTTCAGCCCTCAACCCCCCTATCCGATGACGACTGCCGTTGAGCATCCACTATGACCAGTTTGGTTTGGCAGCCTTTAGATCCCAGATGCATACCGAATCGCCGGTTATGGCGGTTCTCGGCTCATGTGCCCGATGTAGGCCATGCTGATGATCGTTCATGGATTCCCCAGAATGTCCTTACTGTATCCAATGGTTCACGAACCGAACCTTGGGTCACACCTTCCACCTTAGTGCTTACCCGGGCAATCATCGTCTCTAAATTGCCTAAGGATTGGAGTGAATGTGACTAAATCCGTCTCTCGGGTTCGTGGCCTAGTTCTCGGCAAACCCTAGATCGAGGATGCGCAGCTATCCGGACTTGCAGGGCAGTCTCATCTCGATCAGTGGCTGATCTTGACTCGAAGTCCCAACCGTTCCTTGGAAGTAGCCTAGTTAGTCAGATATACACTACTCCGGAGCACAATTCCACCGAAGATCTCTATCTGCCTGTGTCACTTACTGGCTTCATTTCTGGTGTTTTCCTCCCCTCTCCGGACCCTTTTTCCATTATTCATCTTATCGTTTCCGTCCTCGTCTGTGGCTGTTCAGCTTTTTTTGGTGTTTCCAAGCCATCTACTCATCCTTGTATCACATTCCCTGGTGTCAGTCGTCAGCAACGGCGAGGCTTAGAAGTCAGTCCGTCGAAAGGTATATAGGGACAGGATCCCTCCCGTCTTTTCGTTCGAACTCACCAACAAACCAAGCTTTCAACATCTGAACCACTCTCAAGAACAATCCTCCATACACTTCAAGTTGCAATCCGCACTTAAGAAACGTCATCACCACACCAACGACATTTGTTACCATTCTCCAATCTCATCTCTCCAAACCACCTGTTATTGAGGCAACGAGCACCAATATACAACACTCATCCATCACCATGTCTTCTGGAAACAAGCAGTCCTCCAAGTAAGAGTTTACCCGTGTGTCTCAAGGGGGCCGTACTCACACTTCCCGAACAGGTCCTCCAACGGCATGGGTAGCAGTCTCAGTGCAGGAAACCTGAGTCATGTCCCGGATGGAAGCAGCGGCAGCATGGAACGCTTCTCGCAATCGGCCGATGGGCCTTACTATGCTCGAGCACGGATGGCAGATCGCTCGGAGCACGTGTCACGCCTCTCGAGCCAGCTCGACGCGGCAGAACAGATCCTGAAAAAATGAAGGAATACCGAAAAAGTTCAACCGAAGAAAAAAACGCCAAAAGAAAAAAAAAAAAAAACATCAACATTTGCAAGACTATTGATGGAACTGGGAAAGGTGATAGACTGTTGTCTGAGTTGGTAGGAACGGGCAGGTGAAGATGGAAGTGAAGGCGAAAGCGATGCCTCTGGCCAGGCAGGCACTAGACCCAATCAGGAGCCATTGCTCCAACGGGGGACAAAAAAGAGGCGAGGTTATAGAGGTCTTATAGAAGCGGCATGGCAGCGCTAGAGGCGCCGTCTTTTATCCTTGACAACAGATACCCAGTTTCCTATGTATTTATCCAGCTATGCCTACCGAGCTTTTCATATGTGAAGTGCGTCTAAAAAATGCCAGGGGTTTATAGATCATTCATGAATTTTCTTGTCAATCACGAAAGGCTCGACACTTTTAAGATTATAGCCTTTTTCATCACAATAGACTCTGGATGACAACCCAGGGCACCTCTCTACCGTGAAGCGGAGCCTTCAGTCAATTATACTGGATTTCATGAGAAGATATTTGTCTTATAAGAAAGGTCATCATACAGGACTCAGTTATACACTGCGATACTTAGGACACCCAAGCGACGGATTCGAGCAGTCTGCATCACACTCAACAATTCCTGCACCACCGGGGCTCCTCCAATCCGGCTGCGGAAGTTTACCGTGAAGCATATACACCCGAATAATATGCCTGGTGGAATTGCTAGGTGCTGCAAATAGTGCTGTATGACCATAGGAGCGCTGTTTCACCACAAGATGAGGTGAAAGCTGGAACCATACACGCTTACGGCATGTTTGTGCCTCCTTGGGTTGACATGGTCGTTTGAGAGAAGAACTCCCCGAGGCTGATGTGAGCACTGGTTGGGGACACTTCTCGGAAGATTTTATGGTTGATTCCACGTCAATCCAGACTGCCTCCCCCGGTGTTACGCCGGGGGCAAGATGGTGGCAACAAAGGAAGAAACGAAGCTACTCACTGACTGGGTCATATCCAGAATCGATCACAGTATTCAAGATCCAAACGTCGGCTTTGTCGAAACACTATACCACACTTGCTCAACCGCCCTGGTCCATCCATGGAAATCGCACCTCCGATTAATACCGCATGGCCCGCATAAGAACACCTTGAAGAACGACGTTGCGAACACTCGTCTGTGGGGAGACAAGTTCCCTCCCGGTTGCCTCGATATTATTCTGGGCCAAGCAGGGCCTTTGAAGACGAACGTGGTCGAGAATCTCGAGCGGATCGGCGCCATTTTGATGCCTTGCTTGGCAAGTTGCGACGGAACCACAGCCAGCGCAGAGAATGAGAGCAACTCTACACAGGACCTCATACAGGAACTTAACACCCAGCTAGAGAAGGCGATAACAATGCTTTCGGCTGAAGAAAGACCTGTCTCATCTTCGGATGGCGAAGTATCCGACGATTTATCTCCAAGCAGCGAACGCGAACAGAATCGCTATGGACGACTCCACTGCTATGCCAATTGCTTGATGGATCTCGTACCAGTGATCGAGAGAACCCTTTTCTACTTGCAGCATAGAGTGGAGCCACCATCTAATCCCGTTGAAAACGTGTTTAGTCCATCCCAGACAGCACAGCCCTTTGCTATGCGCATCCGAGACCGGTAGGTGTTCCCCAGAATTTTTGTTCTCTTTAGCTGACGGTCAAAACAGATTTACTAATGCACCGAATCATTGGTGAATCGGCTAGCAGAGGCCAACTGGGCAAGGTCTATACGCATCAGAATGTACGAAGAAGAACATTCTGAAGAGGACCATTCTGCGAACCATGACGCTCTGACCTTGTTCAAGCCCTACTCCCTGTTCCACGATTCTGGTTTTGGGGCGTCTACTCTTACAAGGTCACAGTATGCCGTCTCTCATATTTCCTTCCTCTCATTTACAGGGGAAGATGCCCATGGTCGCCCCCGAGTACCTCCTCTACCACAAGAAGGCGGAAATTTTCGATGCGACTATTGTCGAAAAACCATCTCCACGCGAAACCGGATCGATTGGAAGTATGTATTTGAATGTTCATGGCATGCTGGAACTCGATCATTACTAACTGAGTAGAATGCATGTTTTCATGGACTTGCAGTCATATATCTGTACCCATGCCGAACGCAAGGACGCACTAAAAACCTTCCCAAGCCGTAAGCTATGGGCGGATCATGAATTTAATGAACACTTTACTCAAGTACAGTGGTGCTGTTTTACCTGCAATATCATCACCGACAGCCAAGAACTACTCGTCGACCATTGGAGTATAAGCCACACTATCGTACTGGCTGGGCACCGTTTGACAGCAGCAATCTCCGAAGCTAAAGGGACGGTCCTGAAACTAGACTTCAAGGACCATAAATGCGCATTATGCTCGCAGGCTGATTGGCGAACGAGGAAATCGTACGCAAATCACACAGGTCAACACCTGGAGGAAATCTCACTGGCATGCCTTCCGAGAGACGAAAGCGATAGTAGCGAGAATGACCTGAATACCGACACCTCAAGCAACGCAACAACGTCCGGTGTGCCCAGTCGCTAGAGTCATGAAGCCAGCACAGATCCCGGGAGTGGGGATGTCCAAGCTAAACAACTTCCAGGTGCTTCGTTCCCAGTCATCTATACTGGGGTTCATCCATTGAATCAGCCAGACCTTACGGGGAACCATGTGCTTACGAAGTATCTGGATGCCCCCAACAATGGTTCGAGACACTTAGAAGCCGCCCTATCATTTCAGCTAGCTAATGCTACAATACCAGAGGAAGGGTCTTGTACCCCTGGCGACGGCCAAGTTACAGAAAACTCTGACAAGGAAAAGCCCTGTGTCTGCTGGGTTCCTGGCTGCGAACATGCCTTCTCGCGCAACGACAACCCTATTCATGTTTGCTGATTTATGTATGTTCCGCGGCTCAAAGTTCCAAGTGCTTTATGCATTAACATAGCTCAGTAGGTCTAGCAAGTGATCTATACTGCAAAAAGGAGAATCAACAAAGCCACCTCAAAGAACGAGAAGCACCAATCCGTTTAAAGCAAACAAAAGTCCACTCCAGTCCATATGTAATCGGCAAGGAACAACAGTCAAAACAATTCTAGCATATGTCGTAAAGAATATCGCGAGATCAGATAAGAAAAGATATCATGTAAAATGCCTGCCAGCGTCCTTCAAGGCTCGAATTCCATTATGTACTGCGCCACTTCCTCATATTTGGTACTTGGGAACTCGTGGCCCGCTTCAAAGAATCGGAAGCTTGCGTGCCCTTGGAGTGCAGATGTAGCATCAGGAACAACCTCATTTTTGATGATGACGGCATCGTTATTTCCACACATGATAAGAACCTTGTCGCTCGGCAGACCGTTCATACGCTGTTCGTCGAGCGGGAGTTCCTTCTGCGCGGATAGGTAGCGTCCAAGACGTTCCCAGGTCTCCCGCTGCCGCTGCTGCAGGATCGGTCCATGTCGCATACTGGACATGAAAGCATGCACGAAGCCAGCATGCTCACCAACTTGCCATTTGACGGCATTAGGGACATTGACGTGGGGATATGTCCGAGACAATCGCTGAACTTCTGCCGCACCCTGTGTGGGCAGCTCCTCGGCGAGCGCATCCTCAGCACTGAGCGTCTTGTTCTTAGGTTTCGGAGTAGTCAGTGGACCTGCGCGGAGACGGCGTCCAACCAGGAAGCCAAGCACACGTTCCGGAACAAGACCGCGGGAATAGAGAAGCCGGGACTGAAAGCTGATCTGGGAGTCACGGATCAAGCCTGCGGGTGCAAGCAGCACTAGCGAAGAGAGTGATTGGGGAAAGTAGGATGCAAACGAAGCAGCTATACCACCGCCTAGTGAGTAACCCACCAGGCAGAATCGACCTGAACTGGCTCCAGTCCACGAAAGCGCAGACGAGTTCAAGGCGAGCAGGATCTGAGTCGCAAACAGCCTGTCATCCTGTGGAATATCAGATGGACAATCAGAGTAGCCTCTGCCAAACCTAATCATGTCTATCAGTCATTGCTTCTTTAGTTGGGTGAGTTACCTACAGGTCGAACAGCATGACTCGGCAGCCCCGGTCAGCCAAGGCATGGGCCAGTCCACCCAGTGCGATACACGGGGTTGTGATCCCATGAACTAAGAGGATCTTGGGCCCGTCTTCCGGTCCCCATTCGTATACGCGCATAGATCCATACGGCGTCGACACGTCCCGGGCTCCCGGGAGTACGTCCGCAGGCAGAGGAAGCTCGCGGTTCACTGCCTCGGACACGGACAAGACATTTTTGCGCGGGGAATCAAGCACCGAAGTCTCTAGCTGTGGGTCTGAGAGCAGGGAGCGAAACAAGAGGCCCAGAGTGAAGGAGGCCCCTGTCACGGCCAGCAGGGGAAGCTGGGTTCGGCTGTGGCCCAACGAATCGGAGAGGATCTCGATGGTCTGGTTGTACCAGGCCATGTCTATCGTCTATATGAGGTGTTTATTGTATAGATTTAAGCTACAAGGGAGAGATAAAAGATGGAATGATGTCAACCAGTTTATACTGCGGAACAGAACAAAAGAGCGAGGGGAAGCGAGGGGAAGCGAGAGGCTGCGTCGGTGAGGTTGGCGGGTTCGTGTTTTGGGCAAGACCGGAGATAAGCGGTGGTCAGGCGATAAGGGGCTGGCGGCCAGGCAGCCGAGGCTGTTCCCCTCTTCCCTCTACCTACCATGGCCAACTGACATTCTCTTGTTCCCTTGGATTCTTCCGCATGATCAGAATTCTCGGAATGGATTCTCGGAGAAGATACGACAATCATACGCTTCAACAAGATGATGATGGTGAACATGGTCGGAACATATATCTCTACGCCCGTATGGTTTTCACAGGGTACTTATTGAAATGAATTCATCTGCAGCATGGTTGGAGGGATTGCGAAGTAATATCTATTGGTATCAAGACACTTACCATCGAGTTGAATCTAGGAATACCATCTTGCAGTCTCTACTGGAAGGTTTCCAGAGTCCTCTGCAGAAATATGAGGGGCAAAGTATCCAACAACTGAACAGACATCGCAAGCGAGCTTGGCAACACCAGACCTCGATAATGACAATAGAGAAACAGTACAAGTCATCAAGAGGAATAACCGAGCTCAATCAAAGCCGAATGTACAATGTACAATGCGGCTATAGTGCTTGCCAAAACTCGCAGAGTCTTCAAGATCCGCTCATTGTGATTCCAAAGACTCTGGTCGGCAAAAAGGCCCCCACCTCCGTGCAGAAGAAAGGCCTTGTCCCAACGATAGAATCCTGTCGGATTGTGATTATAATGCAGTCTCCAGGATAAGCGAAGGAAGCAAGGCCCGAATGTCATATGAGGGAGTTCTTGGCATCTACGCCGTGTACATCGCGGAGATTCGCTCCGCGCCCTCTTCGGGACCCAGTCCGGCTAAATGGCCGCCGTTGGCCTGCACGCCTCCATAAATAATCAGGAAGCGATCTGCAAGGTACAGCGCCATCTCGTGGCTTCCGTCGGCATGGTCGGATGTCCGTGTCTATCCTAAAATGGATCAACTGACAGGTGTCCGGGTTCAACATCATCCGGAAGGGTCACGGAGTTAGGGAAATGAAGGATGACAGCGCTTGGAGAAACCTGCGAGAAAACAGGATACGTCATGAATATACACCACAACCAATCGCGGTGAAACAGGACCGTGTCGGAGATGCTTAACCGCCCCGTCTAGCCCGGCAAGGCGGTCCTTAACGGAAGCAGAGACCGAAACATCTCTCGGTTTGGAGTTAATGAGTCCGTCCGAGTAGACCAGCTCCCGTTGGGGTAAATCCAGTGTCTGCCTGGCCGGCTGCATAATTGTGGGTTGATTCCAGCGGCTGCTGGGCTGTCATTGATGGGATGTTCCCCCCCGCATTCCGAAGATCGACAAAACTAGCAGAGGACCCTAGAAATTAAATCAACCCTTCATCAGGGTCTGAGATGATTCGGACGCTGGCGGACGCCCAATCAACGCCATATTCTGCCACCTCGTCATTAATTCAGCGGTTAGATGCGACACCATTGCTCCATGTCCCAAACGAGGCTACCGCTGACCTCGATCGGATACTCGGGGTCGGCTCGCATTCCCTTTCAAATCGAACACATCATGTCGATTTATTGAAAGAATCGGAGATGATGGCGGCTCGGGACGGGAAGGCTGTCGCACGATTGCCGCCGCCATCTACTTCTGTCTCATAATACTCCTCTACTATAGCCCTCCCCGATCTGGGTTTCTGGATCTGAACTACACGTCCAGGAGACCAGTCTTTCTCAGGTCTTCACTACGCCACTTTGGGAAAGGGATTTCTCAATGCGTGCAAGACCTGCGCCAATACTACGCACATAAGAGGCTGCCTTTGAGAGGTTGATCGCATATGATTGCAGTTGACAGAAACAACTCGGAGGAATCTCCGTGGATCTGACACTCGACGCACCAATTACGCACTGCTATAGGCGAGCAGCCTGATATCCTCAATCCTGGTGGTAGACGTCGGGTCCACTCTCAGACATGCCCCCATACGCAGTCCTTTTTCTGCAACATTGGCAATCTACCGTCGCGCATCCTTCATTTCACGGAGCAGAAGCGCTTGCCCAATTTGAAACAGGTAACCAACGGTCTGACGGTCCGCTGCACCGGCAAAATGCGAAGAATCCTATTCTTCCGGGATCAAGAGGATATGAGGCCACATGCTGGCCAGGAAACATATAAGTAGACTTGATTTCCGCTGTACTGGACAACACATCTGCTGGACAGACAACAACGTCATCAAAGGACCATACAAGAATCTCAAGAGACCATCGCAATGCATCAACGTGCCCTTCTCTTCTCTGCCCTGCTGGGGGCCGTTCGCGCCCAGCAAGCGGGAACTCTCACGGAGGAAACCCACCCTGCCTTGACCTGGCAGAAATGCGATTCTGATGGCAGCTGCACAGACCAGAGTGCTTCTGTTGTCATCGACTCGAACTGGCGCTGGACCCATTCCGTCAATGACAGCACCAACTGCTACACTGGCAACACTGTAAGTTTGTCTTGGACTGCTGCATGATAGTGGCTGACGTGCCCAGTGGGATGCCACTCTCTGTCCCGATGATGTTACCTGTGCTACCAACTGCGCTCTGGACGGAGCAGACTATGAGTCCACCTATGGTATCACCACCGACGGTGATTCCTTGACGCTTAAGTTCGTCACCGGTTCTAATGTCGGCTCGCGTCTGTATCTCATGGACACGGAGGACAAGGGCTACCAGACATTCAACTTGTTGAACGCCGAGTTCACCTTTGATGTCGATGTTTCCAACCTCCCTTGTGGCTTGAACGGCGCGTTGTATTTCACTGCAATGGACGCCGATGGTGGCACCTCGAGATACCCTGCCAACAAGGCTGGAGCCAAATATGGAACTGGGTACTGTGACTCCCAATGCCCCAGAGACCTCAAGTTCATCGATGGACAGGTATGAAGATCCCGCAATGGCCTTTGTTGCTGACATGCTGACCGTAGCAGGCCAACGTCGATGGCTGGGAGCCTTCGAGCAACAATGCGAACACTGGTGTCGGCAACCACGGTTCTTGCTGCCCTGAGATGGATATCTGGGAAGCAAACAAGATCTCAACTGCGTTGACCCCCCATCCCTGTGACAGCAGCACCCAGACTATGTGTGAGGGTGACAACTGCGGTGGAACTTACTCTTCGGATCGCTATGGAGGTACGATACCCAAAAGGATGGGAGCGATGTCCTGGCTGACTCCATCTTAGGAACGTGTGACCCCGACGGCTGTGACTTCAACCCCTACCGCATGGGTAACACGTCGTTCTACGGCCCCAGTAAGATCATCGACACCTCATCCAAGATGACGGTCGTGACCCAGTTCATCACCGGAAGCTCCAACTCCCTCACCGAGATCAAGCGCTACTACGTGCAGAACGGCAAGGTTGTGGCCAACTCCCAGTCGGACATCAGTGGCGTTACTGGAAACTCGATTACCTCGGACTACTGCACCGCCCAGAAGAAGGCCTTCGGTGACACGGACGAGTTTACTGCGCACGGTGGCCTTTCCGGAGTGGGAGACGCACTGTCCTCTATGGTTCTGATCCTGAGTCTGTGGGATGATTACTATGCCAGCATGGAGTGGCTGGACAGCAACTATCCCGAGAACGAGACCTCGACCACCGCGGGTGTTGCCCGTGGAACCTGCGATTCGGAGTCTGGCGTCCCTAAGACCGTCGAGGCAGACTACCCCAGTTCTTCGGTGACCTTTTCCAACATCAAGTTCGGACCCATCAACTCGACCTTCAGCGCGTAGGTTGGCACATGAGCTTGGCATCGGGCAGGTTCCTGAAAGGGATGGATGTACATAGTCCGAAAAGTGGCACTGATTACGTATCGGGCTGTCATTTCGTTCGTTGAAGTTTGATGGATACAGATCCATCTTTTGTTATTTGTGTTCCTGTTTGAAGTTTTCTGCTCTTCATTTGACCTTCGTTTCTCACCTGTATTGAGTTTGAGTCCAATTATCAAAGAGTTCGTTGCTTATCCGAGCCAAGACTCCGTAAATACCGAACCGGAAGATCGGTCGGCCCGACCCCTCCGAGACTGACCGGCTCCGCCTGAAGCTGCAAGCTCCGCCAGCCAAAAACTGCCGCATTAATTCCCCTCGTGCAATTGCCCATTCCTCGCTATGTTCGACACAGTCTGTACCCTTCCGCTGTCTGCGGACCTCTTCTCACAGGCTCTTCACCCCAAGGAGTCTGTTGTGTCCGTGGGTCTCGCCACCGGTCATGTCCAAACGTTCCGACTTCCCACCGACGAAGCGGCCAGCGATGACGATGAGACGTCGACTTCGTCATCACGCAATGGCAGAGGACACATTGATACGATGTGGAGGACGAGACGCCATAAGGGCAGCTGCCGGTGCTTGACGTTCGGAATTGACGGCGAGACGCTCTATTCTGCCGGAACGGACGGACTGGTCAAGGCCGCAAATGCGGAGACGGGTGTCGTCGAAAACAAGATTGTCATTCCCACGGCAAAGGATGGGTAGGCTGTACCCCTAAGATCGGGTTGGAGGGGTCAATTGCTCATTTTGCTAGATCTGTCGACGCCCCCACTATCATCCACGCTCTCTCCCCTCAAACCCTCCTTCTTGCGACCGACTCCAGCGCCCTTCACCTTTACGATCTCCGCACACCCTTCTCCAAGGTTTCCGCGAAACCCCAACAATCGCATCACCCTCATGACGACTATGTCTCGTCGCTTACCCCTCTACCGGCCTCCGATACCAGCACATCGGGATTCAGCAAGCAATGGGTGACGACGGGCGGAACCACCCTCGCGGTTACGGATCTTCGACGGGGTGTGCTTGTCCGCAGTGAGGACCAGGAGGAGGAGCTAATTAGCTCGGTATACATTGGCGGGCTGGCAGCCAGTGGCACGAGTCGGGGAGAGAAGGTGCTCGTGGGTGGGTCTGGTGGTGTTCTTACGCTCTGGGAGAAGGGCGCATGGGATGATCAGGATGAGCGGATCTACGTGCAGCCCGGTTCTGGCGGTGGGGAGTCCCTGGAGACCATGGCCGTTGTTCCGGACGAGCTGGGCAAGGGCAAGGTGGTGGCAGTGGGTCTGGGCAACGGTGGTGTCAAGTTTGTCCGGATAGGCGCCAACCGGGTCTTCTCGGAGGTTATGCACGATGAGACCGAGGGAGTGGTTGGCTTGGGCTTCGATGTCGAGGGCCGCATGGTCAGTGGTGGCGGCCAGGTGGTGAAGGTCTGGCACGAAGCAGCCGTTGGGGCCGATAAGTATGGGGCGATGCCGGGGGAGAAACGCATGTATGGCGACAGTGATGACAGTGACGATGATGATGACAACAGCGATGATGGCTCCGATGATAGCGATGCTGGGGGCCGACAGGACCAGGCGCAGAACAAGCGCAAGAAGACGAAAGCCAAGGGCAAGGGCGGACAGCACGTCATGGCTTTCCATGATATGGATTAGTGGATTTATTGATACCCTACCAGGGAGGTTATGCATAGCATGGTGTCGGGAAAACAAAAGGAGTGACATGCAGTACCCAACATGAATAATAGTATCTAGATAATCAAGCTGTACCTATAATTCTGGCCTGCTTATGCTCTAGTTGTGAACCAGTCACCGACCAGCATCTAGAACCTGTGGTTCCCTCCAGAGTTCGACAGCCTTGTCAGCTGCTACTTCGAGGCTAGCTCTGACCTGTCAGTAAATTAGCTGCTATCCCAGACTTTCCAAGAACCTCTCCCGCCTCTAGCGAGCATCATCTGCAACGCCTACTACTGGAATCTAGCCAGCGAGGTCCAAGTAATCGCCGACGAACTGGACAAGACCTTCCAGGTGAACCATATCGCGCACGCTTCTTTGGTGCTGCGTCTGCTGGGGTCATTCGGACCGACTTCCGGTGACGATATCGGCCGGATTGTGCTGTTCGGTAGTGATGCGCATTGGCCCGGGAAGAACGGGCTGGAGAAGTATCCGCCTACTATCCCGGAAGATTTGGATTGATTGGTGAAACCGCCGAAGAAGAACGAGGATGTTGCGGGGAGGGGGTTCTATCAGTATGCGGTGTCTAAGTTGGTGGTGATTATGTGGATGTATGCGTTGAATGGGCATCTCTTGAAGGTATTTCCTCATTCATCTACGATTGGTTTTTAGGAGGACTTGCTGACACTGGTGCATTAGGATGAGAATTTGAAGGGGATTAAAGCTGTGGCCATCAACCCTGGCAATCTGAGTGATTCTCGCGCTTTACGCACTAACACGCCTCTGATACTAAGGCTTTTGTCGCGGCTCGTTATCCGGCCATTGAGGCCGCTGCTGAGGTTGATGGATCCGACCATGCGCACGGCTGCAGAGGCGGGGGTGGATGTGATTGAGTTGGCTGTGAGTAAGGATTATGCGGGCGAGGCGGGTTTCTTTACTCTTCTGAAAAAGGATGATAGTTCACCGGAGAGCCAGGATGGAGAGAAGCAGCAGAGGCTCTGGAGGAAGACGTTGGAGTGGGCGCAGATCAGCCCTAAGGATACGGCGTTGGTGGTTGAGTCGCTGCCTTTATCATGAGGGGGCAGAACACTTGGAAGTATTTACTCGCGACTATGTCTTTGAATTACTCGCTACTAATCCAACCCTAAAGATGCAATCATGTAAGAAGAGGGAGATTGAATAGCAATGTATCGGATGAGCCCCCCGCCAACTGCCGAGCCCTCCACTTGGAGACCCACGGCAAAGGCCTTTGCCCCAATGGCTTCATGACGTGCCTCCGGGATGGTGGGGTGTGGGGGATTATTCATGATGATCAAGCTTCGTCGGCTGTTCGGCCCAGGCTCGCGCGTTCCTGGGTCGATCTAGGCAAAGAGATATACCGATCCTGTTTCTATATAGTATCTTCCCCCCCCCATCCATCCTCCTCCCATCCCATCCCATTCCCTCAACCCTCACCAACCCTCACCATCACCATCACCACCATGAACTCCTTCGAATACAACTCCTCCCCCAGCCGCGTCCTCTTCGGCGCCGGCACCCTCTCCCAACTGCCCTCCGAACTCACCCGCCTCAACCTAACTCGTCCCCTGGTCCTCTGCACCCCGCAACAAACCCACCAAGCCAAGAGCGTCAAGTCCGTCCTCAACAACCAAGTGGCCGGCATCTTCACCGAAGCGACCATGCACACGCCAACCCACATCACCGACAAGGCCCTCGAGTTCGCAACCCGCCAAAACGCCGACAGCATCATCTCCATCGGCGGCGGCAGCACCATCGGTCTAGGCAAGGCGATCAGCATCCGCACCGGCCTCCCGCACATCTGCATCCCCACGACCTACGCGGGGAGTGAAATGACCCCCATCCTGGGGGAAACGGCAGATGGGTTGAAGAAGACGCGCTCGGACCCGAAGATTCTTCCCGGCACCGTGATATATGATGTTGATTTGACGATGACCTTGCCGGTGGGGATGAGTGCCACCAGTGGGGTTAATGCCATTGCGCATGCCGGTTAGTATATACCTACCTGTCTTTTAATCTGTACATGGGATGTTAGGGTAGGGTATAAGCTAATCATCAACGGCAATGATACAGTGGAAGCTCTCTACGCCCGCAACACCAACCCGATCATCAACCTGCTCGCCCTCGAAGGAACAAAAGCCCTGGCCACCGCCCTCCCCGAACTCATCACCAACCCTACCTCCCCCTCCGCGCGGTCTTCCGCCCAATACGGCGCCTGGCTATGCGGCACCTGTCTCGGCAGCGTGGGCATGTCCATCCACCACAAGCTGTGCCATACGCTAGGCGGGAGCTTCAACTTGCCTCATGCGGAGACTCACACCGCGGTCCTGCCACATGCGATCTCGTATAATGCGCCTCGGATCCCCGAAGCGATGGAGAAATTGGCCGAGGCGTTGCCGGAGAGTAATGGGGACGCGATCCATGGGTTGAATGTGCTGTTGGACAAGTTGCAGGTGAAAAGGGGATTGAAGGAGTATGGTATGAAAGAGGAGGATATTGATAAGGCGGCGGATATTGCCGTTGGTAATCCGTATTGGAATCCGAGGGAGATTGAGCGTGAGCCTATTCGCGAGTTGATTCGGAGGGTGTGGGCGGGGGAGCCGGCGAGGGCGGATCTGTAGGGTCCTTTTTTTTTTTTTTAAGTTGGGGTTGTAAATAGTGAGTGTGTGTAGACTGTGATTATGAGTCTTGATGTGAATATGATAGAGTGCTATATATCTACCACTGCAAGAATGTCAATGGTCCTCATGTATGGCACGATGCTCATAGTCCATTCCATTCGAGTAGAGTAATAATCAAAGCGGACGATTGGCCCACAAATGGCGGGGTTTCCACGAAAGTGGGGGTGGTGCAAGCAGAAAGCACTCACGCCGCCTGCAGCCCGAAATTTGCATCCTCCCTCCCACTTTTCCCACCCCTCATTTACATCAAGCCTCCAACTTCCCTGGTTCCTACACACCCACATTCACGCTCCCTCTCTCATCATGGGCGCCGAAATGGAGGCCGCGCCCGTGCTCTCCACCCCCGACGACCGCATCCTCGAATCCACCGACGTCACGGCCCAGGAACCGACCCGTGCTCTGTCCGATGAAGAAATCGCCATAACCTATGATATCGAACGCACTTTGAAGGAGATTCGCCAGACGAGGTATAAGCGTATTGCGCTGCAGTTTCCGGATGATATGCTGCCGGATGCGCCTCGCGTGTTTCAGCTGCTTAGTCGGGGGTTGGATACGCGGGATGTTCTTGTTGATGGTGGTTGTGGTGGTGGTCGCAATGGGGCGAATGGAGGTGAAGGGTTGGCTGAGTCGGTGTCTCGGTTGAAGGTGGATGAGACGGAACCCGCGCCGAGATTGTACATTTTGGCGGATACTTCTTACGGAACTTGCTGTGTGGATGAGGTGGCGGCGGAGCATGTGGATGCTGATGTGGTCGTGCACTACGGACGGTCGTGTTTGTCGCCGACGGCTAGGCTGCCGGTCATCTATGTCTTTACGCACAAGCCCCTGGCCCTTGATAAGGTCGTGCGCGCCTTCAAGGAGACCTATCCCGATCCCGCAAGCAAGGTCATCCTGGCGGCCGATGTAACCTACTGTGATCATGTCCCTGCGGTGCATGCGCGTTTGGTGGAGGAGGGTTATACAAACCTGTTTGCGACGGATGTGCTTCATAACCCCTCGTCGGCGATTCCCAATCGCACGGTTCCTGATTCCGTGCAGGAGAGCCCAGAGTCGCTGTCCGAGTGGCAGCTTTTCCACATTTCCGATCCGCCGACTGCGCTGCTGCTCACCCTTGCATCTCGCGTGGCGGCTATCTACATCTATCCCACGGACGCAACGGGCGACAATGTCAAGCCCTTGGCCGCGTCGACTATGGCCGCCTTGCGCCGTCGCTATGCGATCTTGACGTCCCTGAATACCGCTCCGATCTTTGGAATCCTGGTCAACACGCTGAGTGTGAAGAACTACCTGCATATTGTGGACCATGTCCGGGAGCGGATTGCGGCGGCCGGGAAGAAGAGCTATCTGTTTGTAGTGGGCAAGTTGAACGCGGCCAAGGTCGCCAACTTCAGTGAAATCGGCGGGTGGGTGGTGATCGGTTGCTGGGAAAGCTCCCTCGTCGACAGCAGGGATTTCTGGAAGCCGGTCATCACTCCGTCCGAGTTGGAACTGACCCTTCAAGGGGACGCGGAGCGGGTCTGGACTGGGGCCTGGCAGAGTGACTTTCAAAGCGTCCTGGATCGGTCAGCCGCCGAGACTCAGGAGGAGGACCCAACGGCAAACGGGGCGACAGGGGAAGAGGACGAGATGTCGGAACCCGAGTCCGCACCGCCAGAGTTCGACCTGCGCACTGGCCGGTATGTTTCGCATTCTCGGCCCATGCGGAACGCTGCACCCCGCGTTTCTGCCTCAGAAGATGCCGCCTCATCTGCTGGTGGGCCGTCTGCAGCGCGGGCCCTCGCCAGGCGAGCCAAAGGCGATGTGGCGATGATCGGCGGGGCCATTTCGCCGGGGGCGGAATTCCTGCGGTCGCAGCGGACGTGGAAGGGGTTGGGAAGCGACTTTGACATCCAGTACGACGAGGAGGAGGCGGACGCGACGGACAACACGCTGGTGGTGGAAGGGCGCAAGGGCATTGCAAGGGGATATACGGTGGGCGAGGCAATAGAGCGACACTAGTTAGGCATCTCCTGGCGCAGGAAAAGGGAGAAGAAGGGATTGTTGGGCGACCGTTGGAAAGCAGGCAAAGCCGGGTTGGCCGAACTAGTTGGGGCAAACTAGTGGTTTCCAGCCCTTTCCTGCCCTACATAGTACTGCGATGAGCCTAACACGATGGGCCGTGGGCCGTGGGAAGATGAGGAAAAGGTTCAATATTCAATAATCATCCGACGATCAATAGTGAATCCAGTCAGCCAGGTAACACGGGTCTCCCCCCGGGCAATCGTCAGAATCATATGAAAGCAAAATAAGGATCTCCTGGTCATCCGTAAGAAACCTGATGATGGCCTCCCAACGGAGAGGGCCAAGGCGACCTATCACATGATTGCCGGCCGCCCGTTGGATTTTTGTGCCAATCCCCAATTCTGAGCTGAGTTGTCAAAGCCACACCCCCATCCATCCACTTAACCCCCCTCGGTGTTGTCGTCTCTCCCTCTCCCTCCTCTCGCTCCCTTGGATGGCCTCGCATGATGTCCAACCTTTGGGTGTAAACGCCCTCCTTGCGCATGCTCTCTCCTGCTCTTTTCCTTATGATGTGCGGCCTTTCCCGCATTCTCCGCTGTGCTCGCGATCCCGCGTCACTCTGACCTTCCAACTGCCTCGCTGGAGGTGATCAAAAAGGCTGCTGAAGAAGAAGAAGAAGAAGAAGAAGACAAAGGGTACCGCAATCATGTCCTATCCCCCGGTAGCCCCCGCCTTGGCCCGATCGGAGCCTGTGTCGACCATGGCCGGCAAGCCCAGCGGAGACCAGCAAGACCTGGTGGAATCCGCCCTGGAACAGTCGGTCCTCCCAGCCCAGCATGCTCTCTCGACCTTTGAACTCGTCGTCACCACCAATGCCCCTATCCTCGAATCCCTCCTTCTGCAGACCCCTACCGATACCATCCTCAAACTCTACCACACCTCCCGCTACCTCCGCTCGTTTCTCCGCTCATATCCGACGGCATGGAAGTACCTATCGTTCCGGCTGTTGTATCCCTCCGGCACACCCCCGCCCCTCCGCGTTGTCTTGACCGGATCCTCCGAGGCCGTTGTCCCGCGCCAGTCGCGCCCGTACGCGCTCGACCAGTTGTTGATGAACGTGGTGATTCCGTTCAGTCCGTGCTTGCGCAGTCTGGAGTTGGATAACACGGCTGTTTCGGGGCAGATCCTGATCTCGACCGTACTACATTCTCGGCGTGAGACCTTGGAGCACCTCTCGGTCCGAGGATGCAAGAATGTATCACTGAAGTACCACATCATCCCGTACCTGACTATGTTTGGCCTCCAATACGATGTCAACATGGAGCAGAATATCGGCAGCTCCCCCGCTACGAAGCACCTCGCACTGAAGAGTTTATACACATATCGATGTCGACATCATCGACGACGACCGTACCTGACTTCCTCTCTGTCGCGAAAAGACTCTGACTCGGAACCGACTCATGAGCTGGTGAATCTCTGCCACAAGCTGGGCATCTGGACGGATACCGCGTGGTGCTCGACCCCTGCGGGGAGATGCTTCCGGAGACGGGGCTACGTGTCTATGCGTGTTCCGCAGGGGTCAGCCGAGGTATGGGTGGTCTTTGATCGGCTGTGGAGGTCGAAGAATTGGATCGGTCCGGTCGACCCGACAAGCCGCTCGGCCCAGCGGGATGCGAAGCTGTGGGAACACAGCGAGACCGGCTACTACGGCGAAGCTCTGGGGACGGGCGAAGGACGAGACCATGGCGAGGGGAAGATGGTCCCGGCCCATCTGCGTCGGAGCCATGCTCAGTTCATCGAGAACATCCGTTGCGATAACTGCTGCGAGGTGATCCCCGAGAGATGCGAGCAATGCAGTATCCTGATGCACTGTGTTGGGTGTCGAAAGACCCTGTGTGCTAGCTGCGCTTATGAACGGCCGTACCTGCACTGCCAGTCCCGGTCGGGCTCGTCTTCGGACGCCAATTCCTTCTGGTGGGCCCCCGGGGCGACCATGTCGCCGTGTTCGATGCAGGACCCGGTTGAACATACCGAAGCTACTGTATCCAATAATGCCGCCCCGTCTTATCCTGCTCTTACGTTCCATTGGTGCTGCACGGAGCCCATCTTCTCGGGCGGTGGCGGCATCAGTATCGGCACGCCGAACCGCGATGTGGACCAAGTGCGAGCGGTGCCTCTGCCCCGTGGACAGGGCTGGGAGGATTTAGAGTACTCGGCGCAGGAATGGAGCAAGACGTTCCCTCGGGACGCCTACGGAGACCCGCGCAAGCCCGACTACACGCTGGAAACCGGCCATATCGCCATGATGCGGTGGCTGCTCGGCCCGCCCGACCGCCAGCCCGCGGCTTGTCCACGCAACCTGTGCCAGGACTGCTACGACACCCCCCAGTGGAAGGTGCACTGCAAGAGCTGCTCGAAGCCGTTGTGCATTGAGCATGATCTGCGGGGCCTCCGCTTGAGAATCTGTGGGTATCGGGATCTGACGTTGGAAAAGCTGGCGATTCAGAGCCACGCCGAGTCCAGCTCCCGCGGGTTCGCGTCGCGGATGCCATACACGCATTCCGTGCCGGAGTTCGAGCTGCCTTATCGGACTCAGCGGATTCTCGATTCGACCACGAGCAGCTTCACCGAAGACCACCCCGACGGATTCGGCGAGGCGAGCAGCACGTTGCATGAGCGACCCACTCCGTTGCTCCATCGCCGTTCCCGCAGTCTGTCCATCTCCAATTCGAACCGCTCTCGCTCGTCATCCTCCCCTTCATCCGTCTACTGTGACTCGCCGTCGGAGCAGCCGAAATGGCAAGGGTGCCAGTCGTTCTTCTGTCCGCAGTATCGGGCGGTGGGCGACCAGCGCCAGCGATGTTCCAGCGTGCTTCGTGAATGCACCAGCTGCCAGGTGTACGTGTGCGAGGACTGCACGTCGATCTACCCGCCGTGCAACTGCTCGTACTGCGAAGTCAACTACCTGTGCCCGAACTGCCACAAGGTCCGGGAGCAGGATGGGACCTGCCGCCGGCCGGCCGAGGAAAAGGCACGCCAGGAGCGCAAGTGGAAGGAAGACATGCGTCTGCTGGAGGGGATTCTCGAGACCAAGCTGGCGAACGAAATGGCCGAATTTGCGGGACAGTTCTTCGACTCTGTTGAGGGGGAGGGGGAACGAGGGGAACGAGGAGAACGTGGAGAGTTCCAGCATATCGAAGAAGCGTCTCCATACCCCGATGGGCTGGACGAGGAGGAACTGCTGGCGGAGGAAACATTAACGGACAGTACTGAATGATGGGCGGATGGTATCTATGGGCGTCGGAAAAGGATGGCGGGTTTCGGAGTTATTTATTATATCGGTGGCATTCAATATTTGCAGATATTAGGATCACTACGGTGGTTGCCATTTGCCATAGTTGTTGCAGGTCGCCCGGCGCCGGGCGCTGGGTCTGTCTACCGGATGGACAGCTGTGATGATTCCAGCCTGCATTGCGGGTATAAGATAACATGATCTATTACAGTGAAATATTGTATTGCAATGAATGCGTAGCTGAGTACACCACAGAGTACGGAGTATGAGAACTAAGAAATGGTAAGCTCCGCTCCGCAGCCCCGCAACGCCGAAGCTTCCAGTCCAGACCACCGAATTTATCCTCCCCACCATTGATTATTCTCTCCCACTCCAACTCCAACCCTGCATCCAAACCCGTACGCATCCCCTCCCCTCCCCTCCCACTCACAACCTAATCCACTAACGAACCTCCCACCCGACCACAGTACGGAGAACCCACCATGTCGGAACAAGAACCCACCCCCGCCGACCTCGCCCTCCGCGACGAAGAAGAAAAAGCCCGCAAGGCCCAAGAAGCCGCCGAGCAGGCCCAGCTTCCCTACAGATGGACGCAGACCATCCGCGACGTGGACGTGACGATCCCTGTGGCCGGGACTCTGCGGGGTCGGGATCTGGATGTGGTTCTTACGAAGACGAAGATCCGCGTTGCGGTTCGGGGGCAGGATGCTATTATTGAGGTACCTACCTACCCTCCTCCCACCTCATTCCCACCATTCTATACTATCGTTACACGCGGGGGGAGAATATATATGTATATGGATCTACGCTAATCAGAATAATGTTGTGTAGGGAGACTTCCCCCACGCCGTCATCCCCGACGAATGTTCCTGGACACTCGAATCCACTTCGAACCCCCCGGGAAAGGAAATCGTCATTCATCTGGACAAAGTGAACAAGGTCGAATGGTGGCCGCATGTTGTGGTCGGGGCACCCAAAATCGACGTTAGTAAGATTACGCCGGAGTCGTCGTCGTTGAGTGATTTGGATGGGGAGACTCGCGCCATGGTCGAGAAGATGATGTATGATCAGCGACAGAAGGAAATGGGTGGGTTGACCAGTGATGAGCAGAAGAAGAGGGATATTTTGAAGAAGTTTCAGGAGGAACATCCTGGTTAGTATCCCCCTCTCTTTTTCTTTCTTGGGGTGTGGGTTGCGTGCGTGGTGCTAATGCGTGGTGGTGTGTTTGCAGAGATGGATTTCTCGAATGCCAAGATTGGTTAGGTGTAGGGTAGGGGAACTGGGTATGACGTTATGATGTTGTTTGTATGCTTAGGCACAGTTGGGCTGTCGATAGATGATAGTACATAGTATTTGTATGGATGGCGGTGATGCGGGCCAGAATACGAGCTCCCGTATTGGGACTAGTCTGGCCAGGTGGATTGACAGGCTCTCTTTCTCCAATCTCCTCGTGGAGTCATCTTTCTCTTTATCCGATCTTCAAGCTAATCGCTCATTGCATCACGGTGGGTCACGCAGAGAGTGGCACCGTGACTGGGTCCATGTTGTAGCAGACTATCAGACCAACCGGGTTGGCAAACCATCATGCAGAGCATCCTCCAGCTGAATCCCACCGAGCGCACCTTTCATCCCCGCCGCCCGCACCGCAAGTCTCGTGCCGGCTGCGTCAAGTGCAAGGAGCGTCGGGTCAAGGTATTTCCCTGCTCCTCTTCCCCGCCTCTCTAACCGAGTAGTGCGACGAGTCCAAACCCCACTGTCTGCGATGCCAGAAGCTCGGCTTCGACTGCACCTACGATGACTCTAAGCGTAGTGCCGTTGCTGTCTTCCTGGCCAGCGCGCCGGATTCCAAAGCGTACTGCATGTCGCTCGATGCAGTGACCAGAAAAATCAACCAAACCTTGAATCTGGATGTGAAAAACCCCCTGCCCGTCGTGGAGGCATTACATCACTTCCATGATCTGTCGAACCCGGCCTTCGGACCGAAGCGCATGCAAGCCGCCATGCAGGCGAAAATCATCCAGCTGGGGTTTGATGTCAGTTGTCTACATAATAAGGCACTTGTCCATGCCCGCTGACTAGGCTAGTCACCCTTTCTTCTGCACACCATCATCGCGGCAGCCACTTCCCATATTCGCCATCTGGCGGCTGATAACCGCGGGTATGCCCTGTCGGAGACCTATCACTGGCAGCAGGCTATCACCCAATACTCCAAGGAAATCACCACCATCGGCCCGAACAATACGGACAGTCTGATCTCCGCCTGCTTGCTCCTGACGGTCCGCTCCTTCGCTCTGGACGAATACAGCCCGCTCAGCTCGTTTGTCTTCTCGGACGACCCTGTATCCCTGAACTGGCTCTCCCTGCAGGCCGGGCTGCGCCATCTTATCGAGGCCACGGCACAATGGATCGACGGCAGCATGTGGTGGGAGATGTTCATGAAGACCCGCGATCAGTTTCTCGATATTTTTGATGACGAGCGCCCCGGGCGAGTGGCCATGCATCCGGAGCTGGCTGATCTCTGCGGCATTGAGGAGACGACCACCGCGGAGACCAACCCGTATCACGCGCCGGTGCGCATGCTGACGGGGCTGCTGTCGCTGGAGCGAGGGATCAAGTACTTTGGTGCATACACAGGGTTCATGGGCAGGCTGTTTCCGGAGTTCTTTGAGAAGCTGATGCAGAAGGACCCGCCGGCGCTGGTGATTCTGAGCTGGTGGCTGGGGCTGATGTATGGGACGGGGATGTGGTGGGTGGAGACGCGAGCAAAGTCGGAGATTACGGCGATTTGTTGGTACTTGGGGAGTGAGGAGGGGTTGGTGAAGTTTTTGAAGTTTCCCTCCGAGTGTGTCGAGGATATCACGTTCATTGAATGATTTTCTACCAATTTGTAGTAAATCCAATTGGATGAAGCATCTCCAGGCTGAGACCCTATCTTATCGATCGATGACGACGCTTATCGATAGGCCTGAGGCTGGAGCGGGGGGCTCCACCAATCAGCGGTGCGGGGAATGTCGATGCCTGGATGCTGAGGCGTAAGACCCAGCCTTGTCTGCCTTTCCGATTCATCCTATTCTCATTCTCTTCTCAGTTTCTAATTCTCTTGATTCAAAGCAAGACACGAGCCTTCCACAGATGCATCATTGTGGTGTACCTCCTCTATCTCCATATCCTCCCATACCATAACTTACAACCTCCTCATCACCATTCACCATTCACCTCCACCCACCACCACACCAAAGTACCACAACCACACCAACAAACGAACAGCACCAACGAACCCGGAAAAATGGCCCTCCTCACCACCCTCCTCACAAACCTCTGTCTCTGCTGCGGACCCCCGAAACCACCGTCCACCAAAAACCACCACCACCACCACCCACATCCACATCCACACCCACACACATACCCCCCACCATTCCCCTTCACCTCTCCCCTCGACTCAACCCAACCCAACTACACAACCCCCCCATTACCAGCCTACACGCCTCGTCCCAACAGCCTCCACGAAAAAACCCTCGCCGCTCATCTCCGCGATCCCCCGATCTCTTCCTCTACATACCACAACGAGAAATCCTCCCCCCCCGAACCATCGGACCAACAACAGGAACAGGGGGGACAAGGGCAGGGAGGAGGAGCAACAGCCGATGACGCCTCCTCAGAGATTTCTTTCCCGAGTACGCGTAGTTATGGGAATACGTCCACTGCGACGAGGGAGACCCCGCCGCCACCTTATTCCCCGAGGCATAGTTGGAGAGGCAGTTGGAGGGGAACCGAGTCGCCGGTTCCGTCGTTGGTGATGTCGGATAGGACGGGGGATACGGGGGCGGGGTCAGGGGTGTCTGATGGGAGTGTGGATGGGAGTGTGGATGGAGATGGGGTGGTGAGGATTGCGGCGCCTAGAGCGGTGTTTTTTCCAACGGGGAGGGTGATGCGTTGGGATCATGGGGATGTGGAGGAGGGGTATGATGGGGATGCGGATAGGTATGGTAGTAGTGGGAGAGATGGGGAGGGGAGGAGGTCGTGGGAGGGGAGGTGAGGATTTCTCTTACTCTCTCGCTTTCTTTCTATGGATGTATAAGTGGTTGAGTGAGTGAGTGGGTGGGTGTTTGTCTATCCTGCTTGAGAATTATTTCTTGGGATGGAGTTCCGGTTTGGTTTGATTTGGCTTGGTTCGATGGAATTGAATTGGGTTGGTTGGTTGGTAGATTCTATATCACCGGTCCAGGACGGCCTTATAAGGCTTAATATGGCATTAGGATTGAGGATGGAGTTTATTTATTCATTCATTCATTTATTTTTTATTTCTTGGTCTTGGGATTCCATCTCTTCAATTGTAATTGTAATTGTGGGTGTATACCATACTGAATACCCTCTTTTCTATATTCTATTTTCTATTTCCTATATCCTATTTTATCCATATGCTACTAGTAGTATAAATATGAATTAAATATACCTAATCTGAATACTATCATTCAAATGATAATCATATACCTGGTTGAGTAAGTATAGAGTCCCTGTATTTTACCTCCTAGTTCGTAGTATGATATCTATCAACAAGTTAGGACATGTTTATTTACTGAGTGTGGTGTAGTGTAAAACGTATATCATGACAAAGTAGCAAGGAGGCTAGCCTAAGTTAGTTTATTGGCTATCTTTGTAGGAGTTCCATACTCCTCGGATCGGATTAGGAATAAGAATATGGGAATTTAAGAGTGGTGGTTATTTTGTATAGAGTATGGGTATCTATCCTGACCAGGAATTAACATGGCTAATGCTACTAGTAGGAATAATGAATGGTAGGACGGACGAAAGTCTAGAACGATATGTTTTAATTGAATGTAATCGAAACACTCGATTCAATATTATCTATCAACATCCGGGTTGATCTATGTATGTACCAATCTTCACAAGAAGATGATGTAAATTTAAATACACATCGAAGAAAAGTATTATCTCACCACACCAATCACCATATCAAATCGCTTAGGAGCTCTCGTAAGTAACCTTCAGCTCGGTGCTGCTGACAATAGTAGGAGCAGCCTGGACGTGGTTGCTAGTGCTGTCCTCGACGGCATACAGCTCGGCATCATCCAGGTTGACGGTCTTGCCGGCGGCCTTGGCGGTGCAGCCGGTGAAGTAGGCCTCACCAAAGTTAATCAGAGTCAATCCGTCGCCATCGATGGCCAGATCCTCCAGGATCCATTCGGCGGTCTGACCGACCAGGGTCGAGGAGGAGGAGGGAGCCGAAGCGGTGGCAGTCACGTTCTTGCCGGTGGTCAGGTTCTCCAGGATAGCCACACCTTCGCTGCTGGAAGTCGACTCCACACTGGCGACAATCACATCGCCGATGCTAAAGTCCATCTCGAAGCTGACCGTGTCGGCGGGGTACCATTCGTACCAGCCCAGGAAGGTGGTCTCGCCGTTCTCGACGTAGATGTCGACACCGGCTTGCCAGATCTGGTTCTGGCCCGTGGCGCCGTCAATGCCCACCCAGAAGGAGGCGGCCTGGGTGTCGTCCGAGGAGGCGGCAGTGGGGGTCACCGAGGGAAGGGTGAAGGTGGCGGCCACGTAGCTGAAGGTGGCGGTGCCCGAGGCTTCCTGGATGGCTCCGGCCCAGTTCTCGTTGACGACGTAGTCGGAGGAGGAGGAAGAGCTGCTGTGGCTGACGCTCGAGGTCACGGCGGGAGCGACCTGGCTGGCGCTGCTGGCCTGCGCGGTGGCCTGCACGGTGGGCTGGGCCTGGGCCTGGGACTGGCCCTGGGGCTGGAAGCCGCCGAAGCTGGGCTGGGCCTGGCCTTGACCCTGTCCGCCGAAGCCCTGGTTGTTGCTGGGGGCACCAGGGAAGTTATCCTGGGAGCCGCCGTTGCGGAATTCGCTGATCTTGTGGCCGTGAGGACCGGCCAGAGCAGGAGCAGCCAGAAGGGCTGTCAGAGCCAGAGAAGAGGTGAACTTCATGGTGATGGTGGTGAGACAAATGAAATGGGTCAAAAGAATGAATGAGCACTGCTCGGGTTATAGAAAGAGGGTTTGACAGATACCTGATCTGGGTTGATGGAAAGAAAAGATTGACAAGGGAGGCAGAAGGTTTTATATGCGGTTGACATGATGGATGGATCCGCTGGGAGGTGTTCCAGACCTGAAACATAGTAGGGCGGCAGTTGTGGAGTCACGGAGATTGACGTTTGTGGTAGAGGCGCTTCGGCGTTTCAGGGGGGTTTTGTTGGCGAATTCGGCAGTGATAATCGCCATCCATAGCGCCTCCATTATAGCTTAATGGCTTAAGCTCGATGGAACGGGCTTGGCTGTCGCCTGTTCAGCCCAATGCGTCGAGAGCGTGCTCCACCAGGTCGGGAAGGTGGACAAGAATGGCATGAGAGTGAATCAGGGGCAGAAGGAGCGGATCCCAGAAACAGTGTGTTCTTGTAGATGGTCCATCGGGTCCAGGCATTCACCTGGGGGTCAGGAACGTGCTCGATGAGGGCTCGGAATCAAACCAACCTGCATCAAATGGCAGGTTCTAGATCGAACGCATGGCAGTAATGCACCTTGAATTGCTCCGGTAAAGGGTTCACCAGCTTGACATGTCAAGTAAATGTCTTTCCATGTAGCCCCCTCTTTCTGCATGGAAAGTCCAACCATGCCAATGGCAGATGCTCTGTTCCTGCTCATGTCCCTCATGGCCTTGCATCTCCATAGTCCCCCCAGCCGTTTCCCAACAGAAGCGGGTCCGCGGACAGACGGTAAGCTTCCTGGATGCTTGTCCAAGGCCCTAATGGCTAAATTTCCTATTCTTGTCACGCAATCTCTGTTAATACGTTTTGATTGACTCGTGGTGGGCCAGCCCATTGCCGGCCCACTTGGGGGATTGAAGCCCCAGGCCCGGCAGTTCTGGTCCTGCCGCTTACATAACAAGGTATTGGGTCCAGAGCTTGTTCCATCCAAGCATACGGAGCACTCTGGAGGCAGCCTGGAATGAATCCGAGGTACTGGACATGAACAGACAGTCTGGTTGTTATGGCCGATCTAGCCATCCTGCTATGCGGACCCAGCAACTGGTTTCACCTGTTGAAAGCGGGATATCGTCAATTATCTCCTCAACCGAATTCGCAACGGTGACCTTATGCAGTAATCAGAAGCACGTCAGCAGCACCTGAAGGCATCAGTCATGGAAGATGCTATTCAATGCCGAGATGAAACCGCGGGCTGGCTTGGCTGCCTGAGGTATACATCACGTGTGATCTTGGCTCGATTGGGCAAGTGGCCCGACCAGACCAGTTGGACGGGGTCCACCTCCCTTTGGCGGCATCCTCCAGTTTCATCTCGTTGCTGCCTTCATCCAGATTCCAGCATCCACTCGGTCACGGCACCCCAAGTGAATCCCACATTGTACAAGTTGGCCTCACAGTGGACGAGCCATGGTCTAACCTACCGGTAATTCTCCTCCGGTGACTGAACCGTAGTGACAATCATCGTCTGCTTTAGCCATTGAGCATCATTCTTGCTTTGGTACCATAAACACACTACCATGTAGGACCGGAACGGTGGAACTGACCCTTAGTTCTTACAGGTCGGGTAAGGCAGCTTCTCCCCACCGAGGATGGATTCCAAAGTCACCTCGGGCACTATCCAGAAAGCCATCTGGGACGGAAGACTGCCGTTACAGATCAGCCTCGCTTCATCTGAGAGCCGCACTTATGATCAGACAGATCCATATCTTGTATACGCCCCCCTCTACATGACTCAAGTCAAAGCTAACTCGGTCAGATCTCTTGCCCCCGCATCTCATACCTGCCATCACTCTTACCGAGGTTGAAAACTTTCTTCTCCTCCTCCTTAATCGATCCCAGCTCCCCTCCTCACCAAGGCTGGTTCTCCTTCGAGGGCGTCCCACTGAAATGGCATTACCCCGTGGGTCTTCTATATGACCTTTACGCTGGAGCGGACCCTGCCTCCAAGGAAGGCGCCGATACCGACTTGGCATCCACCGCGGACGAAGACCCATTGCCATGGTGTCTGGTCGTGCATTTTAGTGACTGGCCCAAAGAGGAACTCGTTCGAATGGATGCGAATTGGATGGTGATGCAAGATGCATTTATTAACAGCGTGAAAGAGGCGGATTTTCTGAGGAATGGAACGGCCAAAGGAATCATGAGTCTTTCCAAGGAAGATTCCTCGGGGCTCTGGGAGGCAGTTTGTGATGGTACGGCTCTCCTTGTCACTCACATGAGATAGTGTTAACAAGTGTTTAGTGGACCTCCCATCGTTTCAGCGAATATCCAACATCCTGATCCCACCACCGTCGCAGCCTTTCCGCAACGTCCCTATTCGACTCTTCCTCCCTCTTCCTCCGGACTCGGGATCGCCGTCTCTTAAAGTGGTTCAGTCGCCCATCCCTCCATTCATTCCGCCATCCTCCGGATCCAGCATCGCCGCCAGTCAATCCATCTTATCGACAAGGGGCCCTCAACCGCAGACCATCGGATCCGCATTGCACTCCCTACTACCGCATCTGTTTCCCAGTCGGAGAACCCCGGTCTTGGCCAAGCCCGTGCTGCATGGAGCAGCGGTGCCCATGGGGGCCCCAGTGGAGGAAGTGGTGAGATGCTCGGGGTATGGCGATGGGTGGGTTTATATCGTGATCAGGATGATGGGATAATAATACCAGACACTGCGATTAGATAGCGTCGACTCCACCTAATCCTTTGAGTCATACAATTTATCGCTACTTCAACCCCCGCACTCTTCTTTCCTTTGCATTGAGTTGCGACGGCTACATGCCCGGGACGACTGATTGGGGGCTGGTCTTAGCCTGAGGCGCTATGGAGGCCCCGCGTCCGCCGCCAGGCCGCGTCTCCGATCCCCTCGATCGCACGCGTTTCCACCCCTCATCTCACGTCGCGGTCGTTAATGGTGCGCCTCCTGATAATGTGCACTCGAAAATGGATTTCTTGCCTGTCACTTAACACCATTCGATCGATGAATCCCCATCCTCGGAATGGAAACCCAATATGAACACGAATCCGCGACGTTCAACCAGCGACTATACGGTCGGATGGATATGCGCACTCCCGACTGAGCTGGCTGTCGCCGAGGCCATGCTCGACGAAATACACCCAGCCCTACCACTGCCTCCGAATGATCACAACGCGTATACTCTGGGAGAGATCAGGGGTCACAATGTTGCAATCGCCTGCTTACCCAGCGGCGAATACGGCATTGCTTCAGCAGCCACGGTTGCAGTGCAGATGCAAGCCACATTTGGTTGCATTCGTTACAGCCTGATGGTGGCCATCGGAGGGCATCACCGGTGACAACATGGATATCCGTCTGGGGACATTATTGTGAGCCAGCCGACCGGTACCCACGGAGGGGTTTTGCAATATGACTCTGGGAAGGCTCTTGAGGATGACCCTTTCAACGAACTGGCATGCTCAACTGCCCTCCTCAGCTTCCGTTCACACCGATTATAAGGCATCTATCAACGGTAATTAATCCTCCGCAAGTTTGAGCGATATATCTAATTTGACCTGGCTCTTAGTTCCCTCGAACCGGAACGGAGTGCATTCAATCCCCTTGATAAGAGCATACTGTTTACTGGTCGACATGCCGAACCAAGCGCAGTGGGTAGTAAGACTTGGACAACGGCTGGTCGAGGAAATCCGCCATGTGTGGACTGGTTGGTATGGGCAAGACACAGACTGTGCTAGAATTGGTCTATCGAGTTCGACAAAGATGCCCTAGCTGGCCCATCTTTGGATCACAACGACTAGCATATGGAATGTAGAACAAGGCTCGCCACGATGCCCAGAAGCTGAGTTCTCAAGAGTGACAAGCAGATACGAAGTCCCAAGTAAAACCCTACCTCGACTAGGACCTTATCAAGTCATGGCTTCCAATCGTAGACAATGCAGATGACACAGACGTGAAAGATGGGAAGGACTCAACTCCTACCCGAAAATCTACCTGCCATCCAGTGGACGAAGCCCTATCCTAGTCACAATGAACAGATCGACACTTCGCAGTCACCAGATGTACTTGTGGTTCCAGATATCGATGGGATAACGGCAAATGAGATTCTCAAGGAACGCCTCCTACAAAAGGAGCTTGCCCACGCCACTGAGGCTACGAATATCTTCCTTTTCAGCCCACCGTCCTTCCGTTCAAGATATATAAGCAGCATCTTACATCAACAAGACCGATGTGGACCTTGCGGCCTATCTCTCACTCCTACAGGAACAGAACTTGGTTTTGTTAACCTATTTAGTGAAGACTTTAATGATGAGGGACAGTAATTCGACATCCAGAACTTAGTGGCTACTACTTGGCTTGTTTCATTCCGCCAAATCCGGCAGCTGAATCCATTGGCTGCAGATTATATTTACCAAAAAAGAACGATGAGGATGAGGGGACCGAAACACCCGTGTACGCTAACCGGCATGTTCAAACTAGCGGGTATGTTAGAGAGCCGAGGATACGCGCAGAAGGGGAGCATCTGTGGCTGCAGGTGGTACTAATGCAGGAGCAGGTACTGGGGCTAGAGCACCTTAGCACAATTGCAACTATGCGCCACCTATCAATGACATATATTTGCCAAGCGAGATGGAAAGAGCCGCAAGTACTGAGTTTGCGGCTGCTGGAAAGCTGTGAAAGGGCCCTTGGGCTTTAGCATCCCAACAGCGTGAGCTCCAAGAGCAACCTGGCACTCATATACCGCGGCTAGAGACGATGGAAAGAAGCACAGGAACTCGAATAACGCGATATGGGAGGATGCAGAACGGTTACAGCTGCAGCTGTTAGAAAAAAGTAGACAGGTGCTAGGACCACAGCATCCGGAGACTCCTTCAGGACGGGTAATCTGGCCTTCATCTGGAAAAACATTTGTCGTCATGCTGAAGCTGATAGCTTGATAAGGGAGTGTATCGGGTGCTGTCAGAGGATATTGTGCCCTAAGGATCTTCGCACATTGTATTTCGCAACATATAAGTACTTGAATATGTGGAAATGATAAGAAGTTAACATATGAATGTGTAACAGTAGTATCAACTCAACTGACATAACCAAGTCTGCTCTATACAATGCTCCTCATCCAGAAATGGCATCCATTCACCGATTAAGCAAAAATTCAAACAATGAAGATGCCATCAATATTACCTTTGTAAATGATTTCTTGCCACCTCTGGCATTGAACTGCACCTCACCAAGTCACAGAGAAACCCATAGACTCGAGTTGTCCGTGTGCATGCATCAGCAGTACTTCAAACTCATTCCACGACTCGCTGAAGAGGAACAGACACACATACATACATACCAGAGCCTCCCATCACAAACAACAAGTAACCCATACTAGTACCCACCTTCAAGCGACACAACCACCTACTCCCACCATAACCATAACCATCAAAGCGAACCAGAAACCAAGTATAGAAGAAACACCCACCTTACTGACCTCACCCACACATCCAGTCCAATATTAGCATCAAGAAGCAAACCCAAATCTTAATTTAGAACCCCCAAACAGACCCCAATGCAAGAAGATAACGAAACCCCGAGATAGAAAGGAAAGCAAGCACATGGGCATGCCACCCACCCACACGTCATGTACATATGTATGTATGTATGCATGTATGTATGTAAGTAATACCCCATACCAGACGTAATAACCCGTACGATACATAAGATACACGATCGTCAGGGTAGAAGATCCATATCGAGATCCTGAAATAGACACAGCAGGGGGAGTGTATGTGGGTGGGATGGGATGGTGAGATGCAAGCGCTTGAGATCGAGCATGAGGGATCAATAGGTTGTTTTGGTCGGTTCTATAATTATCGCAGAGGAGCATGGAGGATGGGGAATGGTAGCGTGCATCATGATGGGATGATTTGCGTTTAGGAAAAGGAAAATGCAGGTGGTGCTTTAGGGTGGAATGCAAGCGCGGGTTACCTACAGTAAGTGAGTGGCGGGCACCTTGGGGCTTGGTTATTGGGTAAAGGTGTGAGAAGGCGGATAAGGTAGGATGGGGTTAGTAGAATGTTGTGTGATGTTTGGTGGAGGAGGGGATTGTTGCCAAGGGGAGAAGGTAGCGGAGTAAGGCTTTCGGTATCCTAGCGCTTTGGAGTTGATCCAATGGGAAGGAGAGGGATTGCATGCCTGGAGTAGGAAAAATTTGATATGCGACCAACTGACTAGTAGTTTAAACTGGGCAGGATAAGAATAGTAAACGCTTTTTGTGGTTCTCGGGGCTTGGTTGGCTGGGGAGGATAAGATGGGGTATGTTGTGAAATCTTAGTGCTGCCCCTCAAATCAAACGGGGGCTTGGAGCGCAGCCCGACCACACGACTAGCTTCTACATCCTGGTCGATTATCCCACTGTAGCCTGATCATGTTAACGCTAATTTTGTTTGGAGGTTTTACGGCCTGATTTTCGACCGGTTGAGCATGCAATATGCCTCTTTCACCATATTGACCTAACTCGTCTATTTTTTGGTTTCTTAGATTTTCCTCTGGTGTGCTCATAGTAGAAAGGTATCTCTATCGCCCGAACTACACATTTGACCCCAATGAGCGGGAATATCGCATTATTCGCAATCGTAGGCATGTTCAAGTATGGATGAAGTTGAGATTGGATTGATTCCAAAAATAACTCCCCACCAACCAGACACCCCCATGTTGCTGCAGGGGATTTCCTCCCATGTGGAGACTAGCATTCCTATCACAGGGACTAGAAACTCGCGCCTGGGAGATCGTTGGAGAGAGAAGCTAGTGTTTGACACTAGAATCATGAGAGCAGACAAATATAGAACGGCGGTTGCAAGCTCCAGGATACTGCATCGAAGGTGAACCGATTGGCGTAGCTGCAAGTTGAACGAGGTGGAGATGAGCACCAGGTTCCAGTCGCTGTTCGCAAGAAATGATGGCGTGTGAGCTGGTTGGCTGTAAGTCCGGAGCGGTTATCCTGCCTTGTTCTGACCACTAGGATTGGTGCTTCAAGAATGAACATGACGGAGATCCGTGATTCCCGCCATGCTGATGCCGATGCGAGTTATCTGGGTCTGTTCTAAAATTGGATTCTTCAGGGACTGGGGTGTGGCCCCCGGCGGCTAATAAGGCTTGGTATCGGGAAGGGGCCTCGGGGACTAGGAAAGCTGTCTCCAGGTGATGGGAGGGGGAGGAGGGGTGGAATGTAGCATCTGTGGGTCAAGAGGGCGCTTAGGGACCATAAATAGAATATCACACGTGCTAGGAGATATGACTGGTCGGGTTGAGGAGATAGAAACACGCATGAGAAAGTGCAGGCACATCATGGGTTGAGACTCAGAGAGACGATTGGCAGATATGGGAAGACCACCGTCAGACTCGGAGCACGAGATAGGAGCCAAAAATAGCATTTTTGCCGCGGGGGTAATCGTGGCTGCAGGCTAGCAGCAATAGTCTCTGTACAGCAGCCAACAAGCGCTTATTCTTAGGATGTTGAATGCACGATCCCTGTCCTGCCTGGTGACTTCCCCCGCGGTGTCGATGTGTTTGGGCCAATCAAGTGGGTCGCGGGAGGAGAACGGGATCCGGGCTCTGGGCTAAGCCGGAATAGAACAAGGAAGCCCTATCGTGACAGGTGATTGGCAGCGAACGATCTTGACCAGATTTAGACATCAGTAGGACACGGTGCCGCCGACCGGTTCCAACCCAGTAGCCTAAAACGTGAGATTAGCTGCCCGTCAAGGACGCTCTCACTAAGGATATGGCTCCAGAGGGAAATAACGGAACCTAATAGGCGGGTTCTGGCTCAAGCAGAATGCACGGAAAGAAGCTGTTTCTTTTTTTAAACTTCCCCTCAAGCAGACCAGGGAAACGCCTGCTGATTGAGCGAAATTAGGACTGCTGTACGTCGCAATCTCCGGGGCTTCGCCCACAACATAACATCATCCCCTCCAATCCACTGGAAGCAAATTGCACTATTAGTGGGCCGAAAGAGCACACAGGGGTCCGACGCTGCATCAAACAAATCAAGATGTTTAGTAGATCGGCCATAGACCCACAGAACAAGGTTGAAGAATGCCACTGCAGCATAATCCATGCGCATCTATGCGAACCGTTGATTCAGATAGCCTATGAGGGTACATTTTGGCCGTCATACTACTAGCTTCGTCGGGCCCTCATCACCACGAGAACATAAAGTAATCTTAATTTAGAATCAGATCCATCCTTGTCCGCTCAATTGGATGGATTATTCGCGGAAACAGTTCCATTTAGAGATAGATCCTCTCCGTCTATCATGTGCATGAAGCAGTACGACATGTCCGTGTTTCATCAGTCTCCTAGGCCCTCCGAGAAAGGGGATCTTCCAAATATACAAGCCAATAGCATTGATGAAAACTGAATTCATGAGTTCCCATTTTTTTTCTGCGTAGTTTTAGTTACTAAAATCTCCTGTTCCTAAAGCCTTTTCTCATGGCATGGAGTGATAGTGACAACTTGATGCTGGTGATGTTTGTAATACAGCGTATTACGAACATATCAGTATGCCATGTAATACATGCCATGAAACACCACTCCCCTTCCCTGGATACAATTGGATTGAGAGATCCTATTGAAATTTGATGTCACGTAAGCATCCTGCAGCATAATACAGTTCCATCTACTATTCCTATCTCCGAGCCTTCCATGGTAACCTGAAACCCAACTTTCCGCTGTACCGGTTGGTTTCCAGCGGCACGAAGGTGGCTGTGAGCCTCAGGAAGAAGCCAGACACGCACACTAAGCAATCCTTTGGTGTCCACAAGGAAGTCACCGCTTATTTAATGCTGACTGAATTATGTTCATACAAGGGTAAGCTCACTTGCAATCAAATGCTATTGGGGGCCATGTGGCAGACACGTGGGCAAAGGAATCTGGTTGGCGCTTCACGGAATCCTTTACGGTGTCAAAGCGGACTCGACCGTCTTCTACGGCTTATTGTGCTTGGCTCGGCGGTAGTTTGTCCTTAGATATCCTAGTAGAGCGGGATAGATAGTGGGATAATCATAACAAAGTTTAGCTCATTCAATTGGGTGACTAGAATCCTAACTCAAAACATCCGACGCCGCTGATCCAAACATTGTTGACAAAGGAAGTCGTAAGCTCATCCTGAACCAGTCATAAACAACGAGGCTTTTCAAATACAATCGAATGGTATGGGATGCTCCAACTCCGTTCCCTCTTATCCAGGCAGTTCCAGACCGCCATCATGTGTGCTGACCCCTCTAGTACAAAGCAATACCAAAACGACCCCAAATGCGATGAACCATGTCAAAGGATAACAGAGTAAAATCAAAGTAGGCAACAGATAGAAAGAAAACACTGGAGGCTAGAAAACAAGGGCTTAGAAAGGTGGCAAGGTAAACATAGACAAACATTGAGCACAAGCGATTGCTGCGACTCTCCGAACTCCGTAAGCGCAAATCCATCAGATCCGTCTAAGTCATTGTTGTCATAGCGTAGGGACTTAGCGTTCCTGGGACTCGCTGGTCCTTCTGCGCTTGCCCCTTGGTGGGGGGTCGAGAGAAGGCGCGCGCTTGAGATTAACGGTGTGCGTGACAATATGCTGTATGGTAATGGTTGTTCCATTTGGATCGTTTGAAATCTCGACGTGTCTCGCTCTTCGATCCACCGGGGTAATAGGAGTTCGAACAGTGAAAGGACTCGGTGGAAATTCAGTCGTTGCTGGGGAGTACGGGTATGATGGCGAGGCGTAGAGATGTCGTGCCGGAGCAGATTCTCTTGCAGATCGTGGACGAGCAAGCGGCGACGGAGGAATTGAAGTGGGACTAGACTTTGGCCCATTGGTGAGGGGGAAGGAGGCACTTCTGGCAGTAGATGGCAATGAAACAGGTGATGGAAGAGCCCTGCTCCTCACCCATCTTGTATAGCTTCCATTGATGCCTTCAGGGCCCGAGTAAGCTGGGCGTAGAGCTCTAAGAAACTCTGTATATGCACGCGGAGGAGGAACCAAAGGCCCACTGCCTGGCTCATGTTGATCCAACTCGGGTCGATTTGGGGAATCGTCTTGGAGTTGTGAGGGGAATGCCACATTGCGTGTGGTGGTGAGTGGATAGAGGATCGGTCGAGGAGCCATGGTACTGTCCAGCAGTTTGTATATCAGGTGTTGGAGTAGTAGAAGCGGGGGATTGATCTCTTCGAAGAGTACAATGTAGAAAGGTAAAGGAAAAGTCCTCGAAGAATGTATGGATTGCTTGCTGAGGACAAAGTAGTCCAAGGGTAATGGAGGAGCGGAAGGAAGGGAAGTAGGGAAATATTATTGCTGTGTCTGTGTGAAGACTAAGGGAAGATAATTAGGATACGAGGGGCAGATGGAAGGTTATATCCTTTTCGGTTCCAGGTGTGGATATTCCAGGATCGTAAATAAGTTGGACGGTCAAGTGAGTTGTGAACGAGAAGTATAGCCACTGGGGTATCGGCTATGGTTGGTTTCGTATGACACTGGTATGATACGTAAGAAATCGTATTGTACAGTCACCATACGTGTTTGGTATCGGGGCGAGGCGACATCGGGGCTAGTCCCTGAAGGGTTAGCTTGGTCAAGCTCCGGCTCGAAAATAGCAACAGCAAGCAGCAACGGATGCGACGCACATCGACCACCTGCTTAGACCCTGCTAAGGATGGGTTAAAAAAAGAACAGCCGGATGGTGCGCTTCCTCTTCTTCCGTTCATGCAGCTGCTTCCCACTTTTGTTTCTATACTTGGTCCTGGCGCCTAACAGTTTGATGACTTGATGCGAAAGACACCAGATGCGGGAAACGTGAGATGCGGGATCGGCCCAGCAAGCAATCGACTGGCTGGCTGACCCAGGAGACAATCATCACAGCCATCAGCCAGACATATTCTCTGCCTTGTATACTATCAACAGGATCGCCCGCGGAAGTCGACCAAAACTCATCGCACTTAGCTTTGCTTCCGTTGTTATCGCGCGCCATTCGACTGAGATCTCATTGAACCATTTCCTGGAAGTCTGTTTCACAATTCCCATGTCCCTAGTACGACATTCGAGTCGATATGGACTGGCTCCTTGGCTGCGGCTTCATGAGCGATCGCGTTCGTCAATCCTAGGCGCGCGATATCAGCTGTCAGATCTGAGTTTTGAGCGGAACGCCTCCTGCCACCACGTTTTGTCTGAAGGACCAGCGCGAAGGGCTCCAATACTTCAGATTAGCCGCTTGCCTCGAATCCTTCTGTTTCATATCATGGCTATGACGCATATAGGCGGCTATGGGAACATGTGCCAATCAGCATAAGCCGTCAACGATCAAGGAGTATCCTGCCCTTTCATCAACCCTGAGCTGCGCTGGTGACGTGCAACGCCTTTCAGCGCAGAAGGCTCACAGATAGTGAGCATCGCACGTTATATCTGCAGCTACTCTTGGATATCCAGTCTGTCGGATGGGACTATTAACGACAGAGCTTCCTTGAATCATTGGCCCTTATACAGCCTGCACCGTCTCTCGTAAAGAACCGTGCCAAATCGATATACAGGAAACATGTTTCCTATCCGGAGACACGCTCATTAAGCTTTCCTAAAGCTCAGCTTTTCTATGGCCTTTCCATGTCGTGCCATTCACACTTGTGAGTCTAGCATCATTGATTCTTGCGTACCTATGAGTGTCGTTCACTAATACTTCATATTTTCGATACTCTTCTACTAGCTAGTACACACACCTAACCCTCAAGAAGCCGTTGATTCTTGGTGTCAGACTTGAGACTATCTCTGACCATGCACGACCAGTTGGTCTGTCATATTTGCTTTCTCCTTCGGCGATACCAGCATCGTGAACCAAATATATACTACTCTTATTCCTGTCAGGAAAGTGTTACGGCGCGTATATGGCATGGCCAACGCATGCACGGCGATGGCGTGGCCCCATCTTACTCCAAGCATATATTCATCTGAATTGAAGTCCGAAGCTCACCCCTTGACATTAACGATTTACTTTTAGTATATTCATATCCCCTGTCTCGATGATACCGATAGACTGGGCTGTGCGTCATCCAATATTGCCTTCTGTCAGTGCGATGATAGCAAAACAGCCTGATAGATACAGGAGCTTGTGGTCAAAATGAAGCATCCCTACTAACTAGGCTGTGTGACTGCATCACCAGGCTACTGGAAAACCAACACGTGAAAGTTGAAGGGCATACAGACGGAGATGGATAGTGAGCATTATGGCTGGTAAGTACTTTATTGCACATTATTTCTCTTCTATATTCTGTATACGCAGACAATATCGCTAGCGGATGAAAGGACAGCCGCTTTGGGATGAAGACCTCAGCTTTTGTTATCCACTCTGCTGACAAACGACACAGCTCATTTTGGTGTCTACTATACCAATAATGCAACGATTGCTAGTGATAAATGTCTATCTTTACCTTGTGTAGCCCAGAGACTATATCTCTAAGCACAGGTATCAGTGCGCCTTATTGGAGTGCCATGTCTCAGTGTGAATTTTTCACTTGTTACTCGCGCCACCCAATATTCGTTAACCTCCAAGCTATTCAGGAGGTCAGGTACTGTGATATGTGTCTGCAGAAGTTGGCCGGTTACTAATCACTGGTAGGCTCTACCACTTAGATATTGTGTCTCGTGGGAGACTACATTTCTAGAAATGAACGCAGAAATCGCCTGTGGCCAATATCGAGCTTAATTCTTTTTATAGAGAGACCGTCTCCATGGGCTGTGCAATGTGTTTACATCATGCATTCTGACATCTTTAACGCTGGGTCAGCGGGAGCTGCAAGCAATGAAACAAACATCAGCACAACCCACTTTTCGTTTCTCCATCTTTGGCCTTGAGGCTGAGATCCATCGATCAGAACGAAGTTCACAACTTCCATCTTCCTACCCTCTACTTAAGCCTCGTCGATGTTGGAATTTTCTTATTCTTGCCCTTCCCTCCACAAGCCTCGTTTGAGTGTCTCACGAACTTGGGCCACAGCTAAGCAGTCACACCTATAACCTCACCTACAAATGTCTCACAAACTGCCTAATATTGAGATATCAATATCCAAGGGCAGACACTGAGATTCATGTCCGGCTTAATCCTGCCTTCGCTGCCAGCTACATCGCTTGAATGCTGTGAGGGACAACCTGGACACTTTGATTGGCAATAAATAACCCGGGCACTTACTTACACATTATCCAATACCGAGATGAACTTCGAGAGCTTGGCTATATGCACATGGGCTGGAACGACTTATTCCATCCGAACGTTTAAAGGCCTCCGCACCGCTTACACTACGGAACGAATCAAGGAGTATCATGATGAGTGCGATGTATTCTTTATTGGCGATTCCCTGATTGACACGCATAAAATATTGTATGCCCTCATGCATAAATACAGAAAGGGCCCAGCCACCTTTCACCGTTCAACCCGTGCCGAAGAAACATTGGCTAAGTCAATAATGCAATCAACATGCTCTCGCCATCCCACAGTGAGATTAATCATTGCCATGGTTAGTTTTCAATTCTGCCACCGGACACCAGAGGATTTGAGATTTCATTGCTTCGTCGAGACCCCTGATGTGCCTATCCGACTACAAGCGTGCAATATAACACGGATTGCTCTTGTTATGAATAAGTCACCATGGATTGCCCAAGTATCTAATGGTGATTCCATGGATTCGCACACTCAACCTTGATAGCCAACGCAAGGTGCTAACATCTAATCAGAAAATCCCCATTGAGGACATTGCTCGAATCACTATGCGGATATACCCAAGTCCAACTTTTGCTAACAATATAATATCGGACTCCTTACTGATATATATCTTGCTTACTACAGTGGCTAGGTCTCCAAAACGTTCGTTCTGAGAACCATCTGACAACGTTTAACGCTGTGAAGTTCCATTTTCCAATGACTCGAATTGCAACTAGCGACATCACGTCCTAACAGCATCCAAACCGCTGTGGTATCGAGGTGCTCTGGCATGACGAAAGCCATATTTACGAAGTTTAGGCAGTTCTACGACTCGCCCACTGGTCAAGAAATCTCACCTTTCTGTGAGACTTTTTTTTTCGGGTCACGATTCACATGATAGTCATAGCTCCCAACAGAACTTGTGCGTGGGATCAGCCTGCTCTAAATTATCATTGCTAAATCATCATCTCACACATGGAAATGTCCGGAACAGTACCGATAGCCAGCCTCTTTTGACGATTCACTTTCCCGGAGAGATTACAGAAACTCCGAGAAATGTCCATCCGCCTCCATTATACCTACTAACCTCCGTTATAAACAGTCATCCATCCAGGCTACAAAGCTTAAGTCACTGCCAGATTACCGGTCGCATCTGAGAACACTTTATTCTCAACCTACTGTGATGTCCTTCCTACTCATGCTTATCTCCTTCGACCTCCTATATCTGCCTCTGTTGAAAGCCAATCACAAAGGCATGAGACAACGGATGGTGCAATCACCGCAGAGGCGAGTTTTCAGTGAATTTATGAGGATTGATGTGCTAAACATGCCTAAGGTAACATTTCTACAGGGGTTCTGTTCATAGGTGCTAACTTTTAGAAAGACGAAAAGCATACTAAATGACCTCCACTACTGATAGGACACTAATGTATAGGAGATTTATATAGAACGGAACTTGCATTGCTCGAACTAAACTAAACTTGAACTAAACCACCAAAAAAAAAAGAAAAAAAAAAAGAGACATGAAATCATCAACATGAAGGCGTCAGAATAATCATCAAGGTGAAGCACACTAAAAGTAGACTAAAAGCAGAAATCAGAAGCAAAAACAATCAAGAGCAAAAAAGCCAGACGTCAACAGCAGAAGATCACAACAGCAATATCATCAGGCGCAGGCGCAAAAAAAAAAAAAAGAGGGGGGAAGCAGGTCGTGTAAGTCGATGACATCATATATATAACCCTATTGCTCAAAAAGAAAACCCATCCAGTCAGTAGTGTTGGGTTAATAAATGAATATGTCCTGTGTGATAAGAGGTGTGCCCGGTGAGTAGTGAGGGGTAACACCAGCGGCAAGCAGTCGGCCAAAGCGGGAAGAGGGAAGAAATAAAAACAAAAGGGAATAGAAAAATATAGACAACGAAAAAAACACACAAAAGACCAACCAACATTCAAAAGGGCAATCGAAAGCTCAAAAAGTAAAAATAAACAAAGAAATAAAAAAGATAAACTCCGAGATCATAAATAGAGAAAGAGAGAGAGAAAAGTATCACACACAACGCCAAGTGTTGTCGAACTTAGCCGCCTGCTCCTGAACGCCTGTCACATTTGCGCCTTGCACCGCAGACCCGCGCTCAGCCTTGCCGCAGCTGCTGTGCATTAATCCAAGAAACCAATTCAAAATTGACAGGCTGAGAAATGCGCATATGCAATGTGTTGAGCACCACTATAGAAGAAGATAGTGCCAGCCATTGCGGTGCATCACATCTCGCCAGTGGACAGCTTGCTTCTTGATCGGTCGGCCGATGGTCCCGATCGTGGGAGTCACCCCGTCGAGTCCCTGCAACACCAGGTTCATCGAGGGCAACATGTAATTGGCTTCGTCGTAGACTGAAGTGGTGGGATCGTCCGAAAGTTTCCAGGTCTCTTTCAGCACGCGATACATCCGACCGAAGCTGCCGTATTCAGCTGTCTCATCCAGTTCAGTGGCTCGCTGCGCCAAAACTTTGCGGAAGCCACTTTCTGGGGTTGAGCAGACACCTGTCATTAGCAACGGCCAAACGAGCGAACGATCGTATCCATAGGGACCCATGGGGACGAAGTGAAGTGCATCCACAACAGCCTGAACCAGATTGGCGACACTCTGGTTATTGCGCTCGAAACCAGGAGCGAGAGTACAAAGATAGACCCTAGCAGCAGCCCGGAACACACCGGTTATGTTCCTTGTAAGCTTTTCTGGAGAGATGATGCCATACCGGGAGCATGGGTTCTCTGGTGCTTGAGTATCGGTACGATCGAGCTGAGCTGCAAGTGCCGAGATGTGAAAGCGAAGGGCATCTTCCTCCAGCCCATTCCGCTTGAGCGACTCAAGGCACCCGATCTCGGAAATGAGGTACATCACACCATCATCGCATCCCATTAGATCCCGTAATGCCGATGAAACTCCCTTCGAGTACTTGGCGCGATAGACATGGGCGAACTGGGGTGATCTACCAAGCATGGTAGCCCCGAGAATATCGATCCAGCTAGTAAGCGACATGCTGAAGGGAAGAGGAGTAAAAGGCGCCGGTTCGATCAAGCCGAGCTTGCTTACAAGATCTGCGACGGGGGTAAAGTGCTCATACCACGGAATATCTGGCAGATAGTCGTCGGGTTCGCCCACCGCGCAGTGAAAGAGAATTGTTGCGAGTGTGGCATTGAGAACCTTGTCATGATGCTCGTCCGAGTTTAATGCGTCACAGAGCTCTGAAATGGAGGCATATCGGTGTCGCATAATGTCATCGATGACCTTCTTCTCGGTGCGGAAACTGGTGCCGGCTGTTATCGTCTTGATGTGGAGAGCAGACACACTGAGGCAGCAGTGGAAGTAGGGTTTGTTGGTCTCAAGCGATTGTAGGATCTCGCGTGATCGGGGAGCTATCTGTGGATGAAGATCTAAAATGGGGAAGATGAGTTTCAAGACATTGTCGACAAAGTGATGGAGTAGCGGGCGTTCGGCATCTTTCGGGTTCTCTGTCTCCATATATCTGGTCAATGGTTCCTCAGTATCATCTTCTTCCCTCGATTCAATGGTTCCCTGCGCGAGAGAGTCTCCAGGGAGGCTCTGGGGCCAGTCATTGCTGGGCAAGGTAGAACTTGAAGCAGGCGGCTGTGGGGGTAGCTGCTGTTGGAATTGTTGCTCGGGGTATTGCTGAAGAACGTGCTGGGGAAGCGGCTGCGTAGATGGGCCTGGGAATTGCTGGGACACTTGTGGGGAGAACTGCTGAGAAAACTGTTGTGCAGTTGGGTCCGAGAACTGCGGGGACATCTGTGGAGGGATCTGCTGAGAAAATTGCTGTGCAGATGAGTCCGGGGCGTGCTGAGGATAGTGCTGCATATATGGCTCTTGGAACTGCGCAGGAAAGTGTTGCGAGAACGTCTGTGGGAACTGCTGTGTCACTGGTGGGGAGAACTGCTGCGATGCCGGTAGGGTGGGAGTCTGCAAAAGCTGGTCTGAAAATTGCTGCGGCATTTCTAAAGGAAGTTGCGGGGGCTGCAAGGGCGCCAGCGGCTGGTAGACTGACTGCACGGGTTGTGACGGCTGATGCGACATCTCGGGTAGCGGAAATTGTCCAGGTATAGGCCGGGGCCCCATAAGGGTGTACGATGTGGACGGCATTGGGGTCTGCCAGGATAGCTGCTCATTGTCGAGGTCCGATCCGAAGCGAGGCAGCGCCGGAGCATTCAAGTAGGGCGTGTATTCCGCGGACGAACTTGCATCTGGGGGAGGCGAATTGGAGTTGACTCGCCTTCTCCTGGAGCCCGCGAGAGTGCGATTTGTGAAGTCTATTGGCAAGGTATGAGGACACTGTCCAGCGAAGCCTCGGGCGCAACCGGGACAAACCTTGAAGGTTCTTCTCTTTCACCCTGACCCTGGAGAACCTGATCTGCCTCTTGATCCGCTCCTTGTGTATGTCTCGCGCCGCCAGGCTTCTCCACCACGGTGGCTCATCGTAATCGCAAGTAATATCGAGATTAGTGCAGGAGTTGCAGCGTGGGTGGTTTTCGTCGCACTTCTTCCTTCGCAGCCGACAGGTGAAACATCCTGTTTAGGTTGACTTGGTCAGTGGACCGACTGGACACTGTAATCAAGCCATGTTCTCTGTGTAACTGACCCTCGCGCGAACGCTTGTACTGCCTAACTATCCTGTCATTGGAGTCCGAAGGGAGGGCAACCCCGGTTGATCTTCCCGGTCTCGAGCTCGATGCCACTGTACTTGACATGATGCCTGCCGAAGACTTGGGGGTTTCTTCGTGGGAAGAAGTATGTATGTCGCAAAGAGCAGACAAGGGGTGATGGGGGGCAGCAGAAGGCTGATACCGGACAGGATGGACAATGATGGCGGATGTGAAAGTGGAAATGGATTGTCTTGGAAAGCGCTGGTGAGGATAGAAGAGTGCTGTTGACTGGAGAGGTTGAAATGGAGTGATCTGGTGCCGGACATGATGCCTTAATATCTCTGGCGATGAAGACTCAGGTCTAGTCCGCGATAAAGTGGCATGCTATGGTGCTTCTATTTTTTGACGATGAGAGCGGTAGAGCTAGCTGGGGATGCATGAGCATCGAGCCAACATGCGAACTGCGAGCGGGGAAGATCTGATGCAGGCGGCGAATGGCAGGCGGTTAGGAGCTAAATTTGGGACTGTCGACCGGAGGGGTGCCTGGGGATGATCACGACGAGTTGGGAGCGACAAAGCTGCCGGGGTCCCTGGCTAGGGTCTGCTTCCCCCAGCACTAGTGCCCTCCCCACGCCCCTGATAGGCCGTGGCCCAGGCACTCGCCTCCCCTCGTTCCTTGAAACCATGGAATTGTCTTCCACCGCCATCACTCGTCCGCGTTCGCCCGCATCATCCGGGCCCTTTTTTTCCTGGCTCTCCCATTGCCGTTGGAAGCCTCCTGGCAGTTTTGGAAACACCACAAGAGACGACCGGTTTCTATTTTCACCAACACCTCGACCCTCAATCCCTGTCCGGCGCTTCAGTCGTGTTGACATTCATTGGCCATGGTTGGCCCGGGACTGGAATGTTTCCTGTTTGGGCGAGCCACCCGGCGACTGATGAAACGGCGTTAGAGAGCTTAGCGTGTGAAAGAACTGCCCAAGGTGCATGCCAAGCTTCTTCTACTCCTCGGCCATTGGCTGGCCTCATCACCAGTCGGCGGTTCGGTGGATTGGTTGGCGGGCGCCAAACCGGCCCGTCTGGGAAAACCAACCCTTTTCAGCCAACCAGAAGCCGACGGCCACGATGGCCCGTGCAAAATTCGAGAGGGTCGAGAGGCTTGCGATAAGATCTGACTGGCTGGCCTGGCGCTACCACCTATTTTTGCACGATGCCGTAATTAGTTACCCTTAACCGCCGACGGGCGCTATCTGCACCTAGAATAATGCTTAAACCTCTGCGTCGCTGATAATAGATGCCAAATGGAAGAAGCTGAAACGCAGATAGCCGCCCAGCTGATGGTTTGACTTCTGAAGTGCACCTGTTTGGACTCCAGGTACAGCTGTTTGCTATTAATAGCTCCCTTTTCACTGGCTGATCGATCTTCGGCACATGGGAGACAGGGAAACGGGCCTGGATCAGACCCTACCTCCTCCGTACATACGCTGAGCGGATCAGGTCCCTTCACCAACCGATTAAGCGCAGGAAAGACAAAATTAGAAACACTAACCGCCGTCCAAAATTGGAAATGCTTGTTATGCACTCAATCCAGGATGCTTGCTCTCTACTATACACCTCACCAGCGAGCTGATACTTGTCGCTCGCGACTTTCATAGATTGTCCGCCTTCGGGTACGCTGTGACAGAGGTTGCAGCTGCTAGGCGGCATCTTTCGACCAACTCTGCCATCTAAGCAATCTTGACCAGACACAGGACGGTCATGGGAGGGGGAACTGTTGGATATCAATATGGTGTGCGGTAGACGCCAGAATTGAGCGACGCCGCAGGACCCGAACCCATGGTACTAAGGAATGCCTGTGAAAGATGGATTGGCTATCGATGTATTCCGGTCCCGGAAAACTCAGCCCTAAGGGAGGGGTATAGCAGTCACCAGCTCTGCTGCGGGAAATACATTCGCTGTGAGCATCATAGCCATGTGTGGATCGTCAAGCGGCTCTCGGACTCTTCGGAAATCCTTGACCCCACACATCAGCCATAGCTAGTATCGCCGCAGTATAAGAAATTGCATTGATTGATAGGCTCAGCTTGCTTTGTTTGTGTATCAGCTGTGTACTTCTACATATTTCCTCCACATACAATATATCACATCATGTATGCATGGTATGATGCATCCAAGCAGGGAAATGTGCTCGACATGTGAACTTGACTCGATGAGCCCAAAGAGAACAAGTAGAGTTGTAGCTATAACTATATATCTTTAAAGGTAGGTTCTCTCCACCAAGCCTGTTACTGTATTCCTAGTTACAAAAATATCTATCAATCTGGTGTTGAGCTCACAGCAGGCGAGCCTTTTAATTCCGAAGGATAAGTCACTGAAGCCTTACGGCACCTATCCCATGCTAACTGGGATGGACTACACTAGGATCGGAATCGTCTATGCTATCTTGTGAACACGATCCTAGTAGCCAAGGGCTACATTATGGTTGATACATGAGTACACCAACCCCTCCCACCTGAGCAAAGAGGAAGATAATGGGAATTTTACGAGCACTCATTTGCTTACTACTTTGGCAGACAATAGCTCGCTATGGTATTGCGGCGTTGACCTTCAGCAAAAAGCTGTTTTCAGGGGCAGTAACACAATGGGACAAGAGAAGGACGCAATCCGAAAAGGAGATTATCAGAGGCAGAGAGAAGAGACGGAGAAAGGTAGAAAATAGCGGACGAGAGATTTTCTTAAGTATGCAGATGGAAGTGGTGTCTGACGCACATGCAGCAATTCCAGCCCTAGTACTGCTCGTCGAAGGCTTGGATCACACTATCACATCAATCACTCAATCATAATTTCGCTTAGCAAATGATGCCCACAACAGAATCTAGAAGTGATCCGCCCGAGATTATTGTTTGCACCCACTAGGAGCCTTTGAAGGCTATTTATTATCATATAGTCGAAGTCCAAGGGGCGAGAGGAAGTATGAGTGAGATGTTCCCATGTCATGAATGTCAGCATTAAAATCAGTGTTTAGCGCTGACAAGCCAGCCAAGTTCATCACGGGGGAAACGGCCAAGCAGGCGTGCCTGCAGGCAAAGTTTGCAAGGCGAGCAACAACCAGACCGATTGAAACGATGGCCGGGCAAGGAACCTACCTTAGTGTGCCACAGTTCCCGTCACAGTACATCTCCGGTGAGGGGTAAATGTGTCAAAGCTCTCTTCCTTGCGAGTACCGGGTACTTGTCTCCTAGGCAAAGTCACCGACTTTCTGCGCAGGTGGCTATTCTTGGAACAATTAACCGCCTATTCTATTCTTCAGCGGACCTCATAGGCGAATTGCTCGGCGGGTAGCTATAATTACCTGGTTAACCTCGTCAGGTTGCCTGAAGTAGATAAGCTGGATGGAGGTCGCCTTAGTGTTCTTGGTGATGGGCCAACCCCGTTTCCCATCACTCGACGGCAGTCTCGTCACAGCAGTAGTGTGGTTCTAGCCAGCCAGTCAGACCCCCAGCCCGTTCTCCCCTGTGCGCCATGTCCTCTCGAGGAGGACCTTATAAACTCTGGGATCATGCAGTGGGATGCTGACATCCAATCAGGCCCGGGGATCGCGCCGGGCGGGCTGCCTCGAAGCGCCGGCATATTCCCGGCTTGCAGGGGAGCAGCGAATCAGAAGCCTGAGACTTGATGCCACCACGGGATGATGGAGATCTATTCGACGGTTGGCAATCTTCTCCGCCTGATGCACCTGCAGGCCCAACCCGTCACATACGCTCGTTCAAATCCTGCCATCACGGCTTCGCTCCCGCCCTTCTCTTTGGCCGTGACATGTTCTTTTTTTATACCGCCAGAAGAGGGTTTCCAAGTCACTCCGTTCTACTTATACGCCCTGCTCCTCCCCGTTCCTCCGAACGTGCTTCCCTATCTCTATACCCCATTCAATTTGCCATCTATTCCTCATCGAGGGCGGTAATACCCTGCCACCACCGCCGCTACCACCACCACCACATCCCACTCCACCCTCCTATTCTAGCCCACTTCCTCCGATCGGTCGGGCTTGCATTCCAACAGCCTGAAATACGCTGCCTCGATCCGATTCAGTTACGAGACGAGGTAGCCTTCAAGCTTCAATCTTTGGCTGGTCCAAAGCATCATAATTCCTCTCTTCTCTCACAGCCCAGTCGGGCCGCACGCCACAATGAACTACTTTCACATGTTGTCCGATCCAACGGTATCGGATACCGACACCACGGAAATTCTCGACACAGACTTTGAGTCCGACTCGTACGATACCTACTCAGATGATTCCCGCTATCTCAGTGGCCATTCAGTGAGTGCCACTTTTCCAGACCGACCGTGTTGTACCAAACGCTAACAAAAGCTGCTTTAGCTCGCAACGGAGAGTGTAACGACTGCTTCAACCCCAGACGATATAAAGACTCCGGATTCAACCGGCCTCACTGCTTTTCACTTCCAGCTTGATGAATACCCTGTCAAAGGCCCTGTGGGCCCACACCTCTTCCGGGTTTCTTCTGACTATTCTGACACAACGACATCATCATTTGGCTTCGATTTGACGATAGAAGATATCTCTACCAATGCAACAAGCCCCCTCTATCAGTCCGTCACCAGACTCGAGCCTGAGAGGAAGGACACCCCAGTACCAATCGCTACGGTCGCAGACGCCCAGAAGGCGCCAGCAGAAGCGAGGGTCCGCCCTCAACCCAAGGAGAGCGAAGTCGCTAATTGGACGCCCAAAGATGTCGTCATGTGGATGGAGAAGCACGGATTCGATGACTCCGTCATTGAGAAGTTCTTCATCAACGATATCACTGGGACCATCCTTCTCGAACTACAAGCAGAGGATCTGAAGGAGCTAGAAATCCAGTCGTTTGGAAAGCGACACCGATTGATGGGCTGCATTCGAGAGCTACGCAGCAAAGCATCCTCAGTTACCTGTGACTCCCCGTCTACTTCGGATCCTATATCACGGGAGGATACGTCAACCCCAAAGACAACCGCTGCTGAGGTCGGTGTTGACTGCCCATGCCCAAGCCCAAGCCCGAGTACAGACGACGATAAGTCCCGATCCAAATCCTCACAGCATCGACGCCGCAGGCGTCAGAAGCGCCAAGATGGTACAGATATTGTACCTGAAGATTCAGTCTCGATCGTCGCAATCGAACAACTGTTGCCAAGGCTCCACACATGCTCCAAGGGCGAGAATTGCCGGAAGTGGCAAAAGCAGCAGGTAAAGCTGGCACGTCTAGCCAAGGGGCTCCCAGTTGAGGGTTTGGGTGGTTCCGTGCTCATCACTGGGGATCCGGGGAATCCGGCTACTGCTCAAAACCTCGCCAAAACACCAAAGTCAGAAGTGACGCCGTCAGTCATTGCATCCTCAGATGCTCTCGGGAATAACCATGCCGCCGCGTTGCAGTTGTCTCAGGACAAGCTCCATGTTGTGCAGCCCCGTGACCCACAGGAGAACGTCCGGCAGTTCCTAAGCTTCCAGCGCCTCAGTAAGCTCCAACCAGCAAACAACCCTGCCACTCCTCCCCAGGAGCACTTTTCTCCAGGTTCTGGCTCTCCTGGGTCAGCAAGAGCAAACCCCACCCTTTCGGAAAATCTTCGTCATCTCCCTAAGCTCCGAATCCCAAGCTCCGATGCAGACACCAGTTCGATGCTTTCACCCAACTACTCTGCTCAGCGTACAATCACCCCTTCTATACTTCAGCGGAGGCAACCATTTGCTCGTCAGGGTACAAAGAAATCTCTAGAGCCTTTGGAGAGGGGCGTGTCTCCCTCAGACTTTTATCGAATTGACCCCCACTATGGCCAAAGTACGCCTTTGTCCGAGATGGATGTTCCCGTAACCGCAATCCCTATCGGGCCTGTTGCTCGAAATTTCTCGCAGTCTGTCCCGCCAGACATGAGATTCGGAGGAGATATGCATCGTGTGCCAGATGTTATTCCCCGACCAGCCTCTACCAGGCCCGAGAATTCCCGAAGAAACGCCTTCTTCTCGGACGGTCAAAACATGCCGACTTTGAACCACCTGGAAAAGCGCATGCTGTTGCCACCGATCGAAACCCCGGAAGATATGGAGACAACCCCACGAGCTGCTAACTGCAAGGCTCCCATTACGTCCAATAGTGTAATACACAGTGGGTGGATGAAGAAGCGGAAAACAACCCGTTTCCTACGTCATGATTGGGAAGACCATCACTTCACTCTGCGGGGCACTCAGCTGGCTATGCATTCCGATGAGGAGGCGTCGCATCGAGACTCCAAGGCCCTCGAGTACATCGATGTGGATGATTATGCTGTGGCTTGCTCCTCCTTTCCCTCCAACTCGAAGCTGACTGCGGCTTTCAAGAAGACGGTCTTGAAGCGCAAAGACACCCTTCACGGGGAGGCTGCGTTCGCATTCTCCCTGATCCCTTCTCCTACGAACAGCACCTTTGACAAAAAGCTGATCTTTACCAATGGCCCCAAGACACACCACTTTGCCGTCAAAACACGCGATGAGCGCATTGACTGGATGAGAGAGTTGATGCTTGCCAAAGCGCTACGCAAAAGCCGTGAAGGTGGTGTATCTGTCAACCACAATGGCAATTTCCTATGAATGTCTCTTAGACAAGTCTGAATTCTTTGGAGTTACTGCGTTTCCCCCACAGCATTTTTGATACCCTTCCAACTGGTTTACCTCAATGTTATTTGGCTCTCTGTTTTATCTACCAGCCATGGTGATGTTCTCACCCCCCCCCCCTCACTTCAGTCTCATGACTTATGACTTTACTTATGATTATCCTCAATGTACCTCTCAGGGACTCACCTCCTGAGACCTAATGACCCCCATTTCGTTTGTCAGAGGCATAGGATACACGGAGATACTCCGTACTGGATTCATGTTTCGAAGCGGGCTCACGCCTGACTTCCCATACTGGTCACACATCACTGTCATCATATTCTGGAAGCTGGTCTTCCAGGTCGTGTATTTAAAATTGAACACCGGCTTAATAGAGCTAGAAAGAAGTAAATGATACTTGGCTGTGACATGGATCTGAACTGCCCACGTACATACCATACTACCCTTCGAAGGCGGACAAGCTGAGAGCAGAAGCGGTGGGAATCCGATTGAGCCAAATCAGCCCTCGTTGGTCAGCCACTACGGTGTATTGTCCTGGACCCCGCTGGGTGAGTTCGGCGGTTAACTAAGTCTACCTGTCAATTTGTCGAGAAATCTAATTTTCTTTTTGCTTTTTTTTTTTTTTTTTTTTTTTTTTTTTTTTCGCATTTGTTCCCAAAACATGGGGAATGCCTCGCATCACATGTAACTAGAAATGAATTGCGCTCAACTTCCCATGTATTCTAGCATCTAGGTCTCCTTGAAGCAGAGTTTGAGGTGTTCGGATGTCCGAGTTCTTCGAGTCTTTTCATAACCACACAATTCCCCGCGGGAGGCGGATCCCGTATCGCAACATTTGACCTGAGCACGGTTGGGATGCATAAGGAAGCATGCATGTCGCTGGCTTCGTTGTGTCACTACTAGTAGGCACTTGCCTGCCAGGTCACCCACCACGGCGCATGCCAATCCGTGATGTGATCACAATCTCAGGGATCGCTGGAGACGGCCATTGGCCCCGGGAGTAAAGGGAGGGGTCCGCCCGGCGCCTAACGCCCGGCGGGGAGTGGTTCGATCCAGGCACACGCACGGCAATCACACCTGCCCCGCCGCAGTTCCCCCGCTCCTTATCAAAACTGATCGAATCAATGTTGCGAGCTGAATGGGGCTGGGATGGGGCCATGGGATGATGAAGTCCTGCCTTCGTCCCTACGGAGTAGTCGGCTAGTACCTAGTTCGACTCGGGATGCAGTTGCAGTTGCGCCTTTCAATGTTTCTTTGTTTCCTGTTCCCTGCCCCCCCTCCCCAGGTTGTCACCCTGCTAGGGACGGGGCAGCAGGGTACTTGTAGCCTGGATATCACGCACCACACCACGGCAGGAGTGGAGATAATAAACTGTTGAAGAACTCTCATGCAGCAACGACTGTTGACAATAACTGAGGGGTGCAAGTTGTCTGCTCCATACCCGCTACCATTGCTAGGAGTGAATGGAATGGCATGAATAAGACTTGCAGTGGTACTCCGTGGAAACGGGCGGAGCAGCCAGGCGCCACTAGGGATGCACCCACTTAGACTGCTTCCACCGTGCGTGTGACCAACAGCTGATTGTCGCCGTACCTAAGCTTTCGGCGGTTGTCAGTGGGCTGCCTTGCGAGGGGTACGAGTGCCAGAGTGGGCATTTGCTTACCTCTCACTCCAGTAATTGATCGCTATTCCACTGGAGATGATCTCGACAGGCCGCACGCCGTGCCTACGGAATATCCGCAACCATTTCCTATGTACTATTAGAGCAGATTATTTTTGGCCGACCATTTCTCCTTCTTTCCGCGTGGGAATCCACCCATTACGCTTGGGTAAATCTGTTTAGTCCAACTTCGTGCCGGCGGCTTCTCTCACCCACCTCTCTTCTTCAACCATCTTATTTTCAGTATTCGCATTCCCACGCCATCACACATTTTTGCTCCCAGCCCCATTGTTTTTCTTCCCCTATTCTCAATATCGACGCCCGGTGCCAATCTCGCCTCGTCGTGAATTGCAGCTCCGCGATATCTACAGAGAAAGAGACAATTAGCAAAATAACACTGAAGCAAAACATGGTCGAGGTCTCAGAAATCCGTGGGGACCTCGTCCAGGTGACTCAATCCACCCGCATCGTGATGCGCTGTCTCAGTACTGGACGGGATTCCCAGGAAATATCACAAAAGGCCCTCACCCTCCTGGGCGACACACTGGACCTGCTATATCGCATCAAGGAGCAGATTAGCTGGGCGGAAGAAAAATGGCACGTGGATCCATCGCGGCTGGCCGCTTTGGCGGAAATGCTGTCATGGCTAAATTCCACCATGAAATCAATCGAGCTTTACTTTCAGCCTGGTGGAGTGAGCGTCACATATTTTCGAAAGCGTTTGCTGGAGAGGACATTTCTGCCGCGCCTAGAGCAATATAAGATTTTGCTGCTACTGGCAATGCAGCCAGATTCAGAGTCCGTCTCCCCCTTCTTCCATGCTACGCATTACATAGAGCAGTCAGAGCTAATAGCGCATCATCAATAGGGACCGATCTTCTTTGGAAGAGGAAATAAGATATACACTCAGGTTGGCTCGTGGTGTGGACTGTGGTACGTACTTGATACCGGGGATGTGAAAAGTTGTCAGTTTGTTGACATTCGCAGGACCCACGGTCGATCTCCAATTCGAGGAAGATGCACTCGGCTTAACAAGTCAAATCTGCTCAGAGCAGTTCATTGTCCTTGCAGATTTGTGTAATCGACGTCTTAAAGGTTCATGTCGCTGGTTTTTTGATCATACCGAGTACAGACGATGGCTGCTTGGAGCTTTCAAGACGCTTTACTGCGCTGGTCCGCGTGAGTTCTCCAAACCTCGTGTGTGTGTGTGTGTGTGTGTGTGTGTGATCTGCAGACTAATCGAGCCTTTTCAATTTTGATAGCTGGTGCGGGCAAGACATTCCTTTCGTGAGTTACAGTCCATAAGCTTTGTGGAGTCATAACTTATAAAAACCACGCAGCTCCGCTATCATAGATTCCTTGCAAAGAACATTCACCTCACCCGACGTGGCCACAGTATTCGTCGTTGTTCAACCAGAACATGCAAAGGACCACAATTCTACTGAAATATTACGCAGCATTCTGGCTCAGCTCGTATATCGCAAACGCAGTCTTTCATACGCGACGTCATCTCTTTACTATTCTGAATCTTTGACGAAGGGGAGGGCCTCTCCCAAGGAGTATCACAATGCGATACGTGCGGAAGTCAATCGTTTCTCAAAGGTCTTGTTCATAATTGATGGACTAGATGTGCTTTCTGATAAGGAGCGTATTCTCAGCCGGCTGCAGAAACTCCCAGAGCATGCACAACTTCTAGTCACCCTCCGGGAGGTTACCCAGGTGGGGAACGCCTCCTATGTTAGTGTCCTCGGATCATCAGATGATATTCAGACGTATGCTACTTCTCGCATTGAGAATGATCCTGGATTGAGGGCTCTGTTCAGGGAAGCAGCAGACCCCCGGCTATACGAAGAGGCTATCTATACTATCGTGGAAAAATGCCATGGGGTGTAAGTATTAGCATACCCCTTCCCCGAAATGAACTACGCTGCAGAGTGAAGAGGAGCTAAGCCCATGGTTCTGTTACAGTTTTCTATTGGCGTATATACACTTGGATCTCCTTTCGTGTTACACGGACAGGAATCTTCTGGAGAGAGCACTAGTTCACTTACCCGAAAGTCTTATTGAGGCCTATAGTGAAGCAATGAAGCAGGTGGTGAGCCTGAACCCGAGTGCCGCTCGCTACGTTTACTGGACATTATATGCCTTTCGGCCTTTGACCGTCTCAGAGCTCAAATGTGCTACTAATAGCTCGACGAAAGAGGAAGAATGCAAGAACCCAACATTTGAGCACTCTCTGCAAGTGCAGACTGGGGGGCTCTTGACCGTTGATGCCGTGACAGGGACAGTCCGGTTTGTCCATAAGACTGCTAAGGAGTACCTTACTGGCACAGTTGCCAGGGTTTTCTTTCCCACGGCTCAGAAAGACATTGCCGAGGTCTGTATCACGGCTATCTCGCCAGATGAGGTGGTGGATGAGTGTTACCGGAATTGTGGGCCGACTCCCCGCGGTACCAGCAGTGGCTTTCTCAGCTATGCGGCCACTTACTGGGGCTGCCATGCCCGTCAAGTCGCCGACGATGAGCAAACAATACAAGTCCTCACCAAGACATTCCTAAACAAACTTCTGTGGCGGCGGCCACCCGGGAGTGATCTCGCCAACGAAAGAATTATTCCCAAAGAGCTAGGGCTGGGGAAATACCCAGGGGACTGGACTGCTCTCCATGTTCTGGCCTTTTTTGGGATCATCCCTCGATCAAACCGTCACATTCTCCAAGGTGCCGATGTTGATGCGAATGACAACTCCCTGAAATTCACCCCACTTCATTGTGCTGCTTATCGTGGGAATGACGAGATGGTCAGTCTCTTGCTAGATCGCGGAGCTGACTGCAATGCAGTGGCCCGAGATGGAAGCACGGCTCTGCACTTGGCTACACAGTATGGTCATCGGAAAGTCTTGAAAGTACTTTTTGCTCGTCGTGTCAATCCTCAGATCGCCAATGAGAAAGGAGCAACCGGCCTACAAGTTGCTGTCGGCACAGAATCCGATGAAACGACCATTCCATTGCTAGTCAAAAATAGAGTGGGTGTAAACATCCGAAACATCCACACTGGGGACACCGTGTTACACCTTGCGGTTGAATGGCGAAGGCCACGGATCATTCTGTTTCTTCTCGACAAAGGCGCTGCCATCGATATGATGAATGAAAACGGGTTCACCCCTCTCCAACTTGCGGCCAAAATCGACAACTGCGAGGCAATTTCGCTTCTTCTTCAGCGATGCGCTCAGGTAGAGACACGGTCTCTGTCTGGATTTACGGCATTGCAGCTTGCAGCCCATGCTAGGCACTGGGTTGCCTTCGACTTGCTGGTCATTGGCGGTGCAGATGTCAATGCATGGAACAAACAGGGTGAATCACTGCTCCACGAGCAGGCGAGAAAGTCCTCCAGTACAGCAGTCGCTGCAAAGCTCCTTGATCAGGGCGCCAACATGGAAGCTCGTAACTCCCAGGGCTACACTCCCCTGCAGTGTGCCGCCAGAGCTGGAAACAGAGCAATGTGGCTATTCCTGCTTGATAGGGGAGCGAAGATGAATGTTGAAACGCCCAAAGGAGAGACTTTCCTCCACATCACCCCGCCAATAAACAACGAATGCCTCGATATTATCAAGCTAGCCTTGGAGTTTGGCCACGATGTGAAAGCAGTGTCCAGCCAGGGCTGGACGCCTCTGCACCAGGTTGTTTACGTCGGCACGGGTGCACCCGACTTATCTTCAGACAAGACATCAGAGTACATCCGGATCCTGCTAGCTTGCGGTGCAGACATCAATGCTCGCGCCGGGTTAGGCTCTGCAGAAACCCCACTCCATCTGGCAACCATGGCAACTGTGCCTAGACCGTCTTTAATTCGTCTCCTTGTTGACTTGGGCGCCGAGATAAATGCCAAGACTGCAGATGGGAAAACAGCACTTCATCTTGCGGCCGAACGGGGCCGCGAATCAGTGTTCAGAGTACTTCTGGAATCTGGAGCAGATGTGTCACTAGAAACTCCAGACGGTTCTCGCTCTGATGACGTTGGCGAGAACGAGGATGGGACAGGGAACACGGCGTTGGATGTAGCTCGGAAGAATCCATTTGGTGTGCATTGGTTTGACGACAGTGGTCAGCTGCGTCCGGAGCCTGGCAAATCTCGAAGAGATAGCGTTGGGACCGATATTGAGGATCTGAACCCCGATTGCTCGGAGGATGACACGGGAGGGTCCACCCTTGTTGGGAGTGAACAGCCGTATGTTACCATCGAATAAGAGGAGGCTGGACTCTGTCGATGATGAGATGTAAGAGCCATTTCCAGTGCTGGCTCACTGAACCTTTGATACCCAAGCGTGGAGCGAATATGATTAGACACATGTGTTTCGGAATGTCATGAATCAGACCGTGTAATTACGATGTAGCATATCTCGAATGGGGAGTAGGACCCCGTTTCGCACCCCAAATGTTGGTTAACGATGTTGCATACCTCCGATATGGCAGGCAATACCAACCGGAACCAACGCCATCGGACAAAAGGAAATGACTTCATTGGGATGAACCTAGGTCATGACACGCTCTTGACTCATAAGCACTGTTCTCCTCGACGCCCTTATTTCCCCAGTAGGATCTAGTCATCGTAGGTTTCCCCTCGTCCGGTGATCCGTACATGAAACCATTGAGAGCGATTTGCACTAGTGCCTTCTCGGTAGGCAAAACGAGCAACGCGGGGTCCCAATCGGGAATGGATGGTAGACTGTAGAGAGATCGATGAATAACGTCATCCAGCCTGGATGGCACCATCTTATCGAGGATGAACTGGAGAGGGCCATCCAATGACATGCCGCACGTACCAACCGTTGGTGATTGTGACGGCTTCATCGGGACATTCATAGGATGGCCGGAGGTACCCAGGTTGCCTTGCAGCAGGTTTTGTCGCGCCCAACGGGGTTCTTCCCAGTTCCCCTCCTCCCCCTCCCCCTCTTCCTGCATGGGCCGGATCTCGCTCACTACAATGATAGGCTGTCAATCAAGCATCGTCCCTGGAATTCTCGCAGCCAATGGCCTCTGCCAGAAGTGGATTGGTCTTGGCCAATATGTCCAGGCATGAGCACCCTCCAGCCGACCAATCTACCAGTCTCATTATCCGCCATCCTCAACTGCGCGCTAACGACCAGCCCAATTGAAGGCTCTAACCGGAACCTCACGGTAAAAGTCCAAGGCGATAGGCTCCTGCAGTTGGTGGTGGTTCTACGCGACAAGTACCACATCCGGCTCAACATTCAAAGGCCGCTAGCAGAACATATCACGCATCACGACCACCACCACCACAATCGGCGCAATTACCTCGGCCGTTCTGGGCTTAATTCTGGCGCTCTGTTTTCGGTCTTCGCGACAATGGTCAATCGTCGTTCGCCGTAGTTCCCTTCGCTACATGGTTTGCGTCCGGTGTTGCATTCGAGACACCATCGTCCATCCACAATCAACCGTTGATGTTGGGAAAATGTAGAATCTACCAGGCCATGGACATGCATGGTGGGCACGTCTGCCTCAATGTGTCCCAGATGCCAGGGGGATAGAACACATAAAGACCGGCTCGATGCCTCCCTCATCTCAACATCATCCTCGACAACAATCTTCACTGGGGATAGGCAGAGAAACAGCCAAAACATCAGTTCAACTTCAATCTTTCATTTACCTCCTTACCTCATATTCATCTTCTCACACACCTGTGTATACCGGAAACGTCTGTGGTGCGCAATGGCTTCCATAGCCTGCCGACCGGCCGCAGACGATCCCCGTCGTCCTGACGAGCCTGGCCACTCAAGAAAGCCCACTGACAAGATATTCAGGAGGTCTCGCTCAGGTATACATGCCCCTATCCTATAGAGCTACTTTGACCAAGTTGCATCACTCTGCTGGCGGGCATTTTCCTGAGCTGGTACTGACCGTGGCACTCCCCAGGATGCTTCACTTGTCGCTTGAGAAGGAAGAAATGCGATGAGAACCGCCCAGCCTGCACGACATGCACCAATCTTGGTCTGAAGTGCAACTACCAGCCCCCCAGGTGGTGGGGTACCAACGAGCAGCGCCTGCTCCAGAGGGACAGAATCAAGGGAAGGATTCGACAGACAAAGATCATGGAGAAAGAGGGTAACTTGCAGAGTATGTCCCAGCCAATCCGCCATTATATGACGGGTCTCCAACCTAACTGCATATCCAGAGTATAGGGACCAGATCACCGCTCTCGTCAAGAAGGCTCAGGAGACTACATTATCCGGCACGCCTCCTCCAGAGTCCATGGAGCAATCAAGCGTTCTTGACCAACCCCTTCCGACTCCTGTCTCCCCCAGTCCCAATCAGTCAGAGGCCCAGCAAGGCGCTGGCTCAATGGATGTGGATCTATTCCCGACTCAAGCTTCTTCGACTCTGTGCACTCCTGAGCCAGAATCGGTGCCCCAGCTATCCATCCAATCTCCCCCCCAAACCCCGACATTCAACTGCCTAGCTTTGCCGACATACAGCGGGCCGGGTCCGTCACAGGCACCGCCCCCAACTCCCCGACTTCCTTTCAGGACGTTGACCCGGCAAGTCTCCGATGCCCCACAGCCAACTAGCCAGCAATTCTTCGGCTCTCTAGATGGCGGCTGCCCCGTGGGCACTGATAATCAGAGGCACCTGCTCGAATCGGTGCGAAACCTGGTGTCCGTTGGGGATAGTTCTCGACTGCTTCTCGATCACTTCATCGACAATGTTCTGCGGACGGTCTTCCCTATCTTGGAAGTCAGGCCGGCACCCCATCTGCATATCAGCGAGATCCTGAGCTTAATGCAGAACAACAGAGCCTACCTTCGTTGCTGCTTGAGTGTAGCAGCGATTCATCTCAAGAACAGCTGGAGCTTGGACGACCAAATGGACCATGCCATCATGGAGCATCGATATGCAGCCATTTCGCGGCTCCTAGACCGGGGAAGTGATCAGATCCAGAACTTGAACGCGACTCTAGGACTGGTTTTCTATCACTCGTTTGTGGCCACCTCGGACGACCACTTGTCTGACATCCCATGGAACCATCATTTCAAGGGCGTTTCCAATCTCGTCAAGAAGCTCGACTGTTCGCCCAGCCCCCTCAACGTCGCCCTTATTGCATGGATTGACATTATCGGGGCCACGATGCTCGGTACGACCCCACAGTTTTCCCACACACACCGCCAGAGACATACAACCGGTATACGTTCCGGTCTGCAACATGTCATGGGCTGCGATGACCGCATCATGTACCTGATCTCGGAGATTGCGTGTCTAGAGGCACTCTGGATCGAGGGCAGTATCAAGGAAAAGGACCTGTATCAACATGTCTGTGTGCTTAATGAACAGATCAACTGGACTGAGGCCACAGACTTGGTGGTCGTGAACCCCTACCAGCCCAACGGCGCTGTTAATCCCGATAAGCTGGCAGTCATCGTGACAGCACTTTTTCGCTTGGCGGCACGTCTCTATGTTCACAGCATCCTTCCCACATTTGACAGCCACGATGCCACAGTCATGAGCTGGATCACGAGGATGTGTGAGATCCTCCAATACATTCCAGCCGGGCCCATGGGTTTTGATCGCTGTCTAGCCTGGCCATTGTTCATCGCAGGCTTGTACTCGGTTCCCTCCAGCCAGTTTCGAAGGACCTTGACCGAGAGGGTAGCTGCACTGGGATTCCTGGGCAAATTTGGGAGCATTGGTCGGATGTACCGTGTTCTGAAAGAGGTCTGGAGAGTCGCAGATGAAACTGGGGCTGTACCTGGAAGCGGCACGAAGCCTCCCAAGGTCACGCCTGTTGACGGTGAGACAGACAAGCTACCCGGGCAGCAGCAGGAGAAGGAGCGGTCTCAAGAAGAGAATGTCCAAGAGCCAGAGAAGCGGTACATCCACTGGCGAGAGATCATGCGGAGCAAGAACTGGGAGTACCTGCTGATGTAGGGATCGATTCTCTACGCCAGCAATGAGTATGAAGAAGTGAGGAAGAAGTACCCCATACACCACTGGGCGAATCGGCTGAACTAACCTACTAAAATCCGGCGTTTGGAGTTTTTCAGGCTATTTATTCTCTTTATCGTCGACGAGTTTCGAGACAGGCATTTTCCGGCGTTGGTGGAGTTCTGCTTTTTATCTTTATTTATTTTTTTGTCGTCGTCGACTTTATTCACTCTGCTGTTTCTGCTTACTGTGTTTCCTAGGTTTTCTGCATTGGCTTTCTTTTCTATCTCCTTTTTTGCATCTGTACATCATCTGTTTGTTGTTCCTGTTTCTACGGTGGCTATCTGCTTTTTTTAGGGTGGCTCTTTGGCTTTTGCTTTTGCCTTAATTTCCATGTTTTTGTTCAAGCATTATTTCTCTATCACTTGTTTATCCTTATTACCCCCTTCTACCCCAGCTCTTTACTCCCTATTGTCTTTTCCTTTCCGTTTACCTGCTGTTTCTTTCCAACACTTACTTACTTCAAATGATCCCTACACCCTGCGCCTTGATTCATGACCCCTCCACGACTGATTTTCTTCTAGTTATGCTATGCCTATCTATCGCGATCTATGTTCTTGCTTCTATTATTATCTTTCTCGTTTTTGTTGTTGTCATTGTTGTTCCTTCATTGGTTTTATCCTGCAATGTATTTTGTGATTTATGTTTTTTTTGTTCTTTTACTGTTATTGTTTTTGTTCTTGTTTTCGTTCTTGTTTTGACTTTCAAAATTTGATGATTTGTTTTTGTTAATGTTTGATTATTGTTTTCGTTCTCGTTTTTGGTATTGATATTGATATTGTTACTGTTACTGTTACTGTTACTGTTATTCCTTCCATGATTTCTTCCCTTCAGTGTTAACGCAATGCAAGCTTGCTCGTTTCAGTCCCATTCCATATAGGTAGTCGCCAGGTATCCGCATCGTAGCCTCATAGTGTAGTCACGATGTATTCTTTCATACATAGACACCTACTTCTTCCTTTATCGCTAGCCTAAAAAAATAATAAAAAGGAAATACGCATACACACCCAACCCAACAACCGATACAGAACAAAAGCCTACCTAGCCGCGCGAATCCTGAGCCTTGGGCTAATCAAACCGCAAACAGTTAACAAGGACAGGGAAAAGAATTTGGATAAGATTTGAGTTTGTTGGATTGGATTGGATTGGATTGGATTGGATTAGCGTTTCTGATTGGGTGCGGATGGGGATGGTGGCTGGGATACGTGGCGGGGGTTGGATCCTGGAGGATTTGGGAGGGGAAAGGGTTGAGTGGTGGGGTTTAGGGACCTAGTGATGTGCTCATGTGTGGTTTGGTTGTGTGTTAGAGTTTGGTCTGGGGGAGAGAGGGTTGTCCGAGTTGATGATTGCAGGGTTAATGGTAATAAATACTAAGGCTATTTGGTTGTTGTTATGATGATAGATAAATGGGTGATAAATTGACAATAGATGGGTTACATGCAATGAAGGAACCATGAGCAGAGCAGAACAGAGCACGTAATAAATGCAGGTTAGATCCGTTTATACCGCTCATCTAGCTGTATAAGTATTCCGAGATCAGAGTAAACTGTGAAAGAAAAGCTAGGGAAGACTGGAATCACAATATAGCACCGGCCATTTATTATGTAGTCTTGATATGAGGAGATAAGGAAGATGTAAAAGTCTGCTTGTTCCACTCCCAGTCGGACGCGGCATAGAGACACTCAAGTGTTGCGACGCCTGACATTTTTTCTCTTCTTGCCCCGCGGCGGCGGGTCAAGCTGAGGTGCCCGTTTATATGTGACGGTGGTGGTAACCACCTGCCGGACGCTGAAGGAGTTACCGGCTTCACTGACTGGGGAATCGAAGGGACGGCTTCTCCAGTCGGCTGGGGAGAAAGGGGAGTGGAGTGGGTGTGCACTCCTTGGAGAGTCGGACACGGGTGTGTAGACATGGGGGGGCGGGAGACGCATGCGTTGGATAGGTGCAATGCTCCTGGTTGCGCCTGCGAGTGAGTGTGTTTGGTGAGTGGCTGCTGCGGTGGTGTTCCTGCGTTGAACACTTGGGAAGCTGGTCGAGGTGGTGCTAGAGGGAGGAGATGTGGGTGACCGGCGCGGCTTGTCAACCATGTATTTGTAGAAGTTGGCTCGGGATGTCGTAGGGCTGGAGAATATGGGACTGAATGTGTTGATGAAGTCTGTATACGCTGATGGAGGGGTGATAGAGGCGTCATTGTATTCATTGCTTCCCTTTTCCACGTTCGACGGTCTGTCCGTGTCTAGGCAGGTAGTGAAGGTTCGCTCGCGGAGCTCAGAGGGAAAGACCATAGTTTTGGGAGTGGTCAACGGGTGGAGAGTTGGCTTGGTGGGACCCATCTTGAGGACAAGTAAGGAAAGGGAACTTGATCTCTGGAAAGTTGAAGAGGAAGAGAAGATCTTGGGAAGAAGCTGATGCAGCCGGCCCGCGGGCTTTTGAAGTAGGTTGGGGAGCTTGTGATGAGATCCCTTCCTTGGACACAGGTGCAGGGAGAGGAGGGCCTTATCTAGGCAGGGGCAACAAGTGAAGGAACTAGCTTGGGGTTTTCTAGAAACGACGGGCTCTATGGAGGAGTCAGAACCTAGAAGCAAGAAGTGTATACTCCGGCAGATGTAAACATACAGAGAGATAGCTGTACCAGACAGTATTAATACGCGGCAGGCTGTATGGATTGTAGGCCGAATAGAGTCTAGCCCGCGCCGGTTATGTTCAGCTCGCAGAATAGCAGCACGCCATCAGTTGACTTACAGGCACCCGGCCTAACGGTCAAAGAGCAACCTCCGGTCGATGGTGATTACACAAGCCAGGCCTAGATGGCTAGCTCGGGGATGGGATCAGCGTGGCAAGTTCCTGACTTCGAATGGCCCTGACAAGCCAGCGGAGGTGCACAGTCCAGCTGATTTCACCCCAAATATGACAGCAAAATGAGACAAAGAGACAAGGAGACAAAGACTAACTTTGAGATTCTATGAGAAAGACAGTGACCAGGAGATTTTTGTCTACTTTATAGATTTTCCAAGACCCTTTCCCCGGCGGGACCTAAACAGCTGAAGGTGCGTCTCCAACATTGTCGCGCGCCATCTGAATCAAGTCCCATGTCAGAAATCCCTTTCCACAGACCCCTCGAGGACTATTTTGTTCAAGATCTCTGGCATTCCCTGTGCACGGTTTGTCACAGCAACGCGCGCGGTTCTGCGGCCAGCATTGGACCCCGTCGTCGTCATAACGATGGCAAAAGACGGGGAAGGTCCGAAACGTGTTCCTGCAGCGCTAACAACGAGCAAGGTATAGCCTGCAGAAGATTATCCAGGGTCGACAGCATCAGAAACTCCATCAATGAACCATACTCCAATCGCGGAGCAGAAAAGAAGTTTGTCTGCCATGATCCTAGTTTCAAGCAATGACCCCTTACTTCGCAAGCTTGAAGACACGGCGCTTCGCGGAGACGACTGGGCCTGATAACGGGCTCTAAGCGACGACGATAAACCGTGTGGATTGTCGCCAATAGGGACGATTGCTCCAGCCCGCATACTTTCCTAGATAAACACAGCAGCATGGGCCATACATCCGGTCTATGAGTGTCTTCGTCTACTCGGATCATAATCAATGATTTCCTGCAGTGTCAAGCGCTAATCTGACGTATCACGATGAGCGCCTCCAGGATCAGCCCAGCACTTATGGTAGCACATCCATCGATCCCACGAGTGCCACTACGCTAATCGGGCTGTAAGGTTGCGTATGTGATCTTTCGCAGCGACGTAGAATTCTGTTGCTGAGACGATCGCTAGGATGCAACTTGCAAAGACCCCCAACCCCGCCTTATCCAGGAGCTCCTCCATGGCTCTTCTTTGAGTGCCCGCAAATCACATCACGGTCAGTGCACGAATCAAACACACCATCCACAACCACCGAAGAGCCGGCGCTTGAGCCTTCCGTCAACCACGGATACTGTGATATGATTGGATAGCCGGTGATGCTATAAACAGCAACACCTGCATCTACTGTGCTATCTTAGTAGGCGCTTAATGCCGACCATCGTACCCTGGCACCAATCACCTCTCCAGTTCGAAGATGGAAGCACTGAGCGAAAGCATCCGCTCAATCTCTCACTACTCGTGTTCAGGAACCTCAGTCTTCCAACCAGGCGAGTGGTTTAGCGCCGGGAGGATATTCTTGGCAACCGGCAGTCCTGGCTGGTCCGGTGTGCTAAGATTAGACTGCCGCCGGCCTAAGAATGGGATCCCTGCAGGCCTGGCTATTTTTGGATTCCTGCACGCTATCTCAACTCCATAGCACCTCCAGTATCGACTTGAAGTTGGCGGCAAAACAATTTGTTAGAAGCAACCCACGCAGGCTTTAAGAGAGGTATGTCTCTTCGAAATAGGAATTCGGATCAATTATGAGTGATTTGAAGCTCCTCTCTACACGCCAATTCCTGCCATCTGCAACCGCATATACATAACTCCAAACGTTTACCGGGTCGGCATATAACTGCACTCTCATTGTCTACAGCCAATACAATTGCAAAGCCAAGGCATCCTGTTGATCTAAACCTCTCCTGTGCTAACTAGCAGCAGTTACTCGTCCGTTCACTAATGCACCATATCCATCGTGCCCTCCACACTCCACCTACAAACAAACCGGTCAACAACCGATAGTCCGTATTCCCACCTTATGAGAGCCTATAGAGCTGATTCAACTCCCACTCAAGCAGATCGGAATGCTGCAATAGCCCGTTCTATTCTTATCGCATCGTCAGCTCCTCCTGCAACCGTTGTTGGCCCATCGATCAATCATAGGACCAGTTCGTTGTCTAGCCAATCGAGCATGCTCCTCAGCTCGTCGAGATTGCACTCACATGCCATCACACCTGCATATCCCCCATCCCAGAATTGACTCCCTCCTTCTCCACTATCAGCAGGAACAGAGGTCCCGCCCTGGAAATGTTAATTTTAGATCACACCATCTTTCCGTGCCTGCGTCTATCACCTCACCTTCCCTGTCCTACCCCTCCAGCTTAAATGGTTCTCACCCTGCTATGTAAGGTACTGTACCATACGTTCCCTGAATACCCTAACATATACGCACATCACTAACTTCGCTCTCCCTCATCTCTAGCACTATCTCTTTAAAATAGTAACAACCTTTCCCCTCCATCCGATATCCCACCCTGACTTCCCCGCCCTTCTATATATAGCATTCTCATCTCAGCACGTAGCGGCCTAAACCCAGAGAGTCAGTCAGTCCACTTATACTTCTCACCCTACCAACTCCTCCATCTCATCATCCATCACATGTGAGAATCGGCTCGGAACACTTGCTTGTCCGACGGCTCCACACTATGATATAACTCGACAGAGTTGCCCTGTTCGTAAGTAGTTCCATGCATCGTTAGTGCATAGGCCAGGTATCTACATGGCATTCTCTCTCATGTCTAAGTTTGTGGTGAGAATGGATGAGTTAGTTAACATTTGGGTGGTATCGAGAGGTCAGGAATAGCCAGTCTGAAGACCGGTTGGGTGCAGGTGTAGGATGGCGGAGTTCTTTGGGAATGTGTATGGATGTATGAGTGCGGCATATCGATGTAGCACGTGGAGCTGATGGCGGGACATTTCTGATGTCTTCGACAACACGTACGTCCTTACAATGACGATGCAGTACCGTATCAGGACAAAGGTGGCTATAAAACTACTCAGATAGTGCATGAACAAGATTGTGAATTGCGAGTAGATTTGTATAGAAATATCATGACTGCCACCCATACCCCAGGAGCCGTAAATCATTCAAATCCAAGCATATACCTCCCAGCCTATTAGTTATATGAACGAAACCTGGTATGTACAGGAGATTCCAGTAGAGATACAAAGAAACAGTCAGAAATCAAACCGTGGTATCATGTCGCACAGTCGTGGTAAACAGAGTGGTATCATAATCGAGAAGATAAAAAGATGAGAAAGGAAAAGGTAATAGGCGAAGGACTGAGGGTCGCATCCAATATGAAGGACACATTATTAGATCGGTAGTCGTCACATTTATTCTTCGGTCAACGCGTCATCGCCAGTTTCGCGCCATTCCTTGGACCGTTCCGTCAGTCGTCGCACTCCTTCGACTCGCTGGGCCCAGTGCGCCTCGGATGGCGACCGGAAAGTGTATGCTCGTTGAGATGAAATCACCCCAATTCCTTGCAGTACAGCCTTGCGGGAGTCTCGGGAGAAGACCGCCGGATGATTGATCCATTCCAGTGCCGACTGCAAGTCGGCGTCCAACGCCGTCATGGTATGTCCATCGACTGCAGACACAGACGTAATGGTCGCCGTATCAGAAGCCGCCGAGGAGTGGCCGTCAAACATAGACGACTTGGGAGAAGACGAGGTTGGGGTATCTGCTCTGCTGCCGGCATCACTGGTACCCGCCGGCCTCATGCCGGGCAGTGGAGGAAGTCCACCTTTGCCCAGGCCCTTCAGGATACTGCGAGTCTCGGTCAACAGGTGCTGCGCACGGTCATGCTGTCCACGAGAGATCAACGTCAATGCTCGTGTCAGCATGTCGGACGTCAAAAGCTCCATGCGTCGCTGAACAATGGACGGATGAGGAGGGATGGCCGGAGTGGACGGGCGGCCAGGTTTGGCTTTCGGGTTTGGTGGAAGCATGGTAATCGCCAAGAGCGATGGCCGGGGAGGATGGGTGAGATGGCCCTCCCGCAGAAGGTCGCCATAGGTTAGATCGGCTTGGATGAGAGGGACCTCCTCCACGCTGGCCACGCGTTGGTCGTCGCCGTCAGACATGCCTCCCAGTGCCTCTAATCCAGACACCAGACTTTCCCACGCATCCTGAGGCGTAATGTCTTGCGTTGAGTTGTCGGGAGGGATGACAAGTTGGACGAGCACGTCACGCTTATCACCAAACCGTAGGTCCCCGAGAGCAGCCTCTGCATCGCGACCAGTGGCTCGTTTGGTTGTATGTAGTGCTCCACTGATTTTCACAAACTTGGCGGGAGAACCCTCGGGCAGACGAAGCTTCAGCTTCACGTTCTGGTGGGAGGTGGTCTGCAGCGCACCCAAACAACCAGCGACACACTCCCGAAGCATCATCCAGTCCTTCACATAGAGGTATGAGCCTTTGGTGCGGGTCGAAAGTTCAATGATAGTGTCCGGCTTGTGGGTCAGTCCAAGGCCAAAGGAGTGGATGTTAACCCTGTAAAGCAGTCAGTATGCCGTCAATTTGCGGGGAGTTTAAGGGAACGAACTTGGCAGCTTCAGCCCTGGATACAACAAAATCAACGCTGTCGGGATCGGACGTGGAAGTGTCGCTGATCAAAAGGATGGTAGAGATCGGGTTCGACGCTTTCCGTTGCATGAGCAAGTCCATGGCCACGTTAGCACCCTCGACCACATCCGCGCGAAGACTTTTCTGTCCGACGGGACGAATGTTCTCAAGGACCTTGGGCCATCCAGGCCACGATTTGGTAGTCATTCCGACGATCGGGGATCCTCCACAGCTAGAGCCAAACGTCACCAAACCCATACGGTCCCGAGGCCCAAGATTTTGCACAAGGAACCTGAGCGCGTCACGCAGAAGAGTGATCTTCAATCCTTGCATGGAAGATGTGACTGGAATAACGACCACAAGATCGAGTGGAATATGAATGGATTGCGCTGGGCTCTCCGGTCCCATGTTCGTGTAGTCAGTGATAGTCGTGTTGATTGACCGGGCTGCTCCGTAGGATGAATTGATAGAGGCCTGGCGCTTGATCTGATTGTTTCGGTAATCATCCTCCTCCGTGCCCGACGCATCGAGGTCGTAATCAGCATTCCGGGACATACCATCCATAGGATGAAGATCGAGGAGGGAACGGCGCCAGAGGTCCAACTGACTACGGTTCGGGAAACGAAGGTAAAAGCAGGGAAGCTCGGTGACGGACAAGTTCAGCGCCAGGATAGGCTCGTCTGCAGTAACGGTTAGCGATGTATTCGCCGAATTATTCTCGTAAGACGGCGTAAGACTCACCTGAAGCGGCTTCCATGCTGTTCAGGTGCTTCTTGATCAGGATCGAGCCTTTCAATGTACACCGGGATGCCTTGGGCTTGGATTGATCATCGTCAAAGTGGCGGCGCGAAGGGGTCTTCTTCTCCTTGACACAGATGAGCATCTCTCCAAAAAGATAACATTCCAGCTCCTGCCAGGATGTACGATCCTTTCCCACGCTCATCTGGCCGTGCAAGCGAAGCTTTCCAAACCTAGGTTGCCGTTAGCATGTCAGATTCAATCACCCATCTGAATGAGCCAATTACCGGTTGAATTCAAGTCCGTGCCAGTTGTCCACTTTATTCCGCAACTCCTCGGCAAGTTCATCGAGGTTCTCCTGGCTTTCGTACGGGACTTGTTTGGGTTCTTGGCCGGTGGGAACTTGCATTGCACCGTAAGGTTCGTCCTGGGGCTGACTGGTACTGTGCAGGTCATTTGCATCCGGTTGCCAACTGCCCTCTGGTACTTCTACCGTTATCAAGCAAGTTAACGACTGCTGCTGGCGAGACCGGTTCAGTGTGGGGAATTCGCTACGGATCGTCACAGTCGGCGCGGGAATTGGGTTCCTGGTGACAGCGGGACGCGAGCTGATGTCGGACTCCATGGCTTGCACGTCGTAGTCATGCCGTCTCCCGTTGGCTACATGATGATGGGAGTCGTTGTAATCGGATGACCCAGCGACGCTTCCATTCCGCGAGTGTTGCTGGCGGGAACCCATGGTCAGGCGTTCAACACGCTCACGTTCGCGTTCACGTTCGCGTTCACGTTCACATTCACGTTCGCGTTCGCGGTCGCGGTGACTGCTAGTGTCCCGGCTGTCACATCGACTGTAGGCATCGCGGCTCTCACGGTTAGGCGGTCTGCTTCCTGCATGACTTCCTGCATGACTTCCAGCATGGCTTCCTGCATGGCTTCCTGCATGGCTTCCTACATCGCTGGGCCGTCGTGCCTGGACCGGGACGGCTTCCCATGGAGGAAGATTGGATATGCCACTTCGATGCGTCGCTGCGTCGCTAGTCACAGAGCGGACAATATTGCTGAGTTTCTCTGAATGAGGTAATGATCAGCACACTTACATTCCGAGCCCTGCAAGGGTGATAACACATACCGAGGTCCATCATATTTCCCCCACGACTAGTATCGAGCCCTAACGGCGCATCGCATGTTGGGCAGTACTGGCCTTCATATTCACGGATATATTCATAGAAGCAAGCCTCGTGCGAGACATGAGTGCAGGAAAATTGGAGGACACGCTCTCCACGCAAGGTATGTTCCAACGGCTCGTCACAGATAGCGCAATCGGTGCCAACGAAGGTTCTATCTCTCCGCGTCCGGCTGCGATCAACGTCCATTACGCCTGCCATTGGCCTATCTGACCTGGAGTTGGAAAGCACACTGGATGAGCTGGGATAGGGATTTGGCGGTTGGCCTGGACCAATCGAGGAACCCGCGGTGGTGGTGGAGGCGGCGCGAGACCGGGCAGGGTGAACAGAGTAACTGGTCCCGGGGCGCTCTAGTGGTATGTAGGTGAATGTTCGGGGCGGTGGTGGTGGCGAACGTGATTTGGAACTGGAGAAGAAGTCTGCCAATGATATTGGAACCGTCCAGGTCAGTGATGGTGAAAGAGGGAAGCCGGAGCTAGAGCAGACGCCAATAGAGACAATGGCAGAGACGGGTTGATGCGGTAGTAGAGCATAACACCAGTGTGG